>OZ017742.1:196286059-196676059 GCA_963969285.1 Odontomyia ornata | reverse complement strand
GTTTTTTGTTTTTTTCAATAATTTGTTCTCTGGATTTGGTTGAGAGTTTCATGCACTACACCCTGTAAGTTATATGTAAGCGCTTCAATTTACGATTATGCCACTTTCAAACGATGGAATGTTATTTTTTAACATTAATTGTACCGTTCTTTTTAATATGGTGGGGCCCAATTCTACATTGCAAATCCAAAAATTTCTCTTCACAAAAAAATAACAAACCAATATAACAGCTACGCATTTTGTAATAACGTCTTTCGTGCACAGTTAAAGGTACTGGGCTTGTAAGTTATCACATACTTGAATAAATTACCTAATTCAAATAACTTAAAATTTCCACCAACCATCCATTTGATTATTTACTTTCTGTTGAAGTAACTAAAAACATATTTCGCGCACAGCAAACTTAAATTTTAACAATCAATCCATTGATCGACCCATGCTGGCGTTTTTGAAGCAACCCCTCCCAAAAAAGTCAAACACACTCCAACCATGTGGTCGAAATTCGGTACACTCAACGACAATATCTACCGCTTATGTATATAACTGAAGAGTTATGACCAAGCCGTGAAATTGCCGATGACCTTGAAATAATCACTAATTTCTCACCAAACACTCACTGATAACTGCAATTCACACAGCTGTACTGTTTAAAGGTACATTAAACATGAGATCGAAGATTAAATGATATCGAACCAAAATTCAATTTTCGATAGAATCTTTTTATTCTTATTTGCTAATTTTCTTTTCCTCATTTCCCAGCGCACAGCTCAAAGTTGTTGACGAGATTTGGATTTTCGTTCTTGATGCTTCTTGCTGTAGTAATCGAGCAGTCGCTTAAGCAAACTGCTTGAAAACCATCATAACGCTTATTCAATTTTTAATGGTAAATTTCAAAAAAAATAATTATTTAAACTTACGATTAAAATTTGGTAACGGCAAACCCTTTATAATGCAGCTTATCCACGAATTGCATTGCCACAATGTAATCTACAGGGGATGGATGGTGGGCTCGTCAAACGCCGTTGCGACAGGTACCGTATGGTTACTGTTCGCAACAAGTGAGCAGTTTTGCTTAGGTATGTCGGGGAGTCGAGGACGGATTGCCACAGTGAGCACACTGGGAGAACCGTGCCTGCAAGCGGAGATTAATAAAAAGTTGGAATTTTGAAATCGTTTGGGAGTCTAATTTTGATCGCGATTGAAATATGCAGTGACACGAATCCGTATAGCAAAAGTTATCATTCGCAGATACTTTTGTTTGGGCTGAATTTGCTTATGGGGTAAATTATCAGATTGAACTCATCTGTACATCGAATACCGCAAAGTGCTTTTTTTATGCATGTTCATGTTCACTTTTGATTGTGTATTTTTTTGCCGCCGCTGTGCAGGAGATTTGAGTGTTCCGTGCGTTTTTAATAAAACACGAGTTCTTTTAACGTGAATATAACCGAGTTGAAATTGAGAAAAGATCGCGTAATGAGTGTCGTGTCTACTAAATTTACATTGGTTGTTGGCTCACCATTTACGTTTGTTGAGTTTCAAGATGCAGGTAAGGCACGAGATGATTATGATCATCAGGTGGAACTAGGCGCTCGCGCCCATCTCACAATGGGAAAGTGACAAAATTTTAAAGTGCAATAGATAGTCCGGTAGGATTCAATCATTTCTGGATACGCATGACCATAAAAGTTAAACTTCTGAATGAAAGAAAATTATCGAAGTGCTGAGCTTAACACGTTCTTGCGGATTTGAAAATGGATCAGAAGATTATAAGAAAAAAACTGTGCTCACCTATTATTTTTCGCTGCAATAACAAATTCAGTTAAGTGTTAATAGCATGTACCTTAAATGATGGTTCGGAAATTTAACCCAACTTTATGCAATATCCTCTTTTAGAACGGCCACCATTTTGTTTTGCAATGACGGATGTCACCGGCTGAACAAACCCTGAAAGAGATTCATATACAAGCAAATGAAGCTTTCATGCAAATCCTAGAAGACCCGTAGTTAGTTGCTGTTGTAATGCAGGAAAATTTAAACCCAAATTACTTTGTTAAATACTATTCAATTTTTCTGATACTTTCAGTAATAATTAAACTTTTAAATTGACATTACATATTCAATTTTATTGTATTTGAAGGTGGCCTTACGATTTTATTCAAGAAAATGCAAAATTGATAAATCGTACTATTACTAACAAAGTTGAGTGAATTTTGACTTCTGACGTAACATATTGACTGACAAAGGACTACTTCCATCATTTTTTCAGAATTTTCGGATGAATGGCTTCTAATTGTGGGGGGGAGGGGGTACGCCTAAATTTCGTACATATCCTCTTCTCCTGCCTCCCTCGATACCGATAATGTAATTTTAAGACCTGTTTTGAAAACATCTCATTGAGACCTTTCATATTATATCCCACTTGACTATCTTTGATTTTTTTAGGGTCACTAATATACATCGGACTACCCTCCTAAAATTTTTCGAAAAAAATTTCACCCCAAAGCTTTCTAGAAGTCATAACTTCTAGAAGTCATAACCTTTCCACAAAGTTTCATGGCTATTTTGGAGGAAAGCTGCTCTGACATACGGACGGACGGACACAGGTACCGATTTCAATAGGGTTTTGTATTTAGTACAAAACCCTAGTGATTGTGATAAATATTGAAGCTTGTAAAAATTCCTATTTGATGGTATAACCAGGGCCCCCATACTTCTAAATGTATCCAAAAAAAGAGCTAGCCTCTGTTTTTTCATTACATTTTAGATTGCATTTTCCCTGCAGAAATACTTCTATTCATTTACTTTGGAAGGTGAAAAAATTAAACAACTATAAGAACTGTAATAATTTTCACTTCACTAGGAGCGCTATTGTGTTCTCCACGGACCATCTGGATTTCTTTGTAGAAATCTGTTTCTAAACCGTACAAAACCTCAAATTTTTGTTGGCACCTCCACAATTCTTCATATAACGCCATGTAATTTAGCCAGCAAAGTCGGCCTACTAATGTTCATATGTGTGGTAGTAAGCGCTGCTGCCATATGGCTTCCTATCTTACTTCAGTTTTGAGTACAACACAACAAACGTTCTCTAACAGAAAACTCGAACGTCAAAGCTGATGAAATTCGTAGAGGCGAAAAAACTCACGTGTCAAAGCCGATGCAAAATAATTTTTAATAAAAACGGTGGACTGAAGTGCCGATTTCGTACACGTGATCTTCAAAATTAAAAACTTCATAAACGTGAACGTGTTTCGGAGTGAAGTAAGTGCAAAAATAAAAACATATCACTTCAAACCTCAACTTCACACAACTTTAGCGAAAGTTGAAAATTGTTTCGGCTCTCGCGACCGGTTGCGGATCCAGTACTCTCTATGTCTATGCTATTGACCTACATTTAGATTCAGGATGTATGTGAAAAGTAAAAGTTTGCCCTATAAATCAGCACATCTCTATACTGCATACATTATTTAGTAACTTATACAAGACAGAACACATAAAATCCAAATTAAAGTGCATCATGCACCCCAGTTTCAAAATAATACACACACATATTTCCTGAGGATGATAATTGCAGAAGTTTGACGAAAGTTAGTAATACCAGATTCGATTTTTTTTTAAATACCTCCATTCCCTACCACTCTCTCCATCACTCTTTCTTCGTCGCACAACACTCGTGCGATCTGCATTCACATTACGTCAACATTCACATTACGTTAACACATCGGTATAAGGGGGCACACAATGTAATGTGAACTAGTCCTTTTCATGAACATCTAGTCCAAAAATCATGATTTAAGGAAATTCATCTTGTGCCCGATGTACATGGAGATCAGTGTTGGCATGAAATAATACAAACTGTCATAAGCCAAGGGAAAAAATTTAGTCGTTGCGACAATTTCTTAAAACAAGTAACAATATTTGAGACGTGCATAAAAAAGCTGATTTCCGTTTCTGAATTGAAGAGTCTGTTAACGGAAATGAAGTGTATTACCAAAAATTGAAGGGACCCTGCAAAAAAATATCCAGGACTTCCTAAAAGTGAAGAAGTGTAAGTCAAACATAAATATAATAATTCTTCAAAATTTATTTTCTTATGAAGTGTATAACTAAATTCGTGGCACAGATTAGATATCTATGGATAAGTGAAGTTGAAAAAGAGTGTCGCTATTAAATTTTGTTTGTCTGTTTTGAAACGCAGTCTTTCGACAATTGCCAGAAAATTGGTTTCAGAAGTTCACGGATTTCTTTGGAATGTGTGCAAGAATTCATGTGTTCAGCAATTTCTTGAAACTCATTAGAAGTTGTAATGAATTAGCCCTACGCCACTACCGATTATTAGTCAGTCGTTATCGACGTCGACGAAATCAGAACGCACCCTTTAACCTCTCGCTGTTCCTGAACCGCTTTTGGTCAGCGGAGAGGAAGATGATCGTGTGTGTGAAAACTGACGTTGGATGGGAGGCCATATGGCAGCAGACTTCACTTCCACACACATGACCGTTAGTAGGCAACTAATACATATGCAATGTGCTACCGTATGACTTCCCATCCTACGTCAGTTTTGTCTGAGAGTGTCACGTAATTCTTTTTGCAACGCAGAACAGTTCACGCTTTCTCGAATTCTGTTGAAATTTCACTATCGGAAACGCATTGAATATTTTAGGCGGTGTTACAGTTACGCGATTTTCATTTTTATAGCTAAGCGAAGGAGTTTACTCATGGTGTTGCAAATAAGGATTAGGGAAGTTGTTCTCGAGTTTCCCATCTTTAATTCAGCTTTATTGGAGTGCCTCTGCCTGGTTTTGAATGCGCCACCGCTTTCCTTCCTTCCTTTACTAGCTTCAGTTTTGTTTTTAGTTTGATAAATTGGTTCGGTGAATCTACTGTGGGCCGGTTCCCTGTGGCCAAGACTTGGTGTTTCCCATATTTTTTCCGGTTTAGCCACATGTACAGTAAGTGCAACCCTATTTGCTTGTATTTTTAAATAACTGTATTTCCGAACAGGCGATTGCTGGTCAATTGTAAAGGAAAGAAATGAACCATTTTTCGCTTTTGCGTCGTGGTGCTACTTTTTGTTCAATACAAACAAAGGGTTGTAGTCGGACGAATGCAGCGACAAATGTTTGGCGGCCAATGTTAGACTAATTGGTGCTTTTGTTAGTGCTGAGATTACGTTTTTAGATTAGATTATCGAAGTGAGGAAGGTGTAATGCACTTTGAACCTTTTTGAAAAATTAATTTGGGCAAAAGCTTAGTTATTCGTCGAATTTGGGCTTGAAATCTTAGCACTGGAAGAGTGCAACGAAAACTAATGAACAATTCAAAGAATTGTGCTCGCTGCACAAGTGCTTGGGAGGCCTTAGAGTGACAGTGGCAGCAGCCCTATTCGTTCGTTGCTTACCGGACATCATTCCAGATTGCTGATGACTGCGCCTCCGTGTTAAATGGAACACATACAGAATTTGGAACATCAACAGCGCACGAATTGCATAAAGACCGTTAAGGATGAAATCCTTGAGAATCCTCTGCTGCCAATATCAATGGCCGAACCCAGTATTACAATTACGGAAACGGAAAAAGTGAAGTGGGTGTGCGTTACGATAGATTTTTTCCCTTCACCTTGAGTTTACTACTTGTATGATCCTTTCGCTCAATGCTATGTTTAAATGAAATTTCGTACATGAGTACATAAATGCTGTTCTTAAGAGCCATTGCCTTCTAGAAGTAGCCAAATTAATGTAAGTTGCATGACCCAAATTATCAGCAAGAGCAGAGCAGCTAATGTTGATTGAAGGTATTAACAAAAAAAGAAGCATGTCAGCTATTCACACTTCTTTCACTACTATACAATAAAGAAAATTTCAAACGTCGTAAAGCAATAAAAGAAAGTGTAAATTTGATAAGGAAAACAATACAAAAATAAGATAAAATTTTACAAATAAAAAAAAGAACAATCTTACCTGGTATGGAAACTGCTCAATTGATGCATCAGAACCACCACTTTGACCGATGCTTCTAGTGACAGATTGCTCAATGAATATGAGCAGCAGCGCGCTTAACCCCAACAAGGAAAGTTCTGATTATCTCCATCGTTGTGATCCGATTGATTCTTCTTCTTCTTAGCACTACAGCCCCTTTTGGGCCTTCGCTTCCTGCAAACAGCGCCTCAGACTGTCTCGGTCCATTGACCGCGTCTTTCAACTCCAAAATCCGAGCGGCGATGAACTGTCTTCGTCGACCGAGCCAGACCAGCAGTTCCTCGGTTTCCCCACTGGCCTCCGGCCTTCAGTTCTCCCAACGAATACCTTCTTGGGTGTCCGTTGTTCATCCATACGACTCATGTGTCCAGCCCATTGCAGCTTCCGCAATCTTACAATCCTTGAGACCTCCGGTTCGTCAAAAATTTTATACAGCTCATGGTTGTGTCGAATTCACCATTGGTCCCCGTCTAGCTTCGCTCCGATTATTCGCCTCAAGACCCGATGCTCAAAGGCGTTCAATATATTAGCGGATGCTTGGTTTAGGGTCCATATTTCACACCCATAGCATAACACAGGTCTGATCACAGATTTGTATACTTGGAGCTTTGTTCTCCTGTGTATGCAGCAGGTCTTTAAGATCGTCAACGCTGAATAGAATATCTTATTTGCGAGCGGTATTCTTTGGCGTATTTCGTCTCTTTCATTGCCCGTTTTCGTCATTTTGGCGCCTAAATACTCAAATTTGCTAACATTCCCGATACTGTATTCGCCAAGTGTGATATTTTGTGTATTTGAGATATTTTTCCTCGACTACGTCATGAGCTTTGTTTTTTTTTGCTTCGCTGTCGAGTTTCAGGAAGAGTTCTTTGGCAGTTGTTAATGACCGTGACAGAATGTTGATGTCATCTGCATAGGCTACTACTTGGCTGGACTTGTATAGTAATGTACCTCTCATATCGACAGGTAGCTTCCGTATGACGTACTCCAGAGCCAAATTGAATAGCAATGGGGCCAGCCCATCTCCCTGCGATTGATTACCTGATCTTTTATTGAAAGTCTTTTATGTTTCACCACCGCAATTTTATGATCATAGCATGCTATCTTATCTAAATTCTAACACCACTCTTTGGATGATTAGATTACTGTATTGTTTTTTAAAAGAAAATTGTACCTAACAGCATTTGTTGGAAGCAATCTTGTCTCTGGTCTTTGCAAAATGTTGTACCTACTTGAAGCTACTTAAATTCTGACGGTGGCTTTCAATCACTGAAGCTAATTAACATTTCAATAGTAATCAAGGCAACTTACTTAGGGTAATTTAGTAGCAAGTGTGCTTTCCAGTTTGAGTTTTAATCACATTTTGATTGATTTTAATAGTGGAAATTTAACTGTTACCCTCTTTATCATTTCGAGAGATGAGCTAAGACTTTTGTTTATAGTATATCATCACTCGGGGATTTATTTACGAAGCATGCGTTGCAGATTCGGGTTGACTGATAGTTTCCGAAGTAAAGGAAGTCTATTTTTGAGCAGACAAATGCTGTTGAGTTTTCAGTGATCTTTGTTATTTTGTTTGAAAAAAAATTTTTTTAATGATAAATTAATGAAGAAAATTACTGCATGTACATAATAGATGGAAGTATTTATACTCTCTAAACTTGTTATTTTTTTGAAATCGTAGCAATCATTCTTCAATAGAAATGTTTATAATAACACAATTACTGGGTATAAAGTTGTTTTTACTTAGAAATCTCGCCGTTTAAGACATCGTAATATCAAGGAACTATTTTGTTATCTGTTATTTGAGAGGTCCAAATTATATTAATAATTGAATGTAGTAATATTATGTATGCTGAAGCAGCCGAAATGTTATAATTGTAGATGCGCCAACTGCAAAATAAATGAACACAAAGAAGTATGATTCATATTATGATTTAAATAAAATACATATTTAAAGTAAATGCCATGTATGGCTACATTATGTTTTAGGAAACATCACGTATGAATAAATGTTTGCAATATTTTATTAAAAAAATCATTAGCAATAAAAACAAACGTAGAACAAATTTAAAAACATATAATGTATTATAAAACTTAATAACTCCAAAAATGTTTTAAAATACTTTATATGTTTTTAAATTTGTTCTACGTTTGTTTTTATATTTTTTTATTTCGAATTTTAAAACTCATTCCGAGCGATTAATTTTGGAGCTTCCGACTTATTCACAAGTGGTACGGAATAGTCTGAATCCTTTTCATCTTATCTTAGGTTGTAAAAACTATCGCAAGCTTAAATTAACTAGGTAGCATATTCTAGATGACTTATTATAAAATAGTATGTTCTGTTTTTTGTTCTGATGTTGAAGAATATATTTTTAGGGTTTTGTAAAATAATTTTACAAAACCCTTCTAAAATCGCGTCCTGTCTGTCCGTCTGTCCGTCTGTCTGTCCGTCCGTCCGTGTGTCACAGCAGTTTTTCTCGGAAACTACTTAAGCTAGAAGCATCAAATTTTGTATGTAGGTGTTAAGTGGTGATCTCTTCAAAGTTCAACTACTAAAAAATTTTATAAGGTTTTTAAGGGGGGTCTCCCCATGTAGGGGAGTGACCCCCCGAAATAAAAAATTCATTGAAGGTAGCCGACATGGGTATCAAATGAAAGGTCTTGATGAGAACTTTTCAAAACAGGTTTTAGTTTGGCAAAGTTTGCTTCGACGGGCGCACAGGGAGGGGAAATACACCAAAAATTTGTGACCCCCCCCTCGCGATTGGACACCTTCCATCCGAAAAATCTGAAACAAATCAAGAATGTAGGCCTTGATAAGTACAACAACAACAAATACGTGAGAAGTCGCAATTCACTCAACTTTGTTAGTAATAGTATGATATATCGATTTTATGTTTTCTTGAATAAAATCTTAACGGTACCCTTAAATTCAATGAAATTCAGTACACAGATGTTTATTTATAAGATTAATCTATCCTGAAAGTTTCATAAAGATTGCATCATATTTAGCGAAGTTATAGCGGTTTGAATTTTCCTGTATTACTATGGAACAATATGCGCTGCATGTATTACTATGGCAACATATGGCTATGGAACAACATGCGCTTTTTACCGACTCAGACACTACAGTGTAGTAATTGAGAAGCGAGTACTCATCCCGAAAATAATGCGTGAACGTGCGAAAGCTGAAAAATGTGTTGATGAAGTAAAAGCGTTGGAGTCCTGCTGCAAGAAAGCAGCATACTTATGGTGATCACATGGCGAAAGGAAAATTCAGCCCTGACATCATGATTGGAGAAGTGGTATCGGAACGAACAGTTTCAAAAGAATGCTAAGATAGATACCTGGAGGAACGCGCGGAATTTCGACGTACCGGACTAACCAAAAAGAAAAGACAGGCACTTGCAGGAGAAAATAAGTAGCCGAATTATTGGGAAAAAGTTTTTTTTGGTATTAAGAGAAACAGTAGATATAATTTGTTTTGTAGCTTTGTATTTACCTTGAACATGTTGTTTAAAATCAAAACGACGAGGTATTGTTTCTGTTACTTTAAACGTGTGGATAAAGTCATATAAGATGTCAGGAGGTATCTCCTTTGGAGCAATTACGTTCAGAATTAGAACATCTTTGTTGGAAGTCTCTGTAATACGATGCATCCCTTGAAAGTCTTTTGGGTCCAAGTTCTTTTCTTCTGGTAGAACAATTATAATAAAACTTGTGTGATAGCAGCGGGTCCCAAGCTTGTAGAGCACTGAAATTAACTCATTAGTTTTCAAATGGTGTTATGAAAGTTCGATCTTACGAAAATCACCGCCAAACTTGGTTCCATTCTTGATTACCCAACCTTTTGATTTGAGGTAAAAATACGCGGGTAATGTATATGCAAGTTTTGCCTTAATTTTTGCAAACTTTTGATACGCCTGCCCTCGGCTGATTGAAACACCATCAAGATCGAATATGTCCACTACGTTTGATACAAACGCTAGAAAGAAGGCTTCCTCCAAATCGAGTACCAATATCTCTGCGTACGTCGTCGCAGTAAGCTTTGACCTGCTTTTAACACTAGACAGGGGGAAACTGCGTGAATGAGAGCCCTTTCCAAATCCTCCGTTTTCATAGAGGCCACGAATGCTGTTCTCGCTAGCTCCAGTTACCTCAAGGGAAAATCCTGTGAATGTTAATACGTCTTCTTGACTTCGCCTTGGCTACAAACTGCTTTTTATGTTGAACATATGTGGATGCAAACAACCCGCTCCATTTACTAACGCTTTGACAATGCACTTGTGCAAAGTTGGCAAGTTTTGATCGTAGTCCATCAGCTGTCACGTGCGGGGAAAATGCTTAGGCTGCGTTCAGTGCATGCAAAAATCATGTTTTTTATGATTAAAACGAATGTTTTCCAAACTTATACAGAAAAATTGTTTTAAGTTGTTTAAAATGCAATTAGCATTTATTAATGGATTTTTTTAACACCAACACTTTCTGAAATTCTTACCAATTTTCACTTATTTGAATTTTCCCACCCAACATTGGTACGCATGTGCAAAGTTGTGACACAGGGGAGTTCGCTTGGAATCGCGGGGAGCGAGGGAAAGGAAAAAGATGGAGGACTGGCCCTAAGAAAGTGAAGTGATCGGTGCAAGTTAAAATCGTGTCACTTTAATGTTCGATTCCAAAACGAAATAAGACTTTGATTCGAACAAAACTTGAAAACCGGGAACAAAAATAAGATCAATTAAAGAGAGTTCGGTTTCGTCGCTCGTGTGTGACTTATCATATGTGGGAAATTTAAAAAGCGTAGCGGAATATATCGTACCAATCGTGTATTTTAAGTTGTGTAAAAAGGATAAGAAAACCTTGACGCTTCGTTCCCGGTTGTACACAGCAACGAAAACTTATCGTTTTCTCCAATTTTCCTTCTTTTCGGTTCCCATCTATATTGCAAATGCAAAATTTCGCAACCAATGCAATCCACGTTGTTATTATTCATCTGAGTTGCCAGCCTCAGAAATCTTATAGTCTACAGACTAATATTCGCAGAGACTTGCGCATCAAACTTCTTTTATGCAAGCAACGCTTTTGATACGACTTTTGAACTGAGAGAGTTCTCTCAAAGAAAAAATAAAATAATCATCGCAAACTGTTTGAATAAGTCGCACTAGCAATTGTGGAACGACAAACCCAAAGAAATTAATGTGTGTGCGTAAGCGTAATTGTGTACAACATCGAATGGGAAATTAGCGTCGGACCAAAGTGGGAAAGTCATTAAACTGGATGCTATAGTTAAAAGGGCTGCATCTCATCGGATACCCGGCTGTCATCTACTGTCAGAGCGCAAGTGGGATTGCATGGAGGATGCTGGAGTGCTACGCTGATCGCGTTGAATATAGATATGAAAAACGTTGAAGTTTTAGAAAATAAATCAAGATGTCAACTACGCCTGTAGCAAATTAACCGTAATTAAATAATTCAAATCGCGGGCCGTAAATCAATAAACTTTTAACCACCTGTGAACGAAATTTAAATTTAAATGCGTTTTACGTAAATGTATATTCGTGGATCATTTTATTAGAGCGAGATTTTTAAAATTTTTACGAAATTGCAGGACCTGCCCACCTCGTCAACGAGCGCTCGTCGTCGGAAAAGGTTGGGTAAGTTTGTTTCATTCTTTACATTTCTTTTTATACATTTTATAGTTGAATGTAATTTTTTTTTTTTTTTATCCTTCTTATAAATTTTTATACAGATTCTTTACATTTTTTTGTATATTTTTATCTTTGAGTATAATTTTTTTATATCCTACTTACAATTTTTATACATATTTGTTTTTACAATTTTTATACATTTTTTTATGAGCTTAATTTTTTTCTCAATTAATTAATTTAGATATTCTCGGATTTAAAATGTTGGTAAATAAATGATGAATTAAATTGAACCATAGGTCTTTCCCTTCCGTTCTATCTAACCGGGTATAGGACCCGGTACGGTGGCAGGCTCCCCCCTCAAAACATGAGCCAGCCACCGGGTACTTAATAATCCCATATAATCTTTCTGTTTCAGGAGACGTCATGGGTTGAGTGGCCCAAACAGAGTGCCTTTTTATGGCATAGATTTATTCAATCCAATTGTATAGTTCTATGACATGAATTGGTCACCGGGGTACTCCCCTTCTGATGGGAAGGTTCATACAATTCAAGTTGTATGAGTTTTCCACTCAAAAGAGGAATACCTGGCCACTTCAACAAGCTATTAATGGATTTATTCCGGTTGGGTGGGTATGAAGGGGCTCCACCACCACCCGGTTGCCCCTCTTTCATTTGTGGGCCATGAACTTCGTTGGGTAACGACGAGGTCACCCCAAGTTCGCCTTCCTTCTCAGGTTTCACTTGTTCTAGTAACAAGTACATCTCCTTCGGTGAGGTTATCTACAATCTTTCGACTTCGGTCGCCTTTTTGATCTGAAAGCAATTCGTGCATACGAAATTTTTTGTAGTGGGTCCTCGTGCTGGGGAAACGAACCCGCCCCGCGACACCGCAATGCTAGCCTGGCAGCGCATTCACGCGTCTCCAGACGAGGGCATTCTCGGCAGATACCTCCATCTTCTTCTGCCGGGGCAGCAGACCATCGCTGCAGTCCTTTACGGACATATTGAAACTCTTTATTCACTACAACAGTTTTGCTAGGATTTGCATGAAAATTTCAGGAATGATAGGTGTCATGAATAACTTTGAGAATCAGTTCAGCTAGTGGTATCAGTAATCGTAAAACAAACTAGTGGCTGTTTTAAATGCGAAGATTGAATAATTTTGAGTTATTTTTTCCCAACTTCAACGTTTAAGGTGCATGCTTTGAACACTTGATTCAATTTAATGAATGATTGAAGCTGAGTACCTACAATTAATACTCATAAGTGAAACAAGTCAAGGAGGCGGGAGGGAGCTTCTAACAAAAGGGCTTTGTAACAACTCTAGGATTCGAAAAAATTGGCTATTAATCGTTGATAACAGTACAGGAGAGTGGCCCCTGAAAAAAAATTCATCAAACGTAGCCGATATGAGTATGAAATGAAAGTTTTCATGGCAGCTTTTCAAAACAGTTGTTAAATTGTCAGTTTTTGCTTCAGTGGGGGCACAGGGGGGAAATACATGAAAAATGTGTTTCTTCCCTCGCGAATGGACATCTGAAATAATTATCAAGGGAGATATTTATGAGTATAACAATAACAAAAACCTCAGAAGTCTAAATTCGTTCAACTTTGTTAATAATAGTATGATCTTCGAATTTCATATTTTCTCCAATAAAATCGTCATTGACATGCTTCTTGACTTTATTCAATCTGGTGACTGCATTTTGAAAATTGAATACAAAACCCTTCTGACATGAGCGTAGGTCTGTTTACCCAACTTGTTTTTTCTTCGAATACCATCATTAATTTGTAATCCTTAACATCACTTATAAATTATCGAAACTTTTGTTTAGAATCCCTTCATGCTTGAAACATATATAGTTACTCAGCTATATATGTTTCAAGAATGTTCTATGCCTCGATATTATTTCGCGATTCAAAAACGCTGATCTTAATTCTAGAAGCAAGCTTTGGCTCCAAATTTCGCAACGTGATGACAGTCAGCTGTCAGGGTCTATTTTTTGTGTGTCACTCCCATTTTAGGAGAGAAATATTCGGACTAAAAGGAGAACGAATAAGGGAAACAGCCATCCCAAAACGGGACGAAATAATAACAAGTAAGCTTGATTTGTCGAAAGATTTAATTTATTTTCAAGACAGCGAATAAGAAAAATATTTTGCCATCTTCTGTTGCTCTTCTATGACGAATGGAATGTCATTTACATTTAATATGTTGCGGTCTGTCGTTATTCCACAGCCATCAACTTCCATTGCATCATGGAAGTCGTCTGTATCTACAACGCTAGATTCCAATGATGTTTCAAAACCTTATTTTTGTCGGGGATATTGTAAGAAAATATTCTACTATTTTTAGGGTACTGTAAAATCATTTTACAATACCCTACTGAAATCGTGTCCTGTCTGTCTGTCCGTCCGTCCGTGTGTCACACCACTTTTTCTCGCAAACTACATAAGATAGAAACATAGGATTTAGGATTTAGGATTCTTCAAAATTTCATCACAAAAAAAAATTTGTTGTTCAAGGGAGGTCTCCCCATATAGGGGAGTGGCCCCCGAAAAAAAAAATTTCATCGTATGTAGGCAATATGGGTATCAAATGAAAGGTCTTGATGAGAACTTTTCAAAATAGTTCTTAAGATAACAAATTTTGCTTTGAGGGGTGCAGGGCAAGGGAAAATGTACGAAAATGTTGTACCCTCCCCCCTTCACCTTTCATCCGAAAAATCTGAAAAAAAATCACAGAGGTGAGACTTCAGAAGTACAAGGGCAACAAATACCTGTGAAGTCAAAATTCGATCAACTTTGTCAATAATAGTACATTTTCTAAATTTTACACTTTTGCCTATAAAATAAAACTACAATTTCAGTTTTATGAAAACAATTGTGTGTTCTGAAAAGTTCACAATAATCGAACAATAAACAGCTAAGTTATAGCCGATTGAATATTAACATTTACAACAACATTGACACGTGATACTAGGGAGATACACTTTTGCAACGGACCTAGCCACTATAAATATGTAGGAATTTTGATAAAAGTTCTAGAAATGGTTTGTAATATTGATGTGTTATCATGACTAATTAAATGACGAGGTCAAAATACTTGAAACAAAATGGCGGCGAATATTAAAATATAATAACAATAATAATTCTTCGAACTCAATTTATGAAATCTGTATACTAGTCAAGTGTTGATATGCAGAATATATTGTCTGATTTACTAATTGTTTTACAATACCCTTCTGGCAGGAGCAATCTCTTGCTACTTCAACTTGTCTTGTACCTAAATTCGCTACCTTTTAGCGGACCATTTCCATCAAGGCCACACAAACCGAAAAGTGGCTTAATAATCTAAAATCATGCCAAAAAGGTCTACGTGATGAAATAAAAAGCTTAAAGGTCGAATTGAAAAAAAAACAAGAAGCAAAACGTCATCGTCTAGAAAATAGCTCAGAAGAGAAATTGAAGTTCATTGAGCAAGCAAAACAATATTTGCGACCTGAGCTTGTTGTTTCACATTTAAGAAATGCTTGCCGAGCAAAGAAAGGACTAAGACACTCCGAAGAAGTGAAATGGCCCAGTTTGTCCGTATTGCATCTTTTTCTCCAATAGCATACAGATATTTATTAAAAATATTTTGTCTCCTAAGTGAAGAAAAATGGCCATCAGGACCTTGTTTAAAGAAAATATATTTTTCCAGCTTACAAATCAAATTGCAAAACACGTCAGCCATCAGCAAGTAATGCATTCTTTGCATTGATGAAATGGCTATAAGACCGCACATATACTAGGATCAAAGGAAAGATCTTCTAATTGGACTGGAGGATGATGGGTGTGTGCGGACTATCAAAACAGTCAAGTCAGCAGTTTCTGTTATGGCAAGGAGTATCACAAGCAATTACAAACAGCTTCTGCGGTATGCATTGGTAAATTCAACATGTTCGGTGGAGACGTTAAAGCAAATGATATTTGAATCCATAAGAAATTTAAGGGCCGTTGGTTTACATCCCAGAGGGATCAAGGCTCTAATTTTGTGGCATTTTCAAAACTATTGTGCGTTATCCAACTGAAAGCCACTTTACAGTTGATGAGTCGCCCCGGCGAATATTTTTCTTTTTTGGCCCACCCCACTTACTCAAATCGATTCGAAACAATCTTTTAAAATATTCTTTCCTTTATGGTAACAACCAAACTGCGAGCTGGGATGTTATTCGATAATTTTACAAAACGGGCTCGAGATTGTTTTTCAAATTGGCCCAGAAACTAACCCAAAAGCAAATTTATCCCAACTGCTTTCAAAAGATGAAAGTTAATTTAGCAACACAAGTGTTAGGCACTGTTGCAGCATCGATAAGGACAAGAGTGGCCAGGAACAGGAAAATGAGTAAAAAAGCTAAGAAAAAAGTGAAGATTACAGCAGAATTTCTTGACGACTTCAACAAATTGTTCGATATATTTAATTGCAGTAGAGTTAGAGAAATAAAAAGAATGAAAAGACCATTCCAAGCTAGAGGATACCAAAAAGATCACCTGAAAAAAATGAAAACTCTAATTATAAGAATAATCATAAAAAAACAAAGATAAGAAAGATATTACTGGGACTGTTAAATGTATTAAAGGATGGTTAATTTCAATTAATAGCCTTGAAAACCTCTTCGAACACATGCAAACAGACATTGACGTAACATTTTTGCTGGCATGGAACCTCAACTCAGATTGTTTGGAACATATTTTTGGCCTTCTAAGGAAAAAAACGGAAATGATTTCAACCCGGCTCCCTTCCAATTTGTGGCTGGCTATAAAAATATCTTCTGCATGCAACCTTTGGAAATTTTCGAGGCTGGTAATTGTGAGCCAATCGCTGAACAACCTTTGCCTTTCGTCACTCTACAAGCTGCTGATATACCTTCTACATCTTCAATGAGTTCATTCATAATGCTCCCAAGAAATGATTTTGACTTTAATGCAAACCTCAATTTAGATGATGAGGATGAAGATGTTTCAATTACATTGCTGGATACATACACAAAAAAGACCAGAAAAATCATGAATGCACTCAAACTTATGATCAAAAATGCATAGGTGCTAACAATACAAAAAATTTGAAGATACGAACCCCCTATACAGATCTTCAAAATAATTTAACGATTACGAGGCCAAGCTGGAGCGTGTATTAAGAAAAAAGTTCGGTGAACTGAAGACGAAAAATTGTCTTGGTGTTCAGCTATTCGACTTTTTAACTCCTGCTGTGACAACGAAAACAAAATACAAACTATGGACGTATTTCTTGCCGTATGGATTAAATATATCCTTAAATATTATAACAGTTCCATTAAAAATCGCAATACATCAAAAATACTCCAGCTGAGTAACTGAAATATGTTAATTAAATTTGATTGGCAAATTGTTACTAAAAAGATTCGTATGTATGTATTTTTATAATAATTTATTAGTATATATTGAATATCTTTTTGTGTGATTTACAATCGAGGCTAGTTCTTTTGCAATGGAAATAAGTTCAGTTGAATCATTTACTGTGATATAAGGAGATACGTATTTTTTATTATCAAAGATATAAGTATTATTCATACTACTTTTTTTCAGTTTTAATTCAGATGAAATTTGGTATATTTATAATATATTTCATTTAAATAATAAAATTAATTAATGATTTTCTGAAAAAAAGTTTCCTTGTTTTATTCTATTTATTTAATTTACCGAACAGACGAGTTGAGAAAAGACAAGGCAAGCCTTTTTTCTTTAGTAAAACTGAATGATAGCTACAGAAAGAGTGTGGTAAACTGTACTCTTCATGATACCATGATACAATATAGCATGCATATATAGATAGTATCAATCATTAATTAGCTAGTTATCAGTTGGAAACCGAGATTTACACCATTTGTTCTCAGTTCCACGTCATTTCTACTTCAATACAAATGCTAACTATCGTATCTGAAAATTACTGCTCTTCAGGCAATGGAAATAAATGGTTTTTATTGATGTTCTTGATATTACAGACATTCATTTCCATTTCAAAACTTTTAAAGTGACGAATTTTAAAATGGAAATAAATGCCTGTAATTTCAAGAACATCTTTAAAAACATATTTTCTATACGTTGCAAATGCTATTACTTTCTTCGGCTGAGATTCTTCAGTTCTAAACTCTTAAAGTAATCACTACAGGACTGGAGTGCGGGATTGAAAAATTGCATATGCAATAGTTGGCATTTTTTTGTGGTAGGGAAGAAGGTGACTGGACCACCCACTAAATACCTCCCCTGTCAACCTAAAAGCCTAGCCTGGAACCGTTTGACACATTACTTCGGGCCAGGTCTCGTTTTGTTACGCCCTGAGATACCTTCGCGCTGGGTAACCCCTTTCCTAGCGGAAGGATAGAGGGGAAGAGAAAGGCCAGAAAAGCGATCCCCCAGCCCCAACGCCCCCGGCTGCTGTGAGTTCCTTTTATCTTTTAGGACTGCCAGAGCATAATGTGCCACCTGGTTCCATTTGTCAACCAATTCGAGCATCACCGCGACTTATTATCCGGGGTGAGCTCTCCCGTCTCTCTGTAGAGGTTTCTTCGCAACCTGTGTAATGAATCTTGTGGCGCCGCTGGCGACTCACTAACACACCTTGCCACCAAGTGGCTTGGCATCTCATGTTGGTTGGGACGGGTGCACATCCCGCGGCAATTTTGTCGTGGGATGTCAAAGCGAAATTGACCGCCAGATGTCAAAGTGAGTTGTGGAGGTAATTTCATGTCTTCTTGCTGCAAAGTGTTTTCTGGAGACAGGTGTCGGAAAAAGTGTAAAATCGCTTTATAATTGTGAAATTTAGTTTCGTCTCGGTCGTAAACGAATAAATAGACGTCAGGCGTACAAGATGTTTTGTAAAAGTTCACTAGGGAAAAACTTCCATTAAAAGGTGGCAAATCGGTAGCGGTGAACGGGAATAACTACAGTAACTCATCTTACCAGGCAGTTATCAAGAAGGTAAGCCAACGTAGATAGATGCTGTTATCTGTATTATGTATCTTTTTCTGTCTAAATTAAAGACCTTATGGGAAGATTTGACCTTACGTGCCTGGATCCATACGCGAGGAATTAATAAGGTACTGCGGTTGCATGCGGGCGCAGAAAACAAGATGAAGCGAAAGTGTTGTTTTGTTTTGTTCTGACAATCGTTGTGAAATATTTCGTGCTAATTGCCTCACAAAGCATATCCAATAGCTTCATCCATCATTTTGTGTGACTGCCATTAAAACCCATCGTCCGGCAGTAGATTCTCGGCCAAAGCAATATCACAGTATATGCAATGACTCGACATTATGGCATTCGAATACAAAATGATGATTCGTCTGGAAAAGGAGAAAATCAGTAAAAATACTGACGCAAATGCGCGTATTTCTGTGCATGATAAATGAATCAATTCTGAAATTGTGCCGCCCGCTGCAGGCTCGCCATTTATTGCAGATTTATTCTTGCAATCTCGAATGAAAACCCGGAATAGTAATTGGAAGCGGAACTTGAAGATCCTTCTATTCTGACATCTGTGGTCAATAAACCGCGTGCGCTTGCTAATAAGCATCTGGACTGTTACTTTTCGTGTGAGTAATCAGCTTCACGTAGTGTGATGGGCAAAGGGGCAATGCTGGCAATTACAGTACGCAGAAAATCAAGGTGGTGGTTATGGAAATCAAGGATCTAGCGGTCCAACCTTGGCGTCGGGCAAATGAGTAGTGGCAAGGTAAAAATCGATGTCAGATACAAACAACCAAGGATAGGCAGCTGAGGAAGGACATTTTCTATAGAAAAAATTGAATAAAATCAGATCAAGTAGAAGGTTTATAAAGATCTTTACAGAATAATGTTTGAAAAAGAGAGAAGGCAAGGCAGAATCCAAATAATAATCTGAGAATAATACACAAATTACAAAAAGAAACATATATAAGAGGTTTTAAGTATGGTAGCTAGAACTAACCATTTCCGTTTTTGATTTTCGACATTACATATAACTCTGTCAATAACTATAAATCGACTTACTTAAGTGAACAATAGTATTAAAACACTTTGAACAACGATGATACATAACTTTATAAAACTAATGGGAATCAAAAGGAAATATAAATGGAAACCAAATATTCAAGTTTCATCAGGACATCACCAATAGGATATTTCGTGAATGTAGTTTTTATTATGAGAAGAGCCTATAAAATAAAATAATAGCCACAGAACCAATCCAGAATAATAAGAAAAAAGTAAATAAAAATAAGACGTAAAAGAAGGAACACCAATAGCTATAATCGGAAATTTCCATGAAATTAGGAATGTCTGTGTGTATATTGTGGATGAATCTCTACTAAATCAACGTTCTAAAATATGGCGTTTGCTCATTCGACAGTATTGTGGATGGTAACGACATTATCAAATCACGAAGGAGCAGAGGAGAAGATAAGATATAAATAACATAAAGACGCCAGAAGGCCAAATTAATTATTTTTCTCAATATATGAAATCAATTTAAAATAAAACTAAAATTTTCTAGTAGGGAGAAAAAAGAAAAACACATTTCTATTTAATAGATATTTATGATGAAAATCAAGTAAACTGATAATGATTCCATTTCATCCGATGACTATATAACATTTATAAACAAAAATCAACATTTCTTCATTTTAACTTTTCTACGTTAACACTCACATACAATGAGACTTATTACGATTGTTATTACTTACTATATAAATGACAAGTATTGATTACAGTCTATTTATAAATAAAAACAACATTAAACATACGATACTTATCGGCTCTCGATACACACAATTTGGTATCTTTAGAAATATTGGATAAACAATTTATATATCTTCTTTGTTTTTTGGAAATTCGCGACAAAGCACATCAGTAATACTTTTAAGTTTACAAGCAAATAATGCGAAAATTAATGTCTTAAAACAACTTTTAGGATAGATGATGAATTCTAAGTAGTGTAGCTTTCCTACACTGAACGTTATGTTATATTTTGTCAAATTTTATTTTTGATGTCAATTGGATAAGAAAGACTAGAAGAAAAATTTTATGTGGGTAAAATGTTTAGGTGAAAATGATATACAAAATTATTGATAAATGTAAATTAGATGTGACAGATATAACAAAAAACATGGAGAAAATATTAGTGCTAAGTATGGATTTTAAACAATGCATCATTATTTCTGTAGTATATTCAATTAAACATAAATCTATATTATAAAAACAAATGAAAAATAGAATCAAATTAATTTAAATAGGTATATATGAATAAAAAACATAAATTGAATATGTTTGAAACCATAGAAAAAATATAAATATTGACATTAAGATTTTGCTTAAAATGAGCTTTGAACTCATTGTACACATTTTGTAATACAGATTCGAAAAAAAAAACAAAATGAATTGCTAATTAAAACACGACGTTCTACTTGTCAGCGGGAAATGAGGTGCAGGGTAAGTATGCCGTCGCGAAGGTAGGGTTTGAGAAAATCCGCTAAAGTCGGTTTCGCGTCGCACGCGGTACGCGGTACCTTAGTTGTTCTTGATTTTTCTTTAACGTAGCTTACGTCGGGTTGAGTTAACGTAGTATACTTTTCGGTACCGCGTCGGAAATTCGGGAACGCGAAATAAAAATTAGATTTGGTACTTTTGACTGGTTAATGAAGAAATACGGAGTAACGTTGAATAGGTTTCCTCTCCGTATGGTTTTGTTTTTGTAACGCGTTTGAAAACGGGCGTGTACAGGTGGCTGAATATTGTAAATGAGCGTACCCCATTCGGAGACCCGCGACCGAAATCCTCTCCGATCTAGCTGGCCGACAAGCAGCCACCGCGTGAATGGGTTATGGTGCACGGATTGGTTGACCGGTTGGTACCATCTGTTGGCACTACTCAGACTTAACGTCTAGAACCGATGAGAGGTCGGTTCCGCGTTCGCAAGTAATTTTAAAAAACATTACAAATGGCGCCCAACGTGGGGCCCAAAACATCCTAAGGGGATAAACGATTCGCGTCTTCTGACGAGTTGGTCCTTTACGGAGGATGTAAGGTACTCGGGTACTCGAGCCTCACAAACAGGAGCAGTGGAGTTGTGTGATACACACTAGCAGTCGCTTCACGTGAGTTGTAGCTTCCGCTCTCCTTCGTTTGATTTTTTTTTTTCGCGACAGAATCCTTCCGATGTGTTGTCCCAGGTTAACCCCTGTAAGGACCTTCTATTTTCCTGATGGAACTGTCAGCCAGATGGGGTTTCTCCTGTCGGCCTGGGCTCTCAAGAAAATAGAAGGCTACCTTGCCTTAATGTCACGGAAGGATTCTACTTATTTCGTATGCGTGATAGACGAGTGGTATCGGTTCAACGTTCGGTGGCGTATGCTGGAGTTGCGGAGCCCGGAATGCTTCCACGCGTCGGTAATTTTTACCGCGTACAAAACCGTTACGGTAGCTCTACCACTTGTCTCGTCGAGTCATTTAACGTAATTTAGAGACGGTTTTTGTGATGTATGTGGTTTAATTATTGTAAATCGACCGAAAGCACCCTTTCTTCGGCAGACTACCACGCACTCTCATTTCCCTTTGGAGGAGTTGACTGCTGGAAAAGAAAGTGTGTATTCAAAGAATTTGTTTTTCTATTTTATAGAAATAGCTCGCCACTATCGGCCACTAATATATATTTCTAAGCTTCCATACATATTAAGTTAGTAGTAGGAGTAATCTACCTTGTTTTTTTTTTTTTTGTTTTTTTTTGTGGTAGGGTGGTGAAGGCATTTATGGCAGTGTGGGACACTCATGGCGGATACCTTTGGACTACCCACTAAACAGCTCCCATGTCAATCTCTGAGAACCTAGCCTGGAACCGTTTGACACATTACTTCGGGCCAGGTCTCGTTTTGTTACGCCGTGGGGCGCCTTCAAGCTGGGGAGTCCCTTTCCTAGCGGGAGGGGAGAGGGGAAGGAGAATTGCCAGAAGAGCGATCCCCCAGCCCCAGTGCCTCCGGCTGCTGTGAGTCCCTTTTATATTTTAGGACTGCCCGAGCATAATGTGCCACCTGGTTCCATTTGTCAACCGATTCGAGCATCACCGCAACTAAATTATCCGGGGTGAGCTCTCCCGTCTCCCTGTAGAGTTCCCTTCGCAGCCTGGCCCATTTGGTACACGCAAAAAATGTGTGACAGGCATTGTCCTCCTCTCCTAGGCAAAACCGACAATTGGGAGACCGTGACTTGCCGATCTTGTGCAGGTAAGACTGAAAACACCCGTGCCCGCTCAAAAGCTGGGTCAGATAGAAGTCAGTCCCACCATGCCTTCGATTTAGCCACGGTCTCACATCCGGGATGAGGCGCGCAGTCCACCTTCCCTTCGTGCAATTCCTCCAACACTGCTGCCAATCGTTGAGCGAGCGTTGTCTCTCCTCGCGAACAACGATCTCCCTCGCATCCTCGTTTCGGCGCAGGTAAATAGCGCGGCGCTCTCTAGCAAGGAGGGCGACAGGTATCACACCTGCAATCACTCTCACCGCCGAGTCGGAGACTGTTGGATACGAAGATGCAATTCTCAGTGCTCCTCTTCTCTGTACCTGTGCCAATCGTTTTTGGCATACCTCCTTGCTGAGAGCGTCGCCCCATACCTCTGCTCCGTACAGTAGCACTGACCCTACAGCACTCATCAAGAGGCGTCTTCTTGATGGGCTGGGTCCCCTTACGTTGGCCATAAGTCGACTCAGGGCCGATATTCCCGAAGCAGCCTTCTCAGCCGTTGCCCTGATTTGCTCAGAGAAACTCATCTTCGAGTCGATCAGTAGCCCCAGGTACTTCACCGCTGGCTTTGATTCGATCTGTATATCTCCAATACTGATCATCCTTACTCTAGGGATTCTCTTTTTTGTCAAGATGACCACTTCGGTTTTCTCCAGTGCTAAACTGAGCCCGCGAGCAGTCATCCAGTCCCTCGCTCGGCGCATTAGCATACCTAGCCTAAGTTGCGCTTGTTCAACGGTGCGTCCGGCGACCA
Source organism: Odontomyia ornata (assembly GCA_963969285.1). Taxonomy (NCBI): domain Eukaryota; kingdom Metazoa; phylum Arthropoda; class Insecta; order Diptera; family Stratiomyidae; genus Odontomyia; species Odontomyia ornata. Next base: position 196,652,381 of record OZ017742.1, on the reverse strand, counting down.
GAGCCGCAACATCATCCGCATAGCCGACCAAGCGCGACTCATCTGGCATCTCAAGTCTCAGTAGCCCGTCGTAAGACACGTTCCACAGGTCCGGACCAAGGATAGATCCCTGGGCAACACCCGATGTAATTTCCATCCTTCGTTGGCCCTGTGTCGTGTTTTAGAGCAGGCTTCGGTCCTTTAGGTAGTTCCTCAAAAGCCGCATTAGATATTCTGGAACTTGAAAAGAGTTTTCCAGCGTGTCCAGAATATCCACCCATCTAGCGGAGTTGAAGGCATTCCTGACGTCGAGTGTCACCAACCGGACGATCCGTCGCTTGGTGCGACTATATGCCTCTGCCTTTTGGACCACGTTCACCACCTCTGCAATCGCATCAATGGTAGAACGTCCTACTCTAAAGCCGTACTGCCGAGGAGATAGGTCCCCAGCAGCACGAATCGCGTCATTGAGTCTTCTCTTGATGAGTTTCTCTAGCACTTTCCCAGCCGTGTCTAGCATGCATAACGGGCGGTATGCAGACGGCGATTCGGGATTTCCCTTCCCCTTGCTGACCAGCACGAGCCTCGCCACCTTCCATCGTACCGGGAAAACCCCGTCCCGCAGGCAAGCGTTGAATGTGCTGAGCAGCAAGTCAGGACAATGGTGATAGACGAGCTGCAAAACCTCAGCTGGAACACCATCTGGACCTGGAGCCTTCCTCGCTTTCAGGGAGAGGACTGCCTCCTCCAGTTCCAGCTGTGTGAAGAGTGGGCACTCGACTGCTGTTTCACCATGGACAGCGTCAACACGGACGGGATGGGTGGGGAAGAGTCCCCGCACAATCGCGTCCATCTTTTCCGCGTCATGTATACAAGGCTTCCGTAGGGCACCAAGTTTCCCCATGACCAGCTTGTAGCCAAGGCCCCACGGATCCCTATTTACATCGTCCACGAAGTCTTGCCAGCATCGGGCCTTGCTCTTGTTAATAAGCCTGCGAAGATATTTCCTGCCGGACCTGTATGCTGCTAGCCTAGTGTCTGCCTCCTCCCGTGTTCGCGCCCGCTGGGCCTCTCGCTGAAGTTTGTGACATTCGCTTCTTTGTTCGGCGATCTCGTTTGACCACCAGTATACTGGAGGCTTACCATGTCGGGGTCTCCGACGGGGCATGGAAGACTCGCAAGCAGCTATGATGGTACTCATAGTTGAGTTCAGCAAGTCCTTGGCTGTAGGCCCTCCACTCCCTGGCGGAGCTCCCAGCAACGGTGCGCCTGCCGTAAGCGCGTCAGCAAACCTCTCAACGTCCATCCTCCCAGTCACATCGGGTATTCTTCCTACGCAACCCCAGCGGCGGAAAGTAGGGGTGTTACCAGTATTTACGACAAAAAGCGCTGTTCTGGCCACCATGTCCAAGATTTGCTTTCCCCTTGGGTCGGATTGTGGCATACCCCATTCAATGGCTCTAGCGTTGAAGTCTCCCCCGACCAGCATGTGGCCCTCTGTGTTCGAGACAGCGTCCTCCAGGGCATCGAGTTTGGTTCGAAAAGATCGCATTGCCTCGTTAGGCGTCAGATAAACACTGAAATGTGTTATCCCTGAACACCACACCCACACAAAACCATCCCCGCGTCCATGGCCCTGCACCTGAAGGCGGGCGCTGTCTCGAACCCAGATGGCCGAGGTACCAGATTTGTCAGGGTACCACGCTTGCGAGTCCTTGTTATGATGTTGCTCGCTCAGCAACAGGAGGTCAGCTAATCTACCTTGCTGTTTTTTTTTAGGAATACCCATTGCCAACACACATTAATAATCGAAGATGGCAACGAAGCGGACCCCAGATAAGCGTTGGACCAGATCCAAAACGGTCCAACCAGCTAACTGCGGGATCTGCTTCGAAGACGTAGTGGAGGGCATACACAGCGTGCGATTGGATTGTGGATACCTTTTCCATCGTGCCTGTGTCCAACAGCTCCTCCTCACGTTCGAGCTTTGCCCACTATGCCGGCGACCCATAGATCGGTCCGCCGTAGATGTCCCCCTCGGAACGCCCGTCCCCACGCGTGGAGCGGTGGCGAAAGGGGTTCCAGATGCCGAACCACCCCAATCACTGGTGGACTTGCAAGGAGCCGTGGGCGGTGAAGTTCCTGCTGCAGTTGTCGCGTCCAAGGTTACTCCCGCGCCTTCCACCCACTCCATTGACACCCTCGTGGCGTTAATGCGGGATATGTCTGAGAGGATTGGCAACTTGGAGGGAAGGCTCCAGAACCTCCCCATGAGCCAACCACCCAGCCGCGTGAGAACTCCGCTTGGCTGGGAGCCCAATCCCACTGTGGCTATGCCCCACTCTCGACCATCGGATCAATGGGCCCTACCTCCAAGAAACTCGGGAATGGATCGCAGAGTGCCCAAGTATAGACCACGACACAGCACCGCACCTCCGTTGGTACCTCTAGTCCCGAGGCAGTCCCTTACAACAGGCCAATCGAGGATGCGATTCCCCCCGGGAACGCATGGACACCTTTCCGAGACCCAACGCCTCGTATCATGGAGAGTTGGCGCCTGAACTTCACGGGTTTCAACGATATGATATCAGCGGGCCGGTTCCTTTACCGGATTCAGGCGTTATTATCCACTGCTGCCGACTGGTACTGGAGTTTTAAGGAATCAACGCCACGTCGCACTTGGCACTCTTAAAGTGCAGCCTTCCGCAATCGATTTGATGATGGCTTCACTGAGAGAGAACTAAGGGAACAGATAAAGAAACGGAAACAAGGCGCTCACGGACCGTTCGACCAGTACTACACAAGTATAGTGAGATTGAGCACTCGCTTGCGAACAACCATGCCCGAGGACGAACTGGTAGAAATTATCAGAGAGAATATGCGCTGGGATCTTCAGAACAGCCTTCTGCATTTTCCCATCAACACCATACAGGGATTGCACCTCCATGCCCGTAGGCAAGAACAATTGGATGAGCGGCGAGGTACCTTCCGTCCACAACCTCGCATAACGGGACCAAATCCCCGAAATCATCACACCGCGGAGTTGATGGCAGCGGACCACCTACTTGCTGATCCAGTACCAGTACCGAGGGGCGGAGCATCACCGGAGCTTGAGGACCAAGCAATGATTGATAGACCCTCCCTTGAAGCAATTACCAGCCCGACGGTCTGTTGGAACTGCCGACAAACGGGGCATCGGTTCTATGCATGTCCGGCGGAACCAACGCTCTTCTGTTACCGATGCGGGAAGGCCGACACGTACGCACCTGATTGCGCAGATTGCAAACTGCGAAAAAACTTGCCACCGAGTGCCGCGACCACCCGTCGGCACTCCTAAACCCCGGACCAACCAATCCTGACCCCATCACTAGCTATGACCAAGCCCCCGACATGACTCCAATTCTGCTGACTCGCACCGCCAAACACAGTTCTCCCGAAGTTCCACGACCAACGCCGTCCATTGTCGAGGCCGACGCGCAGGGAAATGATAGCGAGGCGAAAGTTCCTTGGCATGTCAAACCTTTCCACGTCAGGCTGCGGAATTATTTGGCTACTCGACAGCGCATCTTCCATGAGGAGTTGGCTACAACTGTCCCACCGCGAAGAAAGCGAGCCACGCGTCGGATGCGGAGCTTCTGGAGAAGGGTCAGGCAGTCGAGGAAGGTGCTGAAGGACATACACTTAGACGAATTATTGAGGGATGACGTTCGACCATATGCGTCAGTACACCTCCTGCAAAAACGAGTGTCAGGTTTAGTCGATACGGGAGCCAGTGTGAATTGCATATCTGCCGATTTTGCAGGGGAGGTACTGGCAATGCACGCGGACCAAATTCACCATTTTACCACCTGATTAAGCATGGCGGACGGAACTCGTCACTCTGTAGTGGGAAAAATTACGACGGATGTTACCTTTAAGGGAGTAACTAAACCTCTGGAATTTTACATCATACCTAAATTAACCCAGAATCTTTATCTAGGAGTGGATTTCGTTCGAAAATTTAACTTGGCCCCGGCACTGTTTTCCGGTACGAAACTAGAGTCCGTCACAACAATTCCTGACCAAACTCAAACCAATCACTTATTACGACATACACTGGATGTGAATCAGCAATTGAGACTTGACTCGACTAAATCGGCTTTTCCATCGCATGAAAAGGAAGGTCTCGAGCGGACCTCACTGGTGTTACACACTATAGATGTGGGGGATGCTAAACCCATAAAACAGAGACATTTGGCCATATCTCCGGCGAAGGAAAAGTTGTTATATGCCGAAGTTGATCGAATTTTTTTTTTTTTTTTTTGTGGTAGGGAGGTGAAAGCACTTATGCTCGCCGAGTCTGGCAGTGTGGGACTCCCATAGAGGATACCTTTGGACTACCCACTAAACACCTCCCCTGTCAATCTGAGAACCTAGCCTGAAACCGTTTGACACATTACTTCGGGCCAGGTCTCGTTTTGTTACGCCGTGGGGCGCCTTCAAGCTGGGGAGTCCCTTTCCTAGCGGAAGGGGAGAGGGGAAGAGGAATTGCCAGAAGAGCGATCCCCCAGCCCCAGTGCCTCCGGCTGCTGTGAGTCCCTTTTATATTTTAGGACTGCCCGAGCATAATGTGCCACCGCAACTATATTATCCGGGGTCAGCTCTCCCGTCTCCCTGTAGAGTTCCCTTCGCAGCCTGGCCCATTTGGTACACGCAAAAAATGTGTGACAGGCATTGTCCTCCTCTCCTGGGCAAAACCGACAATCGGGAGACCGTGACTTGCCGATCTTGTGCAGGTAAGACTGAAAACACCCGTGCCCGCTCAAAAGCTGGGTCAGATAGAAGTCAGTCTCAACATGCCTTCAATTTAGCCACGGTCTCACATCCAAGATGAGGCGCGCAGTCCACCTTCCCTTCGTGCAATTCCTCCAAGACTGCTGCCAATCGTTGAGCGAGCGTTCTCTCCTCGCGGACAACCATCTCCCTCGCATCCTCGTTTCGGCGCAGGTAAATAGCGCGGCGCTCTCTAGCAAGGAGGGCGACAGGTATCACGCCTGCAATCACTCTCACCGCCGAGTCGGAGACTGTTGGATACGAAGATGCAATTATCAGTGCTCCTCTTCTCTGTACCTGTGCCAATCGTTTTCGGTATACCTCCTTGCTGAGAGCGTCGCCCCATACCTCTGCTCCGTACATTAGCACTGACCCTACAGCACTCATCAAGAGGCGTCTTCTTGATGGGCTGGGTCCCCCTACGTTGGCCATAAGTCGACTCAGGGCCGATATTCCCGAAGCAGCCTTCTCAGCCGTTGCCCTGATTTGCTCAGAGAAACTCATCTTCTAGTCGATCAGTAGCCCCAGGTACTTCACCGCTGGCTTCGATTCGATCTGTATATCTCCAATACTGACCATCCTTACTCTAGGGATTCTCATTTTTGTCAAGATGACCGCTTCGGTTTTGTAAAAGTTTAAGAAGGGTGTTGATGAGACCGTAGAAGAGAACTATTTTCGTGGGACAGAAAGTGAAATTTTGAACCACGAAGTCGTCCCCATGTAAGATAGTTAAATTGCATCAAATGGAAAAATGCTATGAAAGTGATAACTTTGTTGAAAGTCCTTTTTGAATTAAAGAACAAATTGTTGCTTGACAGTATGGGAAAATTTTAGCACGGAACCGTTTTTGTTGAATTTACATGGTACTACAAGGAAGTTCTTGAGTCCAAATTGTGTCTCTTGTACTAACGTTGTCACCGGTTCCTGTCAGCTTTTCACGAAAAACAGAATTTCGATGGAAATGAACATTTTAATCACCTGTTGAAGTTATTCAGGGGTTCGTTCCCGTACGTCGTGAATTTGGAATAGACTTGCGACGAAAAGAGTAAATAAATCAAGATAGAATGAAAGCGACATCTCAACCGCGTGTTAGTTTATTTTTTTCCACAACGAAAAATTATGAATTTGAAGGGGCAACAAAATAGCGCCAAATACTTCGGTTTTCTCCAGTGCTAAACTGAGCCCGCGAGCAGTCATCCAGACCCTCACTCGGCGCATTAGCATACCTAGCCTAAGTTGCGCTTGTTCAACGGTGCATCCGGCGACCAGAGACGTAACATCATCCGCATAGCTGACCAAGCGCGATTCATCTGGCATCTCAAGTCTCAGTAGCCCGTCGTAAGACACGTTCCACAGGTCCGGACCAAGGATAGATCCCTGGGCAACACCCGATGTAATTTCCATCCTTCGTTGGCCCTGTGTCGTGTCGTAGAGCAGGCTTCGGTCCTTTAGGTAGTTCCTCAAAAGCCGCATTAGATATTCAGGAACTTGAAAAGAGTTTTCCAGCGTGTCCAGAATATCCACCCATCTAGCGGAGTTGAAGGCATTCCTGACGTCGAGTGTCACCAACAGGACGATCCGTCGCTTGGTGCGACTATATGCCTCTGCCTTTTGGACCGCGTTCACCAACTCTGCAATCGCATCAATGGTAGAACGTCCTGCTCTAAAGCCGTACTGCCGAGGAGATAGGTCTCCAGCAGCACGAATCGCGTCAGTGAGTCTTCCCTTGATGAGTTTCTCTAGCACTTTCCCAGCCGTGTCTAGCATGCATAACGGGCGGTATGCAGACGGCGATTCGGGATTTCCCTTCCCCTTGCTGACCAGCACGAGCCTCGCCACCTTCCATCGTACCGGGAAAACCCCGTCCCGCAGGCAAGCGCTGAATGTGTTGAGCAGCAAGTCAGGACAATGGTGATAGACGAGCTGCAAAACCTCAGCTGGAACACCATCTGGACCTGGAGCCTTCCTCGCTTTCAGGGAGAGGACTGCCTCCTCCAGTTCCAGCTGTGTGAAGAGTGGGCACTCGACTGCTGTTTCACCATGGACAGCGTCAACACGGACGGGATGGGTGGGGAAGAGTCCCCGCACTATCGCGTCCATCTTTTCCGCGTCATGTATACAAGGCTTCCGTAGGGCACCAAGTTTCCCCATGACCAGCTTGTAGCCAAGGCCCCACGGATCCCTATTTACATCGTCCACGAAGTCTTGCCAGCATCGGGCCTTGCTCTTGTTAATAAGCCTGCGAAGATATTTCCTGCCGGACCAGTATGCTGCTAGCCTAGTGTCTGCCTCCTCCCGTGTTCGCGCCCGCTGGGCCTCTCGCCGAAGTTTGTGACACTCGCTTCTTTGTTCGGCGATCTCGTTTGACCACCAGTATACTGGAGGCTTACCATGTCGGGGTCTCCGACGGGGCATGGAAGACTCGCAAGCAGCTATGATGGTACTCATAGTTGAGTTCACCAAGTCCTTGGCTGTAGGCCCTCCACTCTCTGGTGGAGCTCCCAGCAACGGTGCGCCTGCCGTAAGCGCGTCAGCAAACCTCTCAACGTCCATCCTCCCAGTCTTCCATCCGGGGATTGAAGTTTGGGCATATGCACGCAGAGTGGCACCGTCGTGAATCTCAACAGCTATATACTGGTGATCACTAGCCGAGTAGTCCTCTAGTACTCGCCAGTTGTGTACTCTAGGTACCAGGGATTCCGAAGCGAGTATCACATCGGGTATGGTTCCTACGCAACCCCAGCGGCGGAAAGTAGGGGTGTTACCAGTATTTAGGACAAAAAGCGCTGTTCTGGCCGCCATGTCCAAGATTTGCTTTCCCTTTGGGTCGGATTGTGGCATACCCCATTCAATGGCTCTAGCGTTGAAGTCTCCCCCGACCAGCATGTGGCCCTCTGTGTTCGAGACAGCGTCCTCCAGGGCATCGAGTTTGGATCGAAAAGATCGCATTGCCTCGTTAGGCGTCAGATAAACACTGAAATATGTTATCCCTGAACACCGCACCCACACAAAACCATCCCCGCGTCCATGGCCCTGCACCTGAAGGCGGGCGCTGTCTCGAACCCAGATGGCCGAGGTACCAGATTTGTCAGGGTACCACGCTTGCGAGTCCTTGTTATGATGTTGCTCGCTCAGCAACAGGAGGTCAGCTTTCTTATCCCTCGCAAACTGCTCAAGTAGGTCCTGGGTGTTTGTGCTTCGGTGCAAATTGACCTGCAGGATACGGATCATTTGAGTATCGATTTGGCTTTAGTTAGGGCCTCCTTGAAAACCCAGCATCTCCCTGTCCCCGGCTCATGTTTGAGGTCGCCGGGTGCTAGGTTAGCATCCTTGCAAAGAATGCATTTTGCCTCGTTCATGCACTCCTTCCTTTTGTGCCCCGTTTCACCACATTTGTAGCACAGAGATCTCCTGACGGGTCCCCTACAGCCATACGGGGTCTGTCCGTATTCGAAGCATCTGAAGCAGCGGATAGGGATCGCTCTTCTCCGTTTCCTGCAGATCACTCAACCTATCTTAATTTTGCCCTTCGCCAGGATTTGCTGGGCGTCTTTATCAGCTAGTTCGACAATAGCCATGCGTTGCCCCCTTGTGTTTTCACGTGTCAATCTTGCCTTGACTTCACTTAAGCTGGGGAACTCCCTCCTAATGGCATCCGCTACTTCAGCTTTGTCCGTGACGCAGTCGAGGTCCCTGATTTCCGGGGTGGCCATTGGTTCGAGCGAGGCAACCGTTGCCGCATCTCCAAGAACCTTTTGAACCGCGTCACGGAATGCATCTTTGTTTGTGGCCTCTGGCCCGAATTCCACCAGCAGGCCACCGGTCCGGGTTGGTGGAACTGCTTTGATGGCAGTTTTGGTGTCGTTTGGCTTGACCGCTCCTTTAATTTCACGGAGGACATCTGCATAGGTTCGGCCCTTAGTTGGTTTAATAAGCAGTGCCTCTCGCAAGGGTTTGCGCCGCGGTTTGCTTTTTGTTTTCTGCGGTATATCGCGGGGTTCTTTGTTCTTTTCGTGGTTGAGCTCTTTGTCTGTTTTTTCTAGGAGTAGTTTTTTGGCCGCTTTTTTCGCTGCCTTGTTTTGCACCACATGAAACTCCTCGCCTGGAGTGTCAACTTCGTTTATGGTCTCGTCCTTCCTCCTTTTCTCACGGTTGCCTTCAATTGGGCTACCGGCCATTCTTTTGCTGCTGCTAGGACCCACTGATGCCTCGAGGGAGAGTGTGTCTTTTTGGTGCTTTTCGGTTGCAAGCCACCTCCGCCTGTAGTGCGTTATGCGGCCAAAAAGCTCCTCTAGTTCAAGAATGCCATTCTTGACACTCTTGCCTATGTTTTTCTGCACTTCGCAGGCAGCCCTCAGTTGTTTGACGATACTCCCCGCTTTCCGAGTAAGCCGCTCCTCTTCGGCGCGGTAATGGGCGATTGTGTTATTTGGCGCCACCTCTTGGGAGAGGCCCCCGTTTCCTAGCCCTTTTGCTTCTATCGCTTGGGTCGCGTTTGAAGTGGCGTCGGCCAACGGCAAAACTTCTCCCTCCCCCAGTCTTACATTGGCCTCTGTTGGTGTCACAGCTTGATCCGGATTGTGTACGTCCGGGGTGCGCATAGTCCTTCTACTGCGCCCAAAGGCCGCAATGATGCCAGGTTGCACAACGCACTCTGCCTTCTTTCGTTCGTTAGTCCGTCTGTGGTCTGTCTCCGATGCTTTAACCTGTGATGTTGACTTTGACAGTGTTTCTGGGGTTTGCTGCCTCCCCCCGCAATCGGTGACTTGTTTTATCGCTGTTCCTGCCAACAGCGGTTTTTGCCTGAAAGGGTTCTCCGTGCTAGCGTCCTCCTTGCTTGTGGTTTCATTTGTTGGATGATTTTGATCTGTTGATTTTATTTGCTCCATTTTATTGGGTCCCCCGTCGGAGCCGCTATCTCCGTTCGTGTGTGTAGTCGCCTTTTTGGTCCCATGGTTATCTTTGCAGAGCAGGGAGGCCATGCGAGGGTTGGCACAAGCCCTTATGGGGACAAGTGCTCAGAGCCAGACCAGCGCTAATCGGGAGTCCGTCTCAACCGAACCTACACCACTATAATATGTCTGGTTTTACCAGATATCTCTCCTGTTCCTCTCAAGAACAAAATATAATATTTATTGTGTTAATCCGAATTGGAGGAACGCTTACCTAACCAAGCGGCTAGGCCGCAGAGATTTCTGGCGAGGAATCTTAAATTCCACTGACGCCATGGTTACTAAAAATAAATATATGTATATTTATGATGCGAGTCCTACGCTACAAATAGCAGCGAGTCCTTCGAAATATTTGTTACGCTACGATTAGCAGCGGATCCTTGCTCAAACAGAGTTTCGTCTAAAACTGGATATATTTTCAATTCCTACTTTGGTATTTATACATTTTCTTACTTACAAGCTAATCATAATTTACAATAGTTTATTAGTCATAAATTCTATTCGTTTAATTTTACAAAAATGACCCAATTCTTAATTTATTATTCATCCACTTGACCAAAGAAAATTCAAGTGCATGTCGCGTGCTAGTCGTGTACATGTAAGATGATATTTCTAGTTCACACATTAGTCTAAATGAATTTCCCATATGGGTTTCCGTAAGATACTCACGTTACATTTTACGGTGTGAATGAAATGGGTTTCATATTCATTTCACATTCAATTTATTTACGATCGTAAATAAAAACAGAAAATTAGGAATGTGAATATGAATATGATACATGTAAATATTAAGAATGAAATGCATTGAGAATATATGCATCATAGCATAAATCGATTGAATGATATGTACTATTTAATTATTAAATGATATGTATTGTTACATCATTAATATGATATTATGATATGTATTGTATTGATGATGTAATGATATGTATTGTTATTGATTGAATAGTCTGTATTGTTACATTATTACAACATCATTACACCACCAACCCAATGGTGCGAACTTCGAACGTACTCCGAGGCCTGCCAAGGTTTTACCGGGACGGAGACGGTATGATAGTTGAATTGGAGCCATTCACACACGAGTTTCACCTCGGCGCTACTGTGCAAACCAACTAGGTCCAAACCATCACATCCGCCAGCCCAAAGCGTCAATTCCAGTTCGTTGTCCAAAGCGTAGTCCAGATACAATAAGAGTCGTTACCTGTCATCCCAGGAGGGAACCTCACGGTACCCCCCATATCCTCGGGTCCGTGGGGGCGGCACTCCCCAAAGAATGCTAGCCTCCAAGAATGTTCTTGCCGACCGGCTTTCTCCCTGCGGGAATTTCCTCGGGTACGTGGGGGCGGAACTCCCCAAAGAATGCTGGCCTCCAAGAGTGGTCTTGTCGACCGGCATTCCCCCTGCGGAGTTTCCTTGGGTACGTGGGGGCGGAACTCCCCAAAGAATGCTAGCCTCCAAGAGTGCTCTTGTCGACCGGCATCCCCCCTGCGGAGGTTGATCGAACGCTAGCATTAGGCGTGATCGAAGAATCGCAGAGCGCGTGGGCTTCCCCAGTCACCTTAGTTGTCAAGCCGAACAAGGTCCGGCTATGCTTAGATGCCAGACGCTTGAACGCCGTCACTGTCAAGGATGCATACCCTCTACCGTTGATTGAAGGCATTTTGAGTCGGTTGCCTAAAGCCCACTTCATCACGAGCTTAGACCTCAAGGATGCCTTCTGGCAAATTCCTTTAGACCCTGGCTCAAAGGAGAAAACAGCCTTCACAGTCCCAGGTCGGCCCCTGTATCAATTCGTGACCATGCCATTCGGATTGTGCAATGCCCCTCAAACAATGACGCGCCTTATGGATAAGGTGATACCACCTCATTTACGGCACCAAGTTTTCGTGTACTTGGACGATCTGTTGCTTATAACCGAGAACTTTAACGAACACATCGACCTGCTTCAGGAGGTGGCGCTACACATCCGGAGGGCAGGGTTAACAATCAACATAAAGAAGAGTCAGTTCGAGATGATGGAGGTGAAGTTCTTAGGTCACAGAATTGGGCATGGCAATATCAAAACCGATCCGGACAAGACTCAAGCGATTGACGTTTTTCCATTACCCAAGACCACCAAGCAATTACGCCGATTTCTAGGCTTATGCGGATGGTACCAGCGTTTTGTACGTGACTATGCCACCATTACCACTCCTTTGACCGACATGCTGCGTAAGGGACGTAAGTTCGTCTGGGAAGAGCCCAGCTTGCGAGCCTTTGAAGAGCTAAAGAAGAGTCTGACAACAGCCCCCGTACTGCACAGCCTGGACTTTGACAAACCGTTCTCAATCCATTGTGACGCGAGTCAACATGGGGTGGGAGCAGTCTTAGTCCAGGTTGCACAAGACGGCGAGGAGAGACCTATAGCCTTCATGTCCCACAAGCTGAACCAGGCCCAGCGGAACTACACGGTCTCGGAGCAGGAATGCCTAGTGGCTGTGCTGGCAGTGAAACGTTTTCGAGCATGCGTAGAAGGACATCCTTTTGAAATCGTCACTGATCATGCGTCACTGAAATGGCTGATGAGCCAAATTGATCTCCACGGCCGCTTGGCCAGATGGGCCTTGAAATTACAGGCGTTTGACTTCACGATAAGACACCGCAAAGGAAGTCAGCATGTGGTACCGGACACAATATCCAGGATGTTCACCCCTGAAGGAGCCGAGTTGGCCCAGGAGGACGACAGCCCCCTATTGATCGACTTGGACCATTCCGCCTTCAAGTCAGCATGTTATACCCAGCTGATGAATACGATTCAGAACCAGTTGCTACAGCTGCCAGAACTACGGGTGACGGAGGGGTTTATATACAAGCGGATGGGACACGCCTCCGGGGACCCCATTCAAGAAGAGGAACAGTGGAAGTTATGGGTGCCCGAGGAACTGACTTGCGAATTGATTAAACGGGCTCATGACCACCCATTGAGTGCACACGGCGGTTATGGTCGTACGCTTCAGCGACTGAAGACTTACTTCTTTTGGCCTAAGATGGCGCAGCAAGTGAAAAAGTACGTAGCCGCTTGTGAACTGTGCAAATGCACTAAAGCGCCCAATTCAGTCCTTCGGCCCCCGATGGGAAAATTCGAACTACCGGAGCGGGTGTTCCAGCGCCTGTATATAGATCTCATCGGTCCGTACCGTCGCTCGACTTCGGGATACACGGGAGCTGTCGTGGTCCTGGACCACTTGTCCAAATTTCCGATTGTGGAACCCCTTCGAAACCTGCACACCGGCCCCATAGTCAGTTTTCTGGAAAATCGCGTTTTCCATATATTTGGAGTACCGGAGAAGGTGTTCTCCGACAACGGAGTTCAGTTCACCTCGGCTAGATTTCGAGAATTAATGGAGAAGTATGGCATTACGCATCAGCGGACTGCCGTTTATTCTCCGCAAGCCAATGCGTCCGAGCGATTGAACCGCACCCTTATAGCCGCCATTCGGGCCTACGTCCAACCGGATCAGAAGGATTGGGACCGCAGGATTTCCACCATCACCTGTGCCCTGCGTTCGTCTTACCACTCCACCACAGGTATCTCCCCATACTTTGCCGTGTTCGGTCAGCATATGATTTGCTACGGAACCTCGTACCGGCTATTGCGACAGTTGAAAGGGTTGGAAGACCCAATAGTGGTGCTGGAGCCGCACGAGAAACTCCAAATTCTACGAGAACAAATCCGGGAGAGGATTGAGGACAGTAGACGGGTGGGGGAGGAGCGGTTTAATCTGCGATCCCATCCTTCTGGCTTCAAGGCCGGCGACGAAATCTACCGACGGAATTTTAGACAAAGTGAAGCAGGTCGGCATTACACTGCCAAGCTAGACAAGAAGTTCGTGAAGTGTCGAGTCTTACAAGTTTTAAGTCCCACGCGGTACCTCATTGCGGGCATGTCCGGAAGGGAGCTGGGAGTCTACCATGCCAAAGACCTACGACGCTGAGAGAAAAAAAAACAAAAAAAAACAAAAAAAACGTCATGGGGCCAAGCAGCGTTTCCTTCAGTCTCCCCATGCCTCGTAGGCATCGTGGACACTGCCCTGTAATGAATCTTGTGACGCCGCTGGCGACTCACTAACACACCTTGCCACCAAGTGGCTTGGCATCTCATGTTGGCTGGGGCGGGTGCACATCCCGCGGCAATTTTGTCGTGGGATGTCAAAGCGAAATTGACCGCCAGATGTCAAAGTGAGTTGTAGAGGTAATTTCATGTCTTCTTGCTGCAAAGTGTTTTCTGGAGACAGGTGTCGGAAAAAGTGTGAAATCGCTTTATAATTGTGAAATTTAGTTTCGTGTCGGTCGTAAACGAATAAATAGACTGTCAGGTGTACAAGATGTTTTGTGAAATTTCACTAGGGAAAAACTTCCATTAAAAGGTGGCAAATCGGTAGCGTTGAACGGGAATAACTACAGTAACTCATCTTATCAGGCAGTTATCAAGAAGATAAGTCAACGTAGATAGATGCTGTTATCTGTATTATGTATCTTTTTCTGTCTAAATTAAAGACCTTATGGGAAGATTTGACCTTACGTTCCTGGATTCATACCCGGGGAATTAATAAGGGACTGCGATTGCATGCGGGCGCAGAAAACAAGATGAAGTGAAAGTGTTGTTTTGTTCTGACAATCGTTGTGAAATATTTCGTGCTAATCGCCTCACAAAGCATATCCAATAGCTTCATCCATCATTTTGTGTGACTGCCATTAAAACCCATCGTCCGTCAGTAGATTCTCGGCCAAAGCAATATCACAGTATATGCAATGACTCGACGTTATGGCATTCGAATACAAAATGATGATTCGTCTGGAAAAGGAGAAAATCAGTAAAAATACTGACGCAAATGCGCGTATTTCTGTGCATGATAAATGAATCAATTCTGAAATTGTGCCGCCCGCTGCAGGCTTGCCATTTATTGCAGATTTATTCTTGCAAGCTCGAATGAAAATCCGGAATAGTAATTGGAAGCGGAACTTGAAGATCCTTCTATTCTGACATCTGTGGTCAATAAACCGCGTGCGCTTGCTAATAAGCATCTGGACTGTTACTTTTTGTGTGAGTAATCAGCTTCACGTAGTGTGATGGGCAAAGGGGCAATGCTGGCAATCACAGTACGCAGAAAATCAAGGTGGTGGTTATGGAAATCAAGGATCTAGCGGTCCAACCTTGGCGTCGGGCAAATGAGTAGTGGCAAGGTAAAAATCGATGTCAGATACAAACAACCAAGGATATGCAGCTGAGGAAGGACATTTTCTATAAAAAAATTGAATAAAATCAGATCAAGTAGAAGGTTTATAAAGATCTTTACAGAATAATGTTTGAAAAAGAGAGAAGGCAAGGCAGAATCCAAATAATAATCTGAGAATAATACACAAATTACAAGAAGAAACTTATATATAAGAGGTTTTAAGTATGGTAGCTAGAACTAACCATTTCCGTTTTTGATTTTCGACATTACATATAACTCTGTCAATAACTATAAATCGACTTACTTAAGTGAACAATAGTATTAAAACACTTTGAACAACGATGATACATAACTTTATAAAACTAATGGGAATCAAAAGGAAATATAAATGGAAACCAAATATTCAAGTTTCATCAGGACATCACCAATAGGATATTTCGTGAATGTAGTTTTTATTATGAGAAGAGCCTATAAAATAAAATAATAGCCACACAACCAATCCAGAATAATAAGAAAAAAGTAAATAAAAATAAAACGTAAAAGAAGGAACACCAACAGCTATAATCGGAAATTTCCATGAAATTAGGAATGTGTGTGTGTATATTGTGGATGAATCTCTACTAAATCAACGTTCTAAAATATGTCGTTTGCTCATTCGACAGTATTGTGGATGGTAACGACATTATCAAATCACGAAGGAGCAGAGGAGAAGATAAGATATAAATAACATAAAGACGCCAGAAGGCCAAATTAATTATTTTCCTCAATATATGAAATCAATTTAAAATAAAACTAAAATTTTCTAGTAGGGAGAAAAAAGAAAAACACATTTCCATTTAATAGATATTTATGATGAAAATCAAGTAAACTGATAATGATTCCATTTCATCCGATGACTATATAACATTTATAAACAAAAATCAACATTTCTTTATTTTAACTTTTCTACGTTAACACTCACATACAATGAGACTTATTACAATTGTTATTACTTACAATATAAATGACAAGTATTGATTACAGTCTATTTATAAATAAAACCAACATTAAACATACGATACTTATCGGCTCTCGATACACACAATTTGGTATCTTTAGAAATATTGGATAAACAATTTATATATTTTCTTTGTTTTTTGGAAATTCGCGACAAAGCACATCAGTAATACTTTTAAGTTTACAAGCAAATAATGCGAAAATTAATGTCTTAAAACAACTTTTAGGATAGATGATGAATTCTAAGTAGTGTAGCTTTCCTACACTGAACGTTATGTTATATTTTGTCAAATTATATTTTTGATATCAATTGGATAAGAAAGACTAGAAGAAAAATTTTATGTGGGTAAAATGTTTAGGTGAAAATGATATACAAAATTATTGATAAATGTAAATTAGATGTGACAGATATAACAAAAAACATGGGGAAAATATTATTGCTAAGTATGGATTTTAAACAATACATCATTATTTCTGTAGTATATTCAATTAAACATAAATCTATATTATAAAAACAAATGAAAAATAGAATCAAATTAATTTAAATAGGTATATATGAATAAAAAACATAAATTGAATATGTTTGAAACCATAGAAAAAATATAAATATTGACATTAAGATTTTGCTCAAAATGAGCTTTGAACTCTTTGTACACATTTTGTAATATCGATTCGAAAAAAAAACAAAATGAATTGCTAATTAAAACACGACTTTCCTTTCCAGTAGTTCTGCTTTTCAGCGGGAAATGAGGTGCAGGGTAAGTATGCCGTCGCGAAGGTAGGGTTTGAGAAAATCCGCTGAAGTTGGTTTCGCGTCGCACGCGGTACGCGGTACCATAGTTGTTCTTGATTTTTCTTTAACGTAGCTTTCGTCGGGTTGAGTTAACGTAGTATACTTTTCGGTACCGCGTCGGAAATTCGGGAACGCGAAATAAAAATTAAATTTTGTACTTTTGACTGGTTAATGAAGAAATACGGAGTAACGTTGAATAGGTTTCCTCTCCGTATGGTTTTGTTTTTGTAACGCGTTTGAAAACGGGCGTGTACAGGTGGCTGAATATTGTAAATGAGCGTACCCCATTCGGAGACCCGCGACCGAAATCCTCTCCGATCTAGCTGGCTGACAAGCAGCCACCGCGTGAATGGGATACGGTGCACGGATTGGTTGACCGGTTGGTACCAGCTGTTGGCACTACTCAGACTTAACGTCTAGAACCGATGAGAGGTCGGTTCCGCATTCGCAAGTAATTTTAAAAAACATTACACCTGGCCTATTTTGTACACGCAAAAAATGTGTGGCAGACATAGTCCTCCGACAATCGAAAACCGACCGACAATCGGCTGACCGTCACTTACCAAATTTGTGCAGGTAAGACTAAAAACACTTATGCCCGCTCAAAAGCTGGGTCAGATAGAAGGTAAATAGCGTGGCGCTCTCTAGCAAGGAGGGCAACAGTATCACCTCTGCAATCACTCTCACCGCCGAATCAGAGACTGTCGGTTACGAAGTGCAATCCTCAGTGCTCCTCTTCTCTGTACCTGTGCCAAACGTTTTCGGTATACCTCCTTGCTGAGAGCGTCGCCCCATACCTCTGCTCCGTACAGTAGCACTGACCCTACAGCACTCATCAAGAGGCGTCTTCTTGATGGGCTGGGTACCCCTACATTGACCGTAAGTCGACTCAGAGTTGATACTCCTGAAGCAGCCTTCTCAGCCGTTGCCCTGATTCGCTCAGAGAAATTCATCTTCGAGTCGATCAGTAGCTCCAGGTACTTCACCGATGGCTTCGATTCGATTCGTAAGTCTCCATTACTGATCATCCTTTCTCTAGGAATGCTCTTTTTTGTCAAGGTGACCACTTCGGTTTTCTCCAGTGCTAAACTGAGCCCGCGAGCAGTCATCCAGTCTCTCACTCGGCGCATTAGCATACCTAGCCTAAGTTGCGCTTGTTCAATGGTGCGTCTGGCGATGAGAGCCGCAACATCATCCGCATAGCTGACCAAGCGCGACTCATCTGGCATCTCAAGTATCAGTAGCCCGTCCTGAGACACGTTCCATAGGTCCGGACCAAGGATCGATCCTGGGCAACACGATGTAATTTCCATCCTTCGTTGGCCCTGTGTCGTGTCGTAGAGCAGGCTTCGGTCCTTTAGGTAGTTCCTCAAATAGTTAGCATTCGGATTGACGTGTTCGCCACTTGAAAATTGGGCTTCTTCTTCTTTTTCTTAGTACTAGAGCCCCTCTCGGGCCTATGCTTCCTGCAAATAGTGCCTACAACTGTCTTGGTCCATTGACCGCGTCCTCCTATTTCGAAATCCAAGCAGTGATGAACTGTCTTCGTCGACAGCGTTACCTCGGTTTCGCCACTAGTCTCCTACCTTCCGTTCTCGCAACGAATACCTTTTTGGATATCCGTTGTTCATCCATCCGATTCATGTGGGCAGCCCATTGCAGCTTCTATGGCTTTACAATCATTGAGACCTCCGGTTCGTCAAAAATTTCATACAGCATATGGTTGTATTGAATTCGCCATTGGTCCCAATCTAGCTTCGCTCCATTTATTCGCCTCAAGACCCGTCACTCAAAAGCGTTCAATATATATGCGGATACTTGGATTAGGGTCCATATTTTGAAATTTAATAATTATAAAAGTACCAAGCCGAATGTATCTGAATCAATAGAAAATTGAATGAAATGGTGTGGACTGCAATGATAACAATACAATATTTGAAACAAACCTATAGACAACATAAAATCGAACAAGTATTACAGAACACTGAAGACGATTCAAAGTAGTCAAATTGCGTCTGCTCACACAACAAAGCAAGGCCCGATGGCTTTTTAAAAAAAGAGAATTGGCCTGCGGATATCAAATAAACAAAATTATTGAACAATTGAAAAAGCTTGAAGTAAGTCCCTGTCTATTGAAGTCCGGATAAATGGAACTCCGTACGAACCGGGAGTAAATGAGCGACTTACCAATTCCCATTTCTCTGCAGGGAAGTTTTCGATTTCCCGATAATGTAAAATATTTTATCGTTAATTTTTGAGTCTGCCCATTAACTGCTTTTTGCACCCACCTACAGTGCTGTTAGAATTTATTTACATTATATTCAACACTTAAAATGAATTTCAATTACTTTAAAAGTAAACACAATGATCTTACCAATAAATCTGCCTGGAAATTTTTCGAGTAGGGATGTCATCCCCCAAAACTGTTTTGTGTAAATCCGCTGGAACACTCAATGATGTTGGATTCTCCTATATTTTCATTTTGCCCATGGTTTTTTCATTTTTTCTTTAATTTCACATAAAATCAAGAGATTACTCGTACATAAACATCATTGACGTTTCTAACTGTCAGACAATGAGACTTGACGATTGACCGAAAGAACGATAGAAACAAAGGACCAAAGAATTTGATATTTCTGTCTCATTTTTTCATCTTCCTTCTTTGTTGCTCCATAGTGCGTATTGAATTCTATGTACAGAAACATGAATGCACACATCGAAACACTAGCTGCAAACAGCCAACAACAGTTTGTTCTTTCTGCGGTTGCTAATCTATATGTATCCAATTACAAAAAGGACCTGATGCAAAGCAGGAGAGGCAGAAGCCCCGACGAAGACCCCGGCAGCAGGCACTGCTTGTAAAGCCCCAAGATGGTCGATCCTACGCGGAAGTACTGCGGGACATCAGGGGAAAGGTAAGGCCCGAAGACACCAATACTACCATTAAAGTAGTACAACCAACGCGGTCGGGCCACATACTGGTCGAATTCGGAGCAGAGGCCGGCAATAAAGATGCATTCTGTGACGCGGTAAAGAAAGTCCTCGGCAAAAGCGCAACTATAGCCCTGCTCGAGCCGATGGCAACGATCGAAATACGAGACATAGACTGCGTGACGGATCTGGCCGAGGTAGAAGAGGCCATCAAAAAGGAGTTTCCTAGCGTGGGAAGGATCAAAGCGAGACTGACACCAGAAAACAACAGGGAACAACGCATGGCCATAGTTGACTTGATCGAAAAGCACGCCGAACAATTCCTGAACAAGGACAAAGTACGAATTGAGTGGGTTGTCTGTAGGATACGGCGAAGAGCAACGCCTCTTCAATGTTTCAAATGCCTTGGTAATGGTCACACCACACAAGTATGCAAAGGACCCAATAGGAGTTCCCTATGTTACAAATGCGGTGAAACGGGTCATTAAAGAAAAGAGTGTACGAAGGAAGCACACTGTATCCTTTGCAAGGATGCTAATCCAAAACTTGATTTTGGACACGTCTTGGGATCAGGAAAATGCCGGGTGTTCCAGGAAGCCCTAGCCAAGGCCAAATCAGAGCTTCGATGACCCGCATCCTGCAGCTAAACCTACACCACAGTTCAACCGCCCAAAATCTGCTTGAGCAGTTTGCGGGGGACAGGAAAGCCGACTTCTTGCTGTTGAGTGAGCAACACCATAATAAAAGTCCTGCATTATGGTAATCTGATGAAACTGATACTGCCGCTATCTGTGTTCGGAACAATGACTTTCAGGCGGAGAGTTGTGGATGGGGGGTTGCTTTCGTGTGGGTTCGGTGCTCAGGGATCATCTTCTTTAGTGTGTACGTAACGCCTAACTAGTCGATAGCATCTTTCCAAGCCAAGCTTAATGCTCTGGAGGGCGCTGTCTCGAACGCAGAGGGCAAAGTGCTCGTTGGGGGCGACTCCAATGCTAAAGCAATCGAATGGGGCATGCCTCAAATAGATCCGCGGGGAAAACGAATCCTGGAAATGTCGGCCAGGATGGCCCTCGTCGTCCAAAACTCCGGAAATACCCCTACTTTCCGCCGTATTGGCTGTGAGGGAACCATACCGGACGTGATATTTACCTCGGAGTCCTTAGTACGGAGTACACCCAACTGGAAAGTATTAGAGGACTACTCAGCCAGTGATCACCAGTGCATTCTGCTTGAGATAAGTGATGCTATCTCCCGACGTCCGTGCTCTCGGCCTTCTACAACTGGATGGAACATTGGAAGAATGGACGTCGAGAGGTTCGTCAAGGTTCTCACAGCAGGTGAGCCGCTGCAGCGAGCTTCGGAGGGGACGGAAGAACTGGCAGCTCAAGACGTGGTGAACTCTACTATGAGCATAATCACGACTGCTTGCTGCGCTTCTATGCCCCGTCGAAGACCCCGGCACGGTAAGCCCCCAGTGTACTGGTGGTCTACTAAAATCGCTGAAAAGCGGAGGGAGTGTCACAAGCTTCGGCATGAGGCTCAACGGGCGCGGAACCGTGACGAGGCATGCAACCAGCAGCAGCATATAAGTCGGCCAGGAAATGCCTTCGCAAAATGATCAACAGTAGCAAGGCTCGCTGCTGGCAAGACCTAGTGGACAATGTGAACAAGGATCCGTGGGGCCTTGGCTACAAGCTGGTCATGGGGAAACTTGGTGCCCTACGGAAGCCTTGTATACATGACGCGGAAAAGATAGACGCGATAGTGTGGGGACTCTTCCCCACCCATCCCGTCCGTGTTGACGCTGTCCATGGTGAAACAGCAGCAGAGTGCCCACTCTTCACACAGCTGGAACGCGAGGAGGCAGTCCTCTCCTTGAAAGCGAGGAAGGCTCCAGGTCCAGATGGTGTTCCAGCTGAGGTGTTGCGGCTCGTCTATCACCATTGTCCTGACTTGCTGCTCAGCACATTCAACGCTTGCCTGCGGGAAGGGGTTTTCCCGGTACGATGGAAGGTGGCGAGGCTCGTGCTGATCAGCAAGGAGAAGTGAAATCCCGAATCGCCGTCTGCATACCGCCCGTTATGCATGCTAGACACGGCTGGGAAAGTGCTAGAGAAACTCATCAAGGGAAGAATCACTGACGCGATTCGTGCTGCTGGGGACCTATCTCCTCGGCATTACAGCTTTAGAGCAGGACGTTCTACCATTGATGCGATTGCAGAGGTGGTGAATGCGGTCCAAAAGGCAGAGGCATGTAGTCGCACCAAGCGACGGATCGTCCTGTTGGTGACACTCGACGTCAGGAATGCCTTCAACTCCGCTAGATAGGTGGATATTCTGGACACGCTGGAAAACTCTTTCAAGTTCCAGAAAATCTAATGCGGCTTTTGAGGAACTACGTAAAAGACCGAAGCCTGCTCTACGACACGACACAGGGCCAACGAAGGATGGAAATTACATCGGGTGTTGCCCAGGGATCTATCCTTGGTCCGGACCTGTGGAACGTGTCTTACGACGGGCTACTGAGACTTGAGATGCCAGATGAGTCGCGCTTGGTCGGCTATGCGGATGATGTTGCGGCTCTGGTCGCCGGACGCACCGTTGAACAAGCGCAACTTAGGCTAGGTATGCTAATGCGCCGAGTGAGGGTCTGGATGACTGCTCGCGGGCTCAGTTTAGCACTGGAGAAAACCGAAGTGGTCATCTTGACAAAAAAGAGAATCCCTAGAGTAAGGATGATCAGTATTGGAGATATACAGGTCGAATCGAAGCCAGCGGTGAAGTACCTGGAGCTAATGATCGACTCGAAGATGAATTTCTCTGAGAAAATCAGGGCAACGGCTGAGAAGGCCGCTTCGGGAATATCGGCTCTGAGTCGACTTATGGCCAACGTAAGGGGACCCAGCCCATCAAGACGACGCTTCTTGATGAGTGCTGTAGGGTCAGTGCTACTGTACGGAGCAGCGGTATGGGGCGACGCTCTCAGCAAGGAGGTATACCGAAAACGATTGGCACAGGTACAGAGAAGAGGAGCACTGAGAATTGCATCTTCGTATCCAACAGTCTCCGACTCGGCGGTGAGAGTGGTTGCAGGCGTGATACCTGTCGCCCTCCTTGCTAGAGAGCGCCGCGCTATTTACCTGCGCCGAAACGAGGATGCGAGAGAGATGGTTGTCCGCGAGGAGAGACAACGCTCGCTCAACGATTGGCAGCAGTCTTGGGGGAATTGCACGAAGGGAAGGTGGACTGCGCGCCTCATCTTGGATGTGAGACCGTGGCTAAATCGAAGGCATGGTGAGACTGACTTCTATCTGACCCAGCTTTTGAGCGGGCACGGGTGTTTTCAGTCTTACCTGCACAAGATCGGTAAGTCACGGTCTCCCAATTGTCGGTTTTGCCCAGGAGAGGAGGGCAATGCCTGTCTAACATTTTTTTCGTGCACAAAATGGGTCAGGCTGCGAAGGGAACTCTACAGGGAGACGGGAGAGCTCACCCCGGATAATATAGTTAGACCAGGGATCATCAGTGCAGAATGCACTGATGATCCCTGGCTGAGTTGTCCTCTAATACTTTCCAATTGTGTATCCTCCGTACTAAGGATTCCGAGGCAAATGTCACGTCCGGTATGACGCCATCAATACATTCTGCTTGAGATTAGTGATGTTGTCCCCCGACGTCCGTGCTCTCGGCTTTTTCCAACTGGATGGAACATCGGAAGGATAGACGTCGAGAGGTTCATCGAGGTGCTCACAGCAGGTGCACCGCTGCAGGGAGCTTTGGAGGAGATGGAAGAACTGGCAGCTCAAGACGTGGTGAACTCAACTATGAGCATCATCACGACTGCTTGCAATGCTTCTATGCCCCGTTAAAAACCAGGCACGGCAAGCCCCCAACGTATTGGGGGTCAACTGAAATCCCTAAAAACCGAAGGGAGTGTCACAAACTTTGGCGTGAGACCCAACAGGCGTGGAACCGTGACGAGGCAAGCAGCCGCGTAGCAGCATATAAGTATGCCACGAAATACCTTCGCAAATTGATTCGGCATTAGGTATACCTTCTTTAGGGTGTACCTAATGCCGAACGAATCGATATCATCTTTCCAAGGCAAGCTTAATGTTTTGGAGGGCGCTGTCTCGAACGCAGAGGGCAAAGTGCTCGTTGGCGGTGACTTCAACGCGAAAACAATCGAATGGGGTATGCCTCAAACGGATCCGCGAGGAAAATTAATCCTGGAAATGGTGGCCAGGACGGCGCTCGTCGTACTAAACTCCGGAAATACGCTGACTTTCCGCCGTATTTTTTTTTTTTTTGTGGTAGGGAGGTGAAGAAATTTACCCCGCCGAGTCTGGCAGTTTGGAACTCCCATGGAGGATACCCTTGGACCACCCACTAAACACCTCCCCTGTCAATCTGAGAACCTAGCCTGGAACCGTTTGACACATTACTTCGGGCCAGGTCTCGTTTTGTTACGCCGTGAGGTGCCTTCAAGCTGGGGAGGGAGGAAGAGGAATTGCCAGAAGAGCGATCCCCCAGCCCCAGCACCTCCGGCTGCTGCGAGTCCCTTTTATCTTTTAGGACTGCCCGAGCATAATGTGCCACCTGGTTCCATTTGTCAACCGATTCGAGCATCATCGCAACTATATTATCCGGAGTGAGCTCTCCCGTCTCCCTGTAGAGTTCCCTTCGCAGCCTGGCCCATTTGGTACACGCAAAAAATGTGTGACAGGCATTGTCCTCCTCTCCTGGGCAAAACCGACAATCGGGAGACCGTGACTTACCGATCTTGTGCAGGTAAGACTGAAAACACCCGTGCCCGCTCAAAAGCTGGGTCAGATAGAAGTCAGTCTCACTATGCCTTCGATTTAGCCACGGTCTCACATCCGCGATGAGGCGCGCAGTCCACCTTCCCTTCGTGCAATTCCTCCAAGACTGCTGCCAATCGTTGAGCGAGCGTTGTCTCTCCTCGCGGACAACCATCTCCCTCGCATCCTCGTTTCGGAGGGCGAGAGGTATCACGCCTGCAACCACTCTCACCGCCGAGTCGGAGACTGTTGGATACGAAGATGCAATTCTCAGTGCTCCTCTTCTCTGTACCTGTGCCAATCGTTTTCGGTATACGTCCTTGCTGAGAGCGTCGCCCCATACCTCTGCTCCGTACAGTAGCACTGACCCTACAGCACTCATCAAGAGGCGTCTTCTTGATGGGCTGGGTCCCCTTACGTTGGCCATAAGTCGACTCAGAGCCGATATTCCCGAAGCGGCCTTCTCAGCCGTTGCCCTGATTTGCTCAGAGAAACTCATCTTCGAGTCGATCAGTAGCCCCAGGTACTTCACCGCTGGCTTTGATTCGATTTATATATCTCCAATGCTGATCATCCTTACTCTAGGGATTCTCTTTTTTGTCAAGATGACCACTTTGGTTTTCTCCAGTGCTAAACTAAGCCCGCGAGCAGTCATCCAGACCCTCACTCGGCGCATTAGCATACCTAGCCTAAGTTGCGCTTGTTCAACGGTGCGTCCGGCGACCAGAGCCGCAACATCATCCGCATAGCCGACCAAGCGGGACTCACCTGGCATCTCAAGTCTCAGTAGCCCGTCGTAAGACACGTTCCACAGGTCCGGACCAAGGATAGATCCCTGGGCAACACCCGATGTAATTTCCATCCTTCGTTGGCCCTGTGTCGTGTCGTAGAGCAGGCTTCGGTCCTTTAGGTAGTTCCTTAAAAGCCGCATTAGATATTCAGGAACTTGAAAAGAGTTTTCCAGCGTGTCCAGAATATCTACCCATCTAGCGGAGTTGAAGGCATTCCTGACGTCGAGTGTCACCAACAGGACGATCCGTCGCTTGGTGCGACTACATGCCTCTGCCTTTTGGACCGCGTTCACCACCTCTGCAATCGCATCAATGGTAGAACGTCCTGCTCTAAAGCCGTACTGCCGAGGAGATAGGTCCCCAGCAGCACGAATCGCGTCAGTGAGTCTTCCCCTGATGAGTTTCTCTAGCACTTTCCCAGCCGTGTCTAGCATGCATAACGGGCGGTATGCAGACGGCGATTCGGGATTTCCCTTCCCCTTGCTGACCAGCACGAGCCTCGCCACCTTCCATCGTACCGGGAAAACCCCGTCCCGCAGGCAAGCGTTGAATGTGCTGAGCAGCAAGTCAGGACAATGGTGATAGACGAGCTGCAAAATCTCAGCTGGAACACCATCTGGACCTGAAGCCTTCCTCGCTTTCTGGGAGAGGACTGCCTCCTCCAGTTCCAGCTGTGTGAAGAGTGGGCACTCGACCGCTGTTTCACCACGGACAGCGTCAACACGGACGGGGTGGGCGGGGAAGAGTCCCCGCACTATCGCGTCCATCTTTTCCGCGTCATGTATACAAGGCTTCCGTAGGGCACCAAGTTTCCCCATGACCAGCTTGTAGCCAAGGCCCCACGGATCCCTATTTACATCATCCACGAGGTCTTGCCAGCATCGGGCCTTGCTCTTGTTAATAAGCCTGCGAAGATATTTCCTGCCGGACCTGTATGCTGCTAGCCTAGTGTCTGCCTCCTCCCGTGTTCGCGCCCGCTGGGCCTCTCGCCGAAGTTTGTGACACTCGCTTCTTTGTTCGCCGATCTTGTTTGACCACCAGTATACTGGAGGCTTACCGTGTCGGGGTCCCCGACGGGGCATGGAAGACTCGCAAGCAGCTATGATGGTACTCATAGTTGAGTTCACCAAGTCCTTGGCTGTGGGCCCTCCACTCCCATGCGGAGCCCCCAGCAACGGTGCGGCTGCCGTAAGTGCGTCAGCGAACCTCTCAACGTCCATCCTCCCAGTCCTCCATCCGAGGATTGAAGTTTGGGCATATGCACGCAGAGTGGCACCGTCGTGAATCTCAACCGCTATATACTGGTGATCGCTAGCCGAGTAGTCCTCTAGTACTCGCCAGTTGTGTACTCTAGGTACCAGGGACTCCGAAGCGAGTGTCACATCGGGTATGGTTCCTACGCAACCCCATCGGCGAAAAGTAGGGGTATTACCAGTATTTAGGACAAAAAGCGCTGTTCTGGCCGCCATGTCCAAGATTTGCTTTCCCCTTGGGTCGGATTGTGGCATACCCCATTCAATGGCTCTAGCGTTGAAGTCTCCCCCGACCAGCATGTGGCCCTCTGTGTTCGAGACAGCGTCCTCCAGGGCATCGAGTTTGGATCGAAAAGATCGCATTGCCTCGTTAAGCGTCAGATAAACACTGAAATATGTTATCCCTGAACACCGCACCCACACAAAACCATCCCCGCATCCATGGCCCTGCACCTGAAGGCGGGCGCTGTCTCGAACCCAGATGGCCGAGGTACTAGATTTGTCAGGGTACCACGCTTGCGAGTCCTTGTTATGATGTTGCTCGCTCAGCAACAGGAGGTCAGCTTTCTTATCCCTCGCAAACTGCTCAAGTAGGTCCTGGGCGTTTGTGCTTCGGTGCAAATTGACCTGCAGGATACGGATCATTTGAGTATCGATTTGGCTTTAGTTAGGGCCTCCTTGAAAACCCAGCATCTCCCTGTCCCCGGCTCATGTTTGAGGTCGCCGGGTGCTAGCTTAGCATCCTTGCAAAGAATGCATTTTGCCTCGTTCGTGCACTCCTTCCTTCTGTGCCCCGTTTCACCACATTTGTAGCACAGAGATCTCCTGTTGGGTCCCCTACAGCCATACGCGGTGTGTCCGTATTCGAAGCATCTGAAGCAGCGGATAGGGATCGCTCTTCTCCGTATCCTGCAGATCACCCAACCTATCTTAATTTTGCCCTTCGCCAGGATTTGCTGGGCGTCTTTATCAGCTAGTTCGACAATAGCCATGCGTTGCCCCCTTGTGTTTTCACGTGTCAATCTTGCCTTGACTTCACTTAAGCTGGGGAACTCCCTGCTAATGGCATCCTCTACTTCAGCTTTGTCCGTGACGCATTTGAGGTCCCTGATTTCCAGGGTGGCCATTGGTTCGAGCGAGGCAACCGTTGCCGCATCTCCAAGAACCTTTTGAACCGCGTCACGGAATGCATCTTTGTTTGTGGCCTCTGGCCCGAATTCCACCAGCAGGCCACCGGTCCGGGTTGGTGGAACTGCTTTGATGGCAGTTTTGGTGTCGTCTGGCTTGACCGCTCCTTTAATTTCACGGAGGACATCTGCGTAGGTTCGGCCCTTAGTGGGTTTAATAAGCAGTGCCTCTCGCAAGGGTTTGCGCCACGGTTCGCTTTTTGTTTTCTGCGGTATATCGGGGGGTTCTTTATTCTTTTCGTGGTTGAGCTCTTTGTCTGTTTTTTCTAGGAGTAGCTTTTTGGCCGCTTTTTTCGCTGCCTTGTTTCGCACCACGTGAGACTCCTCGCCTGGAGTGTCACCTTCGTTTATGGTCTCGTCCTTCCTCCTTTTCTCACGGTCGCCTTCAATTGGGCTACCGGCCATTCTTTTGCTGCTGCTAGGACCCACTGATGCCTCAAGGGAGAGCGTGTCTTTTTGGTGCTTTTCGGTTGGAAGCCACTATTATGTGCGAACTCTTTATTTAAAAAAAAAATAATAAAAACGAAAGTTTTATAATCACTAAAACTTTATTTTATTCTTACTCGTATAATTTCAAAAGATCCCGTATGATTAGATTAACTTCTATTATTCGAATAGCAACGTTTTGCCACGGCTCAGGTAATTTTATTATCTCGGATTGCTTGCGTTGCAAGACGAGATGGAATTTGCAAGAATTGGGAATATTTCGTGTGAATGGAAATGTTCCCAAGCAAAATTAAAATGTTAGCAAAATGCTTGGTTCATGGACATGGTGTCACGTGGCAAAACGTGTTACTTGCAAGCAATTGCATGCGCGTAACACCTTCCCCCTTAGATTAAGGTTGACCTCAACCTTTTACAAGTATCTAGTTCTAATGCGTCTATTTTCAGATTCAATTGATTGACTTCTATTTTCTAAAATATTTTCATCGCTTTCCGAATTTCTAAAAACAACTCTTGCATCTCTTAATCCATGTGAATTGCTCAATCTCTTTCTATTAAAACATCCTCTAAAAATTACTATGGATAATTTTCCATTCATACATTTATAGACAAAATACACAAAAACTAGTATGAGCACTAATGAAAGTATCAAGGAAATAGTAGAATTTTCTCGAATTAGCTTTGGTATTGGTACAATCGCTTTTTCCCAAAAAGTAGCCTGTTCTACTAAATCAGAAGTAAGATCCTTTAGTCCATGAATATTTGTGCTTGTAAATTTACCAAAACGTAATTTATAGCTTTTAATTTCATTTAGTTCAAAATGATTACAACATTCTTCAATTTCTACTACTTTATCTTTTGGGACAAAATATTCAACAAAATTCCTCTCAGGAAAATAATCGTGAGTGGCACTATGAATGCTACAGTCATTTGTCAAGTTAACAATATTACTTCCAATGATTTTTTCTTGTTTTGTCATATTGCAATTAAATTCATATCTAGTTTCCAAAGAGTTTATTATCAACAGTTGAAGATTATTTATTTTATGCATGATATCTAATTCATTACTTAATTGTCGGAATTCACAATGTTTATCCGATTGTTTAAAGAACAAACTTGTTCCACATGATTGTGAATAGACGCTTTTAAGGGGTAAGGGTTTACATATTTTTAATTTATTAATATCTTTACAATCAATTTCATTTGTCGTAATAAACTGTTCTCTGTTTTTATTCACAACGAAGTATTTCTTTAAATCGCTTATCATAATAGCTATATTTTTCTTAATGTATGGAAATCCAATAACTTCGTATATTTCAAGATTATCGCTAGTTACTTTATCGAGTGAAATTATGATAAATATATTCTTATTTTTGACGAAAGCAGTCAACTGTAAGTCTTTTGTTAAATCCTTGTAATTTTCAATTAAGGGAGTTACTGCTAAATGCTCCTTATCTTTTATCTTATTCAATTCATTGATTAGTTGTCCCGGTTCTAAGATATAAGGATGTAAGATTCCTGATTGGATAAACAACAAACTATCACGGAGTATTTCGATTTGTAAGTCAATAACTTCAATTTTATGGTAAATTTTCGAATAAACCTCTTCATAATAAATTTGTAGGCTTAAATGTTTCTCTTGCTCATTTGTAATATTATTAATTTTCATTAGCTCATCAACAATTTCATCAATTTTAACACGGATGGAATTTTGTTCGGTGGAAAGGACTTTCGCTTGTTTATTAATTTCATTCATTAAGTAAGTATTCTTCATCATACCCTTGCTGATATTAAATTCATTTCTTTCGATGGAATCTATAGCGTCTTTGATGTTATCAAAGTCGTATGAATCGATAGTTCCAAACAACATTTTCAATGAGCCTCCAACCCAATCTGCTAAGCCTCGTCGCAACCTGATGTTAGGAGTAAAACCTAAAAGACCATATACCGTATTCAGATTATGTTTTAATCGACTAGCTTGCAACTCTGAATTTAACTTTAAATTTTTACAAGCAGGAATGCTATTTATACATAAATCATTGATACTACGCGTTAATAATTTCACGTTTTCTATTTTAATTTCGATTTCCGCTAAGTCTATTACTTTAACTAACTGAATTTTCTTATCAATAAATTTAGCGTCGGATACATGCTTAAAATACGCCCCAGGATACTCTATTCCTCTTATAGAAACATCACTCATGGTTGTCCTGAGTCCTGCGGTAAGGAAAATGATGAATGTGACCCTGAAAAATATGGTTTTGCATCACAAACATTGAACCAACTATTGAGTTTATTATTTATTTGGATAGTATATTTTTTAACACAGAGGATTTCGTATGGGCCTATCCATTGGTTCTCAGTATCTTTGTTTTTCTTTTGTCTTATTAAAACCTTATCGCCTAATTTATAGTTATATACAGCGCCTCTTTTATCTAATTGGCTGTCATACCTCTCTTTTTGTTTCTTTTTGATATTCCAGTTGAATTCTCTGGCGCTTTCTCGCATTACTTGTAAATCGTTTAGTCTTTTACGGAGTGTGGTATTAAGCTCAGATTCATTTTGTTCTCTCTCAGCAGGTATTTTGTTAGAAGGTAGAGTTATTTTACCAAACAAAAGTTCTTCTGCTGATTTGCCTGTTCCCTGACTTATGCATTGGTTGAAACAAAGACTTGCCATTCCAAGTGCTTCTTTTGGTGAAAGATTTGTTTCTTTAGTCACGCTTCTTGAGAATTCTTTCATTCTGGCGTGTGATCTCTCCACTGCTCCATTTGACTGTGGATGACGAGAACTTATTGGAATTTGTTCAATTCCTAGTCGCTTACATAAGTCAGTTACATATTTGCCAGTTAAAACGACGCTATTATCGGAGAGGATCTCTTTTGGTATTCCAAAGTAAGCAATCCATTCGTTAATGATTGCATTAGATACATTTTTAGCATTCTCACTTTTTATATAAACAAATTTTATGTACCTTGTTAAGTTGTCCTGTATTGTTAGAGCTTTGTGCTCTCCATCTTTCCATTTGAATGACACCACGTCCATTGAAATTCTATCAAATGGCTGCTCTTTTAGTTTTTCTATGGTCATAGGTGCTTTCAAATTCCGTCTTACTATCTTTTGCCTCTGGCATTCGTCGCAATTTTTGACATACTTTCGAATGTCCTTTCGCATTCCTTTCCAGTGATAGCTACGTCTAAGGAACTCTTCCAAATTATTGACACCTCTGTGACCTCCAATTATACCTTTATGATACTTTTCCAAGAGTTTCTTTTTCTCATTCATGTCAGTTTTTTCGATTATATCTGAATTCGCTGCATTTGTTTCGTTTTGTTGTTGGTCAATTAAAGCTTCACATCTTGCCTCCTCCCCTTCTATAGTCTTGAAATCGTCCTCGATTTCATTTTCATAGGAGTTATCCATTTCGTCTAGATAAATTTCTTTAATTTGTCCATCTTTAAAAATTCTTACAATTTTATCTCCTTGTCTAACTATTATTTCGCCATGCTTGTTGAATGTTATATCCTCAATGAGCTTGGTATGTTTATAACCTAAGACACTTTCAGAAACATCGTTTTTATGTTCTCCTATGGTTTCTTTATATTTGCCGTTATCAGCAGGCACAATTGCATTGACAGGAAGGTTTCGACTTAGTTCGTCTGCTACTTTATTATTTTTTCCCGGAGTGTATTCCATTGTATATTGATATTCTTCTAATTTCAACCTCCAACGTACCAATCTACTTCCTGGGTCTTTGACACTAAAGAGCCACGGCAGTGGTCTATGATCAGTTCGAATAATAAAATCTTTCCCATATAGATACGGTCGACATTGCTTCACAGACCAAACTATTGCTAAACATTCTTTTTCAGTCGTTGAATAGTTTCTTTCAGCATTATTCAATGTCCTACTTAGGAACATTATTGGTCGTTCACGTTTTTCATCATCTTCCTGCGATAATACAGCTCCAACTCCACTGTTACTCGCGTCTGTCGTTAGTATGAACTTCTTATCAAAATCTGGGTACATCAAAGTTACATTTTCTTTCAATGTTTGCTTGATATTCTCGAATGCCGCTTGGCATTCCAATGTCCAACGAAATTCTTCATTTTTCCGCAAAAGTTTGTTCATAGGCTCAACGATTTTCGCATAGTTCCTTACAAAGCGGCGGTAATAACCTGTAAAACCCAAAAAAGATTTAATTTCTTTTGGATTTTTAGGTACTTGCAACCTATCAACAGCTTCAAGCTTCTTAGGATCCATGCTCACTCCATTATCGGAAATGATGTGTCCAAGGTATGTTACTTCCTTTCTAAGGAATTCACATTTGTCCGGTTGAACCCTTAAGTTATTTCGCTTAAGACGTTCAAAAACTGCGATTAATTTCTCATTATGATCTTGCAAAGAATCTCCGTAAATGACGATATCGTCCAAGTAAACAAAGCATTTCGACCCTTGTAAACCTGACAAAACCGTATTCATCATACGCTGGAAGCAAGCGGGTGCATTTTTCAGGCCAAAGGGCATACGAGTATACTCATAATGCCCATACGGAGTACTGAAGGCTGTTTTGCACTGATCCTCTTGCTTCACGGGAATCTGATGAAACCCACTAGTCAAATCAATCGTAGAAAAATATTTTGCTTTGCCTAATTGATCGAGAATGTCAGAAATATTTGGCAATGGGTAATTATCTGCAATAGTTACCTCATTTAACTTACGGTAGTCTATTACTGTGCGCCATTTTAGATTACCACTTGCATCGATCTTTTTCGGTACCACCCACAGGGGTGAATTCCAAGGACTGCTACTTTCCCTTAAGGTACCATCCTTTAATAATTTTTCAATTTGTGTTTTCACTTCCACTTCATGAATTTTGGGAAACCTGTAGATTTTTGTATAAATTGGTTTTGTTCCTGGCAACAAATCAATAGAATGTTCTGCTGCCTTTGTTAAATTTTGTGGATCTATTTCTGTAAACAGACATCGATAATTATTCAAAATATCCCATAAACTTTTCTTTTCTTCTGCATCCATATGTTCATCTCGAATGACTATTTCTTTTAGACTTTCTTTGAGTTCCTCAGTATCAACTTTGCACACGTTGATAAGATCTGAATTTATTTTTAGTCTTTCTTCATCTTCATTCAAGATAACAATTGGAATTTCCCCACTATCATTAACTTCGACAAGAGAATTCGCCACTTTCAATTTGCCCTCTTCCATTCCCATTACAAGGAGGTTTTCTCCTGGTTTTCCACTGACATGCAAGTAACGAATAGTTTCTGATCTTGGCCTTGCAAGAAGATTTTTCTTGCATAAATTAATTTTGCTCTGGCCAATTTCTAAAATTTGATCTTTCAAATTTACTATGGTTTCATTTTCTACAAGAAAAGGAGATCCAAGAATACCATCGAATTTGTCGAATAGTCTATTGGTTGCAACTTGAAATTGGATGTCGAATTCAATACAACCATAACTTAATTGCAATTTTGTGAGCCCAAATGTCTTTGCATCTATTGCATTAATGCAACGATATTTAATTCCTTTCGACTTTTCGACATCTTTTTCAAAGACATATTTTGCTGCAATTAAGTTTAGTGAGCTTCCCGTATCCACTAAAAATTTTAAATATTGATTTTCGAATTTTAGAAAAACATAAGGACTTTCTTCAATATCTAAAGCATTTATTCTAAACTCATTTACATTTTCATCAGTCTTATGATACGTATTTTTCGAAGATTTAAATTTTGAAACTGACGAAGATCCTTCCTTCTTCGAGGAGCTTCCTTCAGTTGAAGTGTCTTCCGTTGTTCGATTTTTATCAAAGCGTTTTGTTCTGCAATTTCGTTTGATATGTCCAAGCTTTCCACATGCAAAACATTTCTTATCCGAATGAATTTTGTGAACACGAGGTAGAACATTTCGATCCGTAAAATCCTTTTTCGTTGATACTTTCACTAATCCTTGTCTCTGTTCTTCTTCCTGTGCTAGACGACTTGCCTCCTCCAGATTTTTTGGCTTCTGCGTGATGACGTACATAGTTAAAACTTCTTTTAATCCATTGATGAACACTGTTTTAACTTGTTCCTCGATGAAAGCATTTTCACCAATCGATGACTGTCCTGATCGCACTGTCAATATCCTTCGATGAAGACTGAGAAGCCTTTGGTGATATTGTATAACCGTTTCTTCTTTTTCCTGTTTAAATGAGAAAAGTTCACGTTGAACATGTAACATAGAATGTGGTTCAGCATAAACCTGTTTTAATTTCACTTTCAACGCATTCCAATCTTCGAATTCTTCATTAAGTATAATTGTTTGTGCATTTCCTCGGAGTTGCATACAAATGTACTTAAAAAGAATGGATCGAATTGGACCTTGAGCCAATTTCATTGCCTCTTCACATGCGTATATGAAATTAAACGCATCCTCAGCTCGTCCTTCGAACACTGGGATGAAGCTTTTCAAGTCCGAAAAACTTATCGAGAAAGGCGGTCTTGAATTCCCGTCTACGGCACTACTAATTACATTTGTTCCACCGTTTTCCAAACTCATTATTGTTGAGTTAGGCCCACTTTCTCCTAAACCACTAGAATCAAATTCCGATTCTTCAAAAAGACTTTGAAAACTTTCCGCAAGATTTTTACTTTCACTAAATGCGACACATTCACCACCGGTAATTTCAAAACTATCACTTTCACATGCACTTTCAATTGACGACTCACTACTACTTTTTACTTGCCCGACGGAATACGTTCCTAAATATTCCCAAAAAGACCTGAAATCGAGATACTCCTTTTTAACACGGATTTGAAAATTTTCGCGATATCGATTTCTTAATATTTCGCTTACAGTTAACCGAACTTTCTTTTCACCGATTTTTACACGATAGGTAACATTCATCTATTATCTTGAACAATTTAAAACAAATTTTCCTAAATTGGATTTCCACACTCACAATTTTGTTATTTTAAATTTAAATTTTTCCGAATCCTATCACTTTCCAAATCGTATCATACTTTTCTAAATCCTACACTCCTTATTTCACATTTATTCCCTTTCTTTTTTAAATTTTTCCAAATTCTATCACATTTTCTACACTCCTTATTTCATATTGATTGCCTTTCGTTCTTCAACTTTAATTCCCTTATACTTAGCCAGGGAAATTTTAAGGCTAAGGGCTTATTCAAAATAATAAATGCAAGACACAATGAAAAACTTACTGATGCATCCTGTCCCAATTTCGTTGCGTTGATTACAGTTGCTCCTGCGTTTGCACTTTCTTCCCTCGATGATTCCGATTTCCTATTGTAATTTTGGTCGAATTCCTTGCAAATTATCCCTCGATGGAGTAGTTTCTGCTTCACGCAGACTATAGTTGAACTACTCAACGTTGGTTGCCCTCGCCCTAGGAGAACAACGTATCCTTTTTGTTTCCCTCGTTGAGGACTGTATCTTAAAGATACTATTTTTTCCGTCCTTTTTATTAATAATTATGCCACTAGCACGAGTATCTTAGTGATAGTCACTTTCACTTTCACGTTCCTATATTTTTTTTGTTTTTTTTTTTAGCGTCACTTTAACTTTTAAATTAGATAGCCACGATAATTCTTTCTATCACTAAATGGCTATCCCACCGCTGCCACCAGAATTTTTGTTATGTGCGAACTCTTTATTAAAAAAAAAAATAATAAAAACGAAAGTTTTATAATCACTAAAACTTTATTTTATTCTTACTCGTATAATTTCAAAAGATCCCGTATGATTAGATTAACTTCTATTATTCGGCTAGCAACGTTTTGCCACGGCTCAGGTAATTTTATTATCTCGGATTGCTTGCGTTGCAAGACGAGATGGAATTTGCAAGACTTGGGAATATTTCGTGTGAATGGAAATGTTCCCAAGCAAAATTAAAATGATAGCAAAATGCTTGGTTCATGGACATGGTGTCATGTGGCAAAACGTGTTACTTGCAAGCAATTGCATGCGCGTAACACCACCTCCGCCTGTAGTGCGTTATGCGGTCAAAAAGCTCCTCCAGTTCAAGAATGCCATTCTTGACAATCTTGCCTATGTTTTTCTGCACTTCGCAGGCAGCCCTCAGTTGTTTGACGATATTCCCCGC
Source organism: Odontomyia ornata (assembly GCA_963969285.1). NCBI lineage: Eukaryota > Metazoa > Arthropoda > Insecta > Diptera > Stratiomyidae > Odontomyia > Odontomyia ornata. Next base: position 196,616,091 of record OZ017742.1, on the reverse strand, counting down.
TTTCCGAGTAAGCCGCTCCTCTTCGGCACGGTAATGGGCGATTGTGTTATTTGGCGCCACCTCTTGGGAGAGGCCCCCGTTTCCTAGCCCTTTTGCTTCTATCGCTTGGGTCGCGTTTGAAGTGGCATCGGCCAACGGCAAAACTTCTCCCTCCCCCAGTCTTACACTGGCCTCTGTTGGTGTCGCAGCTTGATTCGGATTGTGTACGTCTTGCACTGGACGCTCCGGGGTGCGCATAGTCCTTCTACTGCGCCCAAAGGCCACAATGATGCCAGGTTGCACTACACACTCTGCCTTCTCTCGTTCGTTAGTCAGTCTGTGGTCTGTTTCCGATGATTTAACCTGTGATGTTGACTTTGACAGTGTTTCTGGGGTTTGCTGCCTCCCCCCGCAATCGGTGACTTGTTTTATCGGTGTTCTTGCCAACAGCGGTTTTTGCCTGAAAGCGTTCTCCGTGCTAGCGTCCTGTTTGCTTGTAGTTATATCTGTTACAGAAGCCAAGTTCACCACTTCTATAACGGTGTAGGCTTAACTGCAGGATGCGGGTCATCGAAGTTATGATTTTGCCTTGGCTAGGGCTTCCTGGAACACCCGGCATTTTCCTGGTCCCAAGACGTGTCCAAAATTGGGTCGTGGATCAGGATCCTTGGAAAGAATACAGTGTGCCTCCTTCGTACACTCTTTTCTTTTATGTCCAATTTCACCACATTTGTAGCATAAGGAAATCCCTTCGGGTCCTTTGCATACTTGTGTGGTGTGACCATAGCCAAGGCATTTGAACATTGAAAAGGCACTGCTCTTCGCCGTATCCTACAGACAACCCACCCTATTCTTACTTTGCCCTTGTTCAGGAATTGTTCGGCGTCCTTTTCGGTCAAGTCAACTATGACCATGCGTTGTCCCCTGTTGTTTTCTGGTATCAGTCTGGCTTTGATTCCGCCCACGCTAATGAACTCCCTTTTGATGGCCTCTTCTACCTCGGTCAGATCCGTCACGCAGTCAATGTCTCTTATTTTGATCGTTGCCATCAATTCGAGCGAGGCTATAGTTGGGCTTTTGCCAAGGACTTTCTTTACTGCGTCACAGAATGCTTCCTTATTGCCGGCCTCTGCTCCGAATTCGACCAGTATGTTGCCCGACCGCGTTGGTCATGCTGATTTAATGGTAGTGTTGGTGTCTTCGGGCCTTACGTTCCCCCTGATGTCCCGCAGTACCTCCGCGTAGGATCGACCATCTTGAGGTTTTACGAGCAGTGCCTGCTGCCGGTGTCTTTGTCGGGGCTTCTGCCTCTCCTGTTTTGCGTCAGGTCCTTTTTGTGGTTGGGCGTCTATGCGACCTTTACTTTCTGGCACTGTTTGAAGGAGTTTCTTTGCGGCTTTCTTCACTCCTTTTGTAAGCACTGTCTGGAACCCGTGATCTGGTGCTCCACGCCCATCAAGTGCCTCTTCCTTCCTTCTTTTATCCCGATCTCCTTTGATTGCAATAGACACAATTCTTTTATTGATTTTTAATGGTGGAACTATCTGCAAGTGGTCATTAGATTTCGCCCCCAGCACTTCTTTAACCTTCTGCTCGTCTTTGGCCTTTAACCAGCTCCTCCGATAATGCTCTATGCGGTCTAGGATCTCCTCTAGTTCAAAAAGCCAAATCTTTGCTGCTTTACTGATTTTTGGGGAGTTGCATGCAGATTGTATTCTTTCCAGAACATCTCCCGCTTTTTGGAATAGCCTTTCTTCTTCGTGTTGCTGAGCGGCAATTGTACTTTGCCACCATCCTTGGGAGTAAGTATCGCTTTCTGTCTCCAAATGCAGTACTTCCGCCACATTTTCGACGTTGGCGATGCAATTGTAATGAATCTTCTTGTCTAGTTTGGCACTGTAGTGCCGGCTTGCTTCACTTTGTCTGAAATTCCTTCGGTAGATTTTGTCACCTGCCTTGAAGCCAGAAGGATGGGATCGCAAGTTATAACGCTCCTCCCCCGCCCACCTACTGTCTTCAATCTTCTCCCGAATTTGTTCTTGTAAAATTTGGAGTTTCTCGTGCGGGTCCAGAACCACTTTTGGGTCTTCCAAACCTTTCAACTGCCGCAATAGCCGGTACGAATTTCCGCGGCAGATCATATACTGGCCGAACACGGCAAAGTACGGGGAGATACCTGTGGTAGAGCGGTATGATGAACGCAGGGCACAGGTGATGGCGGAAATCCTGCGGTCCCAATCCTTCTGATCCGGTTGGACGTAGGCCCGAATGACGGCTATGAGGGTGCGGTTCAGCCGCTCGGACGCATTAGCTTGCGGAGAATAAACGGCAGTCCGCTGATAAGTGATGCCAAACTTGTCCATTAGCTCCCGAAATCCAGCTGAGGTGAACTGAACTTCGTTTTCGGAGACCACCATTTCCAGTACTCCAAATATATGGAAAGCGCGATTTTCCAGAAAGCTGACTATCGGGCCGGTGTGCATGTTTTGAATTGTTTCAATAATTGGGAATTTGGACAATTGGTCCAGGACCACGACAGCTCCCGTGTTGCCCGAAGTCGAGTGAGGGTACGGACCGATGAGATATATGTACAGGCGCTGGAACACCCGCTCCGGTAGCTCGAATTTTCCCATTGGGGGCCGAAGAACAGAATTGGGTGCTTTAGTGCCTTTGCGCAGCTCACAGGAAGCTACGTACTGTTTTATTTGCTGTGCCATCTTTGGCCAAAAGAAGCACGTCTTCAGTCGCCGAAACGTACGACCATAACTGCCTTGCGCACTCAATGGGTGGTCATGAGCCCGCTTAATCAAGTCGAAGTTCAGTTCCTCGGGCACCCATAACTTCCACTGTTCCTCTTCTTGGATGGGGTCTCCGGAGGCATGTCCCATCCGCTTGTATATAAATCCCTCCATCAGCCGCAGTTCGAATCGTATTCATCAGCTGGGTGTAACCTATTGACTTGAAGGCGGGATGGTCCAAGTACATGGATAGGGGGCTGTCGTCCTCCTGGGCCAACTCGGCTCCTTTAGGGGTGAACATCCTTGATAATGTGTCCGGTACCACGTGCTGACTTCCCTTGCGGTGTCTTATCATGAAGTCAAACGCCTGTAATTTCAAGGCCCATCTGGCCAAACTCCCGTGCAGGACAGTCTGGCTCATCAGTCATTTCAGAGATGCATGGCCAGTGACGATGTCAAAGAGATGTCCCTCTACATATGCTCGAAAGCGTTTTACCGCCAGCATAGCCGCCAAGCATTCCTGCTCCGAAACCGTGTAGTTCCGCTGGGCCGGGTTCAGCTTTTGAGACATTAAGGCTATAGGCCTCTCCTCACCGTCTTGTGCAACCTGGACTAAGACTGCTCCCACCCCATGTTGACTTGCGTCACAATGGATTGAGAACGGTTTGCCAAAGTCCGGGCTGTGTCGTACGGGGGCTGTTGTCAGACTCTTCTTTAGCTCTTCGAAGGCTCGCAAGCTGGGCGCTTCCCAGACGGACCTACGTCCCTTACGCAGCATGTCGGTCAAAGGTGTGGTAATGGTGGCATAGTCACGTACGAAACATTGGTACCATCCGCATAAGCCTAGGAATCGGCGTAACTGCTTGGTGTAATGGAAAAGCGTCAATCGCTTGATGCTGCCATTCCCAATGATGTGGCCCAAATACTTCACTTCACTCCTGTATGTTGATGGTCAACCCTGCCCTCTGGATGTGCAAAGCCTTCTCCTTTGAGCCAGGGTCTAAGGGGATTTGCCAGAAAGCGTCCTTGAGGTCTGAACTCGTGATGTAATGGGCTTTAGGCAAGCGACTCAAGATGCCTTCAATTAACGGTAGAGGGTAGAGGCATCTAAGCATAGCCGGACCTTGTTCGGCTTGACAACTAAGGTGACCGGGGAAGCCCACGCACTCTGCGATTCTTCGATCACACCTAGTGCTAACATTCGATCAACTTCGGCATATAGCAGCTTTCCTTCGCCGGAGATATGGCAAAATGTCTCCACTTTATGGGCTTAGCATCCCCCACATCTATTGTGTGTAACACCAGCGCCGTCCGCCCGAGACCTTCCTTCTCGTGCGACGGAAAAGCCGATATAACCGAGTCAAGTCGCAATTATTGATTCACATCCAGTGCATGACGTAATGAGTGGGAAGTTGGACTTTCGTCAGAAATAGTGCCACGGCCAAGTTAAATTTTCGATAGAAATCCACCCCTAGGTAAAGATTCTGGGTTAGTTGGGGGATAATATAAAATTCCAGAGGTTTAGTTATCCCTTTAAATGTGTAATCCATCGTAATTTTCCCCACTATGGAGTGACGAGTTCTGTCCGCCGTGCTGAACTAGGTGGTAAAATGATGGATTTGGTCCACGTGAGTTGCCAGCACCTCCCCTGCAAAATCAGCTGATATGCAATTCACACTGGCGCCCATATCGACTAAGCCTGACAATCGCTTTTGCAGGAGGTGAACTGGCGCATATGGTCGAACGTCATCCCTCAATAATTCGTCTAAATGTATTTCCCTCAGCACCTTCTTCGACTGCATGACCCTTCTCCAGAAGCTCCGCATCCCCGACGCGCGGCTCGCTTCCTTCGCGGTGGGACAGTTGTAACCATCTCCTCATGGAAGATGCGCTGGCGAGTAGCCAAATAATTCCGCAGTCTGACGTAGAAGGGCTTAACATGCCAAGGAATCTTCGCCTCGCTACCATTCCCCTGCGCGTCCACCTCGACAAAGAGTGACGTCAGCGGTGGAACTTCAGGAGAACTGTGTTTGGTGGTGCGAGTCAGTAAAGTTGGGGTCGTGTCTGGGGCTTGGTCGCAACTAGTGATAGAGTCGGTATTGGTTCGTACGGGTTCTAGCAGTGCCAACGGGTGGTCACGGCACTCGCTGGCAAGTTTTTTCGTAACTTGCAATCTGCGCAATCTGGTGCATAAGTATTTGCCTTTCCGCACTGGTAACAGAAGACTGTCGGTTCCGCTGGACATGCATAGAACCAATGCCTCGGTTGTCGGCAGTTCCAACAGACCGTTGGACTTGTAACTGCTTCAACGAATGGTCGGTCAATCATTGCGTCCAACTCGCACTCCAGGGGTGCTCCGTGCCTCGGTACGAGTGTCGGGTCATCAATTATGTAATCCGCTGCCACTAACTCCGCGGTATTATAATTTCGTGGGTTAGGTCCCGTCATGCAAGGTTGTGGACGGAAGGTTCCTCGCCGCTCATCTAGCTGTACTTGCCTACGGGCATGGAGGCGTAATCCCTGTACGGTGTAAATGGGCACATGAAGGAGACTGTTCTGAAGCTCCCAACGCATATTCTCCCTGATAATTTCCACCAGTTCGTCCTCGAGCATTGATGTTCGTAACCGAGTGCTTCAGCGCAATATACTGGTGTAATACTGGTCGATAGTTCGTGGGCACCTTGCTTGCGTTTCTTTAGTTGTTCCCGTAGCTTTCTTTTAGTGAAGCCGTCGTCGAAGTGGTTTCGGAAGACTGCACAGAAAGAATTTCAATCGGGGCGTGGCATCGATTCTATAAAACTCCAGTACCACTCGGCAGCATCTCCACTGAACAGAAGGTGTGCGTGCCGGAGGAAGGCCAAGAAGTCCCCTCCCAGCGTGCTGGTGACTAGAGCCTAAACCCTAAGCTCCACTAGATGGGTGGATATTCTGAACACGCTGGAAAACTCTTTTCAAGTTCCAGAATATCTAATGCGGCTTTTGAGGAACTACCTAAAGGACCGAAGCCTGCTCTACGACACGACACAGGGCCAACGAAGGATGGAAATTACATCGGGTGTTGCCCAGGGATCTATCCTTGGTCCGGACCTGTGGAACGTGTCTTACGACGGGCTACTGAGACTTGAGATGCCAGATGAGTCGCGCTTGGTCGGCTATGCGGATGATGTTGCGGCTCTGGTCACAGATTGAATCGAAGCCAGCGGTGAAGTACCTGGGGCTACTGATCGACTCAAAGATGAGTTTCTCTGAGCAAATCAGGGCAACGGCTGAGAAGGCTGCTTCGGGAATATCGGCCCTGAGTCGACTTATGGCCAACGTAGGGGGACCCAGCCCATCAAGAAGACGCCTCTTGATGAGTGCTGTAGGGTCAGTGCTACTGTACGGAGCAGAGGTATGGGGCGACGCTCTCAGCAAGGAGGTATACCGAAAACGATTGGCACAGGTACAGAGAAGAGGAGCACTGAGAATTGCATCTTCGTATCCAACAGTCTCTGACTCGGCGGTGAGAGTGATTGCAGGCGTGATACCTGTCGCCCTCCTTGCTAGAGAGCGCCGCGCTATTTACCTGCGCCGAAACGAGGATGCGAGGGAGATCGTTGTACGCGAGGAGAGACAACGCTCGCTCAACGATTGGCAGCAGTCTTGGAGGAATTGCACGAAGGGAAGGTGAACTGCGCGCCTCATCCCGGATGTGAGACCGTGGCTAAATTGAAGGCATGGTGAGACTGACTTCTATCTGACCCAGCTTTTGAGCGGGCACGGGTGTTTTCAGTCTTACCTGCACAAGATCGGCAAGTCACGGTCTCCCGATTGTCGGTTTTGCCCAGGAGAGGAGGACAATGCCTGTCACACATTTTTTGCGTGTACCAAATGGGCCAGGCTGCGAAGGGAACTCTACAGGGAGACGGGAGAGCTCACCCTGGATAATATAGTTGCGGTGATGCTCGAATCGGTTGACAAATGGAACCAGGTGGCACATTATGCTCGGGCAATCCTAAAATATAAAAGGGACTCACAGCAGCCGGAGGCACTGGGGCTGGGGGATCGCTCTTCTGGCAATTCCTCTTCCCCCCTCCCCTCCCGCTAGGAAAGGGACTCCCCAGCTTGCAGGCGCCCCACGGCGTAACAAAATGAGACCTGGCCCGAAGTAATGTGTCAAACGGTTCCAGGCTAGGTTCTCAGATTGACAGGGGAGGTGTTTAGTGGGTAGTCCAAAGGTATCCTCCATGGGAGTCCCACACTTCCAGACTCGGCGGGCATAAATGCCTTCACCTCCCTACCACAAAAAAAAAACCCTAAACAGGAACCGGTCCATGGTGTCGTCAAATTGAAACCAGTGAAGCTAAGGCACCAACTCTCCATGATACGAGGCGTAGGGTCTCGGATGGGTGTCAACAACTTCGCGGGGTGAATCACATCCTCGATGGGCCTGCTGTAAGGGACCGAATCAGGGACTGTGGGTATCGACGGAGGTGCGGTGCTGTATCGCGGCCAATACCCGGGAGCCCTGGGATCAATTCCCGCGTTTCTTGGAGGGAGGGTCTAATTATCAGCCGGTCTAGAGTGAGGCATAGCCACACTGGGATTTGGCTCCCAGCCAGACGGAGTTCTCACGCGGCTGGGGGGTTGGCTAATCTGGAGGTGCTGGAGTCCTCTCTCCAAGTGTCCGATCCTCTCGGACATTCCTTGCATTAGAGCCAGGATTGTGCCGACGGAGTTAGTGGAATGCGCTGTTGGAACCTCGGCCGGGACAACTGCAACAGAAACTTCTCCACCCACGGCTCCTGGGATGTCCAACAGTGGTTGAGGCGGTTCAACATTTTGTGGTCTCTTCGCCACTGCTCCGCGCGTCGGGACGTGCATTCCGAGGGGGGCGTCTACGGCGGTCCGCTTTGTAGGGCGTCGACATAGTGGACAGAGCTCGGACGTCAGTAGGAGCTGTTGGACACAGGCGCCATGAAACAAATGTCCACATTCCAACCGCACACTTGATGCGCCCTCGACCACGTCTTCCAAACAAATCCCACAGTTAGTGGGTTGGGCCGTTTTGGATCGGGTCCAACGTTTGCCGGGTGTTCGTTATGTTGCCATCGTGGTTTTGTCTAGGCTATTTATAGCAGGTATTATTAGAAAGAAAAAAAAACTACTCCTAACTACAAAGCTATAGGTATATAAAAAAACTCAGTACTAAATTAAGTGGCCGATAGTTGCGAGCTATTTGGTATTGATGTATAAAAAATTATTTGTTCAACACCTTCCTTTCCAGCAACGCCAACTCCTCCATAGAGAAATGAGAGCAAATGAAAGTCTGCCGAGAAAAGGGTGCTTCCGGCCGATTCAATGAATTTATCCCCAAACCCACATACATTACAAATACCGTCTCTAAACTAAGTTAAATGACTCGACGAGACAAGTGGTAGAGCTACCGTAACAGCTTTGTACGCGGTCAAAATCCCCGACACGTGGAAGCATTCCGGGCTCCGCAGCTCCAGCATACGCCACCGAACGTTGAACCGAAACCACTCGTCTATCACGCATACGAAATGAGTAGAATCCTTCCGCGACAAAAAGGCAAGGTAGCCTTCTATTTTCTTGAGAATCCAGGCCGATAGAAGAACCCATCCGGCTGACAATTCCATCAAGAAAACAGAAGGTCCTTACAGGTGTCAACCTGGGGTAATACATCGGAAGGATTCTGTCGCGAAAAAAAAATCAAACAAAGGTGAGCGGAAGCTACAACTCACGTGAAGCGACTGCTAGTGTGTATCACACAACTCCACTGCTTCTGTCTGTGGGGCTCGTGTACCAAGGTACCTTACATACTCCGTAAAGGACCAACTCGTCAGAAGACGCGAATCTCTTACCCCCTTAGGATGTTTTAGCCCCACGTTGGGCGCCATTTATAATGATTTTTCCGTCTAACGGTCGAGGAATGTCCCATTTGGTTCCTTGTTTTGCAATTCCGAAAAAAAATATTTGCCTGATGACATTTCCCTCTTAGTGAAATGTTGGTGCTGTAGGAGGATTCCTTACCTTGTTGCGAGTCGTGCACTTAACTTGCCATTACAACCTTCAATCCCACAATTCCTTGGCCTCAAGTCAGTAGTCTTAAATTCCCTATGCCAAATTAATATGGTATGCACCGAATCAAATATAAAATAAAATCTCCATCTAGAAACAGCTTATGTAAATTTGCGTCAACATATGCACCACTTGTACAAAGACCCGCGAATATCGTTGCACGTGCTTTGATAGTTTCCACCGACTCCAACTGCCATCAGCTTTAGGTGACATTCCTCGACTCAAACTGACATAGGATGGGAATGTCATCCAAAGCTGACGTTCGCTTGAAAGCCATATGGCAGCGATAGGCATGTGTGCGAGCCGGCAGTGGCATATGGTCGCCTCATTACACAATCACACAACATCCCTTGTTTGCTGGGCCACTCGTTTCTTTTCCTGCCGTAATCTCGTCGTTGGCTTCAGGGTTATTCTTTATTATGTCAGAATTTACAACCCTTGCATCGGTCGCTTCAGTAAAAATTGCAGCAGTGACCATCGAATTCTCGATGTTCTTTATATTTTCTTCCAGCGCTCGAACACCTGAAGCGTCTGTAGCAAAGACATATAAAGAAATGGACGAGCAACGAGAATCTGTGTACTCGTCCATGTAGGAAGCAAATTTATCACATAGATAAGTTATAAATAACTTACGCTCTCCAAACTATATGATTCCCTCTGTTTCTCCTTCCCCTTTGTTTCCAGACAGGTTTTTCTTTCCTCTCTTCAGAAGAATCACTTCCCCGACTGATACCCACGCACACTGACAAAATTTCGTTTCACATGCACACTATCGTGCCTTCGTTATCATTCGTTTACAAGTTTGAGCACAACACAACAAACATTCTCTCGCAACAAAACAAATGCACACGTGGGAAAACTCGGCTATCAAAAGTGATAAATTGCATAAAATTTAAATAAAAATCGTGAACTAAAGTGCCGATTTTGTACACGCGATCTTAAAATTGAAAAGATCACCGTGAAAGTGTTTTGGAGTGAAATCAAGTGCAAAAACCGAAACATGAAGTGCGCGGTTAAATCGTGTGGAAACGTTTACAAAAAGTATTCACCGAATTTTTCATTCTTTAAGTGAGTGCCAGAGCATTATAAATTATAAATTTTACAATCACTAACACTTGTTATCATCGATTTAATTCAAATATGTCGCCTCGATTTTTACTGAAAGCCGGAGGAAAATTCAAACGTCAACCACCGATTGAAATGAATACCTGTGATAAAGTTTACAGATGTTTTTCAAAGCTGAAGTGTAGAGTGATGTTATTACAGGGGCAATAAAAAATTTCAACGGCGGTTGGCATTTTGAATAGATATTTTCATGGAAATCGAGGAATTCATCAGAATAGTGTCGATTGATGCATAGAAACGATACTTTATTAACATATTGAATTTGAATATAGAAAATTTAATTTTTCATGTATAAAGTGGACATGGAAACATAGATGTCAACTATATCTCCGTTTTTCTTGTCAGGAAATCAATGGAAATCAGAAGTGACTGTGTTTGACTTGAATCGCGGCTAAATTTGTTGTTGTTTTTTCTTTTGTCTTTTAACGGGTAGTTTAATGGCGTATGAGTTGAGTCGTTGATACAAAAAAGCTCTTGGAATAATATCAAATATTAAGAATAAAAATATTGTGTTTCCTTTGTCTTATAATATTTTATTTTTGTCATGGATACGTTTTTCGAGACTCACTTACATAAAAAGAGGTTAAGTGAGTCTTTAAATTCGTGTTTACCACGAAAATAAACTATTATACGATTAAGGAAACATTTTTTTTTCTTAATAGCAAAGTCCTTTTATAAACAGATAAACCACCCTTCTTAAGTACCCCCTGATAAAAGAATGTCTGATACAAGCGTACAAACATTAAAATTTTCTCAGTACATGTGAACAACAGCCGAATTAAAGAATGGCAAATATTGCGGTATTGCTTTAAAAAACATCATAAAGCTCCAAATCTGGCACAAACGCGTAGAAAATTGCCCCGTGAATAGCGTCTATTAAAACCTTTTGAATTTCCGGTGCTACAAGGGCTGCGGAGGTCGAGCTGAAGGTCCCAATTTCAATTTTCTCATATATATTACATTTATTGAACCCAATATTATAGCCTACTAAATTCCTTTCAGGATGTTTGTGTTTATATGAGTATATATATATATATATATATATATATATATATATATATATATATATATATATATATATATATATATATATATATATATATATATATATATATATATATCTATATATATATATATATATATATATATGTATATGTATATATATATATATATATATATATATATATATATATATGTATATATGTATATATATATATGAGGAATATGTATATATATATATATATATATATATATATATACATATATATATATATATAAAAATATATATATATATATATATATATATATATATATATATATATATATATATATATATATATACGTATATATATATATATATATATATATATATATATATATATATATATATATATACGTATATATATATATATATATATATATATATATATATATATATATATATATATATATATATATATATATATATGTATATATATACATATATATATATACATATATATATATATATATATATATATATATATATATATATATATATATATATATATATATATATATATATATATGAGGAATATATATATATATATATATATATATATATATATATATATATATACATACATATATATGTATATATATATGTATATATATATATATATATATATATATATATATATATATATATATGAGGAATATATACATATATATATATATATATATATATATATATATATATACATATATATATATATATATATATATATATATATATATATATATATATATATATATATATATATGTATATATATATATATATATTGTCGCGTGTTTTCGGTTCACGGCCAATAATTTGATGTTCCGGGAATGTGAAAACGCAATGTCTTTTAATTTAAGTTAAAAGAGTTTATTCAATTACAATTATGCACAATAATCGATTTAACACTTTCACTAATTTTAATTTTCAGTATGAAAAATCTAACACTTGTCCATAAATTTCTTATCGCGATTGTCTTCTAAATCACTTCACTATTACGAAAATCACTTTCCTACTACTCGAAAAATATCGCTTCCCACACACAATCGCAGTTCTTATCGCGGTCGAATGAATGAATCAATCCCCCCATTCATTCAGCTCGCCTTTATATAGGGTCTCTGCCTATTCACCCGTTTCTCGTACATTGGCGAATGTTCTGCGGAGAGGTACCTGGTAGATTTGAGCAAATTAATGAATGGAGTGACGTCACTTGCAGATGTTGATCATGCTTTTTGGGTTCTCGTGGGTCCGAGTAAATTCATTTGTTGACGTGAAAACAATTGCGACAGTAGCTCGCAGAATGATTTGTACATGTAATTATTTGTACATGTAACACTGCCCCCACCTCAGTTCTTTTCGCCCCGAAAAGATGTGTCGCTGTTTGTAGTCAATTCTCCCTGGGTGTAATATGGGGCAAGACGGTCCAGATGCACGGTTTTCATTTTAGCTCTCGGCTTACGATGTTGCTGTATTCGGTATACGACGTCCTTGATTCGCTTTGTAACTCGGTATGGTCCCTCCCAATTATGTTGCAACTTTGGAGACCTACCCTTTCACCGTTGCGGGTTATAAAGCCACACCAAGTCATCTTGCTGGAAGCCAGTAGAATTAGCCTTTAGATCATATCTGATCTTCATGCGGTCAGTAGCCGATTCGAGGTGTTTTCGCACTGTCCAATGTATCTGGTTCAACCATTGTCTTAGATCACTTGCGTACTCCGAGATCGTTTGGGGTTCCTCAGGGGGTGTTCCGAACTTTATATCGGCTGGAAAACGAATAGTCTTTCCAAAAATGACTTTGGCTGGGGCTTGGCCCGTCGATGCATGTTCGACAGCTCTGTACGCCATCAAAAATAGTGGGATATGTCGGTCCCAGTCCCTTTGGTTCTCGTCAACCATCTTGGCAAGGTTTTTATTGAGCGTGCCGTTGAAACGTTCGACCATTCCATCGGATTGAGGATGCAGCGGTGTTGTCCTCGTTTTCCGTATTCCAAGCAGCTCGCACATTTCGCCAAAAACTAGTGACTCAAAGTTTCGGCCTTGATCCGAATGCAGTTCGCTAGGCACGCCGTACCTACTGACCCAATTTAACACTAGCTGTTCGGCTACAGTAGTTGCTTCCTGGTTGGGAATGGGGTAGACCTCGGGCCACTTGCTGAAATAATCGGCTACAACCAGCGTGTATCGATTTCCCCATTCAGATTCAGGGAAGGGTCCAGCGATGTCAACAGCAATCCTTTCAAACGGTACCCCCACGTTATAGGTTTGCATTTGTCCTCTCAGTCGTCGTTTTGGACCTTTGACGGAAGCACAAATTGTGCATCTGCGACACCAGTCCTCTACGTCTTCTCGAGCGTGGAGCCAGTAGAATCTTTCCCGCAATTTCGCTAAGGTTTTGTTAACACCAAGGTGGCCTCCCGAGGATCCTTCATGCATTTCCTTAATCACATCGTCGATTCGGCTTTTGGGTAGTATAGTTTGCATCCTATAGGAGCTACCATCCGCCGTTTCCCATTTCCGCTTGAGTACGCCACCCTCCACCTGAAGGGAGTTCCATTGTGCCCAATAGCTTTTCAGGGTTGCGCCATGCATTGAAACGTCTTTCCACTCAGGTCGCCCAGTCGTCTCCTTCCATACGAGCAATGGTCCGATGTCTTCATCGGCTAACTGGGCATTTCAAATCTCCTCCGCTGACCAACCTTCATTGAATTCGGCCGTTATCACTCGCAGAGCAACGGTCGGCTCCTTTTCCTCAATCCGCCGACAATGCTTGCAGTTAGCTGGACATGGATGACGAGATAGGGCGTCAGCTTTTCCATGAACTTTGCCCTTGTGAAGTAGTTGGGGCCTCACTAGGTTGGGCCGGATCGTCGATCGGGTTGAACTTGTGTCGTTTGTTATGGTGCAATGTTCTTCATCAACTTGACCAGGAAGGCATCTGTCTGCTTCTCCACGATGTTGCTTTGGCACGGTGATGGTGGTGCTGGGGATGTCAATCCTCCTAGCTAACGTTTGCCCCACGAAGTTGGCCCTTGCAGTTTGATGGGCCTCCATTCTAGGCTCCTGACACGGTCTGAATCTCCACCATCCTGGACAATAGCTCCGTTTTCTTCGCTTCTTGCAGTCTCTTTGCAGGTGCCCCTTCTCACCGTAATCCCAGCATCTAGGCGCTCCATTTGCCTGTGGCTCTTGCTCATTTTCCACGCGCTCACACCTGCACTCGTTTGCTACTACCTCACGGACCCGGGCAGTGGTACGAGTCACATTTTGTGTTGCCTCGAAGTTAAGACTGTAAATCAATGCGTCCCTAACCGTCTGCTTTTGAGCTAACCGCACGGCTTGTTGCAATTCCTTGTCCTGTAAGGCGCTGATGAATGCTTCTGTTGCTACGTCATCTCGATGTTCTGAGTCGTACGCTGGGTAAGCCAAAAGTGCCAGTCGCTCAATGTCTTGTGCTAGCTGCTGCAAGGTTTCGCCAGACTTCTGCATCCGATGCCGTAGCTCAACTCTCAACGTGGATAGTCTGCAAAAGCTCGGCAGCTGGGCCTCTTAGAGCAAGAATTAATGCAGTTGCTCGTTCCTGCTCATTCCAGTGATATATCCTAGCGGCGGCTTCAAACTGGATTTTGTAAATACTCCAGACCGTTTGCCCGTCGACTATTGGTGCTTGCACACTTCTAGATGAGCTTTGCGCTGCGGTTATAAGCGGGGCTGGTGAGGTGGTTACTACTGCCTTCGCTGCTTCCAATTCTTTTTTCACTTTTTCCATCTCATGGTTCATTCTCTCTTCGACCTGGCTGATCTCATAGTTGATTCTCTCCTCAACCTGGCTGACCTTCTTCTCGACCTGGTAAACCTTTTTCTCGACGCATTTAATTTGATTGTTCAGGCTACCGAGCCCCGCTTTTATTTCGGTTGACTGTTTTTGCACTTCCTTGATTTCGATCGCTTCTTGGTCCAGCTTCGCTGATTGTTCATCTAGCTTCGTAGTTAAATTGGACGACTGTTCATTGAGCTTCGCAGTTAAATTGGATGACTGTTGTCACTGCTCTTGCTGCATCAGCATCAAAATTTGCATCAGTGCATTTTCTGGTTCCTTTGGTTTTTTTTTGTTTCTGCTTCACCACCTTCTGCGCCTTTTTCTGCATCTGAGGGCTCACCCGAATCCAGATACGCGCCTTCCGATTCAATTGCGTCACGCAAGCGTGCAATCAGTGTGGCCTTTGTACCTTGCGTAGCCAGGTTTCGTTGTTCCAACTCTTCCTTAAGCTCCGACATGGTCATTTCATTAATTTTTAAGTTTAAGCTTCGTGGCATTTTTAATGTTTCTTTAAATTTTACTTTTGTGCACTATAAAAATGTTCAAATTTTCACTTTTCAAATTTTTCTTTCGCACTTCTTGACACCATTGTCGCATGTTATGGTCCGCGGCCAATAATTTAGTGTTCCGGGAATGTGAAAACGCAATGTCTTTTAATTTAAGTTAAAAGAGTTTATTCAATTACAATTATGCACAATAATCGATTTAACACTTTCACTAATTTTAATTTTCACTGTGAAAAATCTAACACTTGTCCATAAATTTCTTATCGCGATTGTCTTCTAAATCACTTCACTATTACGAAAATCACTTTCCTACTACTCGAATAATATCGCTTCCCACACACAATCGCAGTTCTTATCGCGGTCGAATAAATGAATCAATCCCCCCATTCATTCAGCTCGCCTTTATATAGGGTCTCTACCTATTCACCCATTTCTCGTACATTGGCGAATGTTCTACGGAGAGGTACCTGGTAGATTCGAGCAAATTAATGAATGGAGTGACGTCACTTGCAGATGTTGATCATGCTTTTTGGGTTCTCGTGAGTGTAAATTCATTTGTTGACGTGAAAACAATTGCGACAGTAGCTCGCAGAATGATTTGTACATGTAATTATTTGTACATGTAACAATATATATATATATATATGAGGAATATATATATATATATATATATATATATATATATATATATATATATATATATATATATATGAGGAATATATATATATATATATATATATATATATATATATATATATATATATATATACATATATATATATATATATATATATATATCTATTTATGAGGAATATATATATATATATATATATATATATATATATATATATATATATATATATATATATATATATATATATATATATATACATATGTTTTTTTTCATATATCTATACATTTAGTTCAGGGGATTTTTCGAACAAACTACGAGTGTTCACTCAGTGGTGATATGTACTAATTTAATCAGATCATATCATAGCTGAGCAAGCACACGGGAGCATGGTACTGACCAAACCATTTTCCGAAAAAAACAATACGGTCATGAAAATAAGATACTCTAACTATCTCTAAGCGAAGGCCCGAGAGAGGCTGTAGTGCTAAAAAGGAAGAAGTGAGTGAATATATATATATATATATATATATATATATATATATATATATATATATATATATATATATATATGTATATATGTATATATATATAAATATGTATATATATGTGTATATATGTATATATATATATATATATATATATATACATATGTACATACATATATATATATATATATATATATATATATATATATATATATATATATATATATATATATATATACATATATATGTATATATATATATACATATTTATATACAAATATATATGTATATATATACATATATATATATATATATATATATATATATATATATATATATATATATATATTTTTTTTTTTTTTTTTTTTTTTTCCTTAAAGCCGTCGGGCGTTGCTTTGTTGTGTGAACAGATCCCTTTCGACTACTTTGAGTCATCTTCAGTGAGAGCGACGCAAAGTAGTCGAAACGCGTCTGCTCGCACAACAAAGCAAGGCACAACGGCTTTTAAAGGAAAAAGAGAATTGGCCTGCGGATATCAAATAAACAAAATTATTGAATATATATATATATATATATATATATATATATATATATATATATCTGTGTGTGTGTATGTATGGATATCAAGATATGTATAACTATGTATATAGATCAACTTTTTCAAATGTCCAGATTTTGGCGGGATGTCTCAAATTTCAGCGCAAAATTAAATGTCCCGCACTGGACAGGTTAAGTCCCGGTTTTTAGTATCGCCTCAATAGACTGAGGGAAATCGAAAAACATACTAATTCTGTGCTACTCTACTTGGAGTAGATTCGTTTTAATGGGGACACTGCGGACATTCGACAGAGACTTTGAATAGATTAGTCGAATCTGAAAAGTTCAAAGCTATCGAAGACCTTAACAATGTTTACAGAAATTTTCGAACGTACAAATATAAACTAATTGGGTTTTGTGAAGTATACCAGTTTCGATAACTGAGATTCCAGGTGCGATTTTATTCATGCTGGTTTTTAATTTTTTCGCTTTTTAATGAAACTGATATATTTCAATGATTTGCACTGATTGTGTTGTTGGACATAATAGTAATTATTATAATATACTATTGCATAAATAATGGTTTCAAAAGCTATTGTATATTGTTATGTTTAAGTTGTCTATATAAATTTTTTTTGTAATTTTACCTAAATTTTCCTGCTGAGGGTGAGCTGCAAAAGTTTTGGCTTGCAGCTATCCGAAGGAATGATCTTGTGCCGCAATACGCGGATAAAGTTTGTTCTCTTCACTTTAAAGAAGAGGACATTCTTCACAATTTGGGATGTGGAACCCCTGACTTAGTGCAGGGCAACCGTGCATTACCTAAAAATGCATGGTGGTCTATTCTTGATGTTAGCGTTAACTGAACTCTTATCTGCGATTCCCTTATAACGAAAAAATAAATATGATTAATCCGGAATGGGTGTATCAGCTGGATATATGATCAGATGGAACGAAGAAGATAAGAGAGGAGATGGAATCAAGTCGTGATCGCGCGCGGACAGTACTCTTATTGGGGAATGTTGTTCTTTAAAAATTAGCTTGAGTTTACCAATAAATCTGGAATCGCATGTTTTCACCTGGATATTATTATGATCATTTAGCGATTACTGGTTTCAGTTTGTGGTTTGAAGTGGGATTAATTTTATGAAGAGGGCAAACGATGGCATCGGGCGGCACAGTGCGGAGACGACGTGAAAGATAATGAAAGTGTTTATAAGTGCAAACTTTACACGTATGAAGTGCACGAAGTAAATAATCATTTGATCGCGCGACACATAGGCCACTAATCGCAAATCAGACCAATACGTGTTCGTAACTATAATTCTCGATTTTCCGAGAGTCAGCAATGATTTGCAACTGTTCAATAGTGTTCGATTTGTTGAATACATCGATATGCAATGATTTATCGAGCGTGATTAGTGATACAGATGATATGTTGGAGCCAATCAAGGATTAAAGTGTGAACGAGGACGCAAGGAGAACAATCAGCTTCCGTTTAATCTTATCTCGCGCTAGTAATATCTCGGCTAACATACCTCGCGACACGGCACTATCGCCCCAATCAGTGATTTTTGTCATTTGATTGGATTTTGCCTACTTTCTATGAATAACGCGATAACGGTAGATTAATATGCATGCATGCCATACTGTGGAAATGAAAACTCCCGTAACGCGACGATTGAGTTGGATTAAAAATTGTTCGGGGGGAAGACCGCTTTCTTTGACGGCGCATGTATTTAGTGATTTTTCGATTGCTATGAGATTCAAGGTGGATTAGAGAAAAGTGTTTGTAAAAGTTTTTATTTTTTTTTGTAGTAGGGAGGTGAAGGCATTTACGCCCGCCGAGTCTGGCAGTGTGGGACTCCCATGGAGGATACCTTTGGACCACCCACTAAATACCTCCCCTGTCAATCTGAGAACCTAGCCTGGAACCGTTTGACACATTACTTCGGGCCAGGTCTCGTTTTGTTACGCCGTGGGGCGCCTTCAAGCTGGGGAGTCCCTTTCCTAGTGGGAGGGGAGAGAGGAAGAGGAATTGCCAGAAGAGCGATCCCCCAGACCCAGTGCCTTCAGCTGCTGTGAGTCCCTTTTATATTTTAGGACTGCCCGAGCATAATGTGCCACCTGGTTCCAGTTGTCAACCGATTCGAGCATCACCGCAACTATTTTATCCGGGGTGAGCTCTCCCGTCTCCCTGTAGAGTTCCCTTCGCAGCCTGGCCCATTTGGTACACGCAAAAAATGTGACAGCCATTGTCCTCCTCTCCTGGACAAAACTGACAATCGGGAGACCGTGACTTGCCGATCTTGTGCAGGTAAGACTGAAAACACCCGTGCCCGCTCAAAAGCTGGGTCAGATAGAAGTCAGTCTCACCATGCCTTCAATTTAGCCACGGTCTCACATCCGGGATGAGGCGCGCAATCCACCTTCCCTTCGTGCAATTCCTCCAAGACTGCTGCCAATCGTTGAGCGAGCGTTGTCTCTCCTCGCGGACAACCATCTCCCTCGCATCCTCGTTTCGGCGCAGGTAAATAGCGCGGCGCTCTCTAGCAAGGAGGGCGACAGGTAAAGTTATTCAGGGGTTCGTTCGCGTACGTCGTGAATTTGGAATAGACTTGCGACGAAAAGAGTAAATAAATCAAGATAGAATGAAAGCGACATCTCAACCGCGTGTTAGTTTATTTTTTTCCACAACGACAAATTATGAATTTGAAGGGGCAACAAAATAGCGCCAAATAATGATGAAAAGTGGGTAGAACGGACCAAGAGCCCGTCTTTTTTGGATTAGCCGTTCTGTTCTATTTTAATGCTAAATCATTTAAATTCACTTAGAGTAGCCCCACCTTTTTGTCCTTCGCCGAGAGCTGGGAAATCACCAGAAAAAGAATCGTGGAAACCATAGATAAAGATTAGAGGCCTGAGAAAATCGTTTGCAGCCCGAAGGCATACAAAGAGTGAAGATGGATCCTCTCTATTATGATATTGAACAAAGTTTCCACCAGCATGGAAAGCCGAGTGTTATAGACATTGATATAATTGTCAATAATTAAATGCTAATTTAAACACCGATAAGGTTTCATATCTATTATACCAACTGAACTTGACGCAAGAGACTTCTAGCACTTTACCTGGGACGGGGCCTACTGTGGTTCGATCCTTCCTTGAAAATAATCACATTGACGAACTGTTAAAGTTATTGGATGATCAATTAAACTATGGTGTATTTTGGGATCATCATGCAGCAAATCTTTCGTCGGCTGAACTATTCAAACATATGGATTTTTATGCATTAGCAAGCACTTAGCCACGTGGTGTTCACTTAAAAATAATTCACGAAAGTTTAGCTATCAGGACTGCCCACCCCATCAACGAGCACTCGTCGAGGAGGATGGGTAAGTACCCTTTGTATTGATTTCAAATTTTTATGAACCTCTCAAAATTTTTATATCCATACTAAATATATAGATATACTAAATATATAAATATACATACTATATATATATATATATATATATATATATATATATATATATATATATATATATATATATATTTATTAAATGTTTATAATAAATTTCACTAAGACAGAAGGTGACATATTTTTTATAAATAAAATGGAAGGTGACATATATTTTTATAAATAAAATGGATTGTTAAACTGAACCGTCGGTCTTTCCATTCCGTCGAATCTGACCGGGTACAGGACCCGGTACGGTGGAAGGCTTTTTCCACAAAAAACTGAGCTAGCCATCGGGCGCGCTCCAACTTTCTCTTAGTTTCAGGGACTCTCGCGGATTAAGTGGCCCCTAGTCAAGGTGCCTATTTATAGCATAGGGTTATGTGATCCGATTGCATAACTCTATGATATCAATTGGTCACCGATATATTTCTTTTCTGATGGGAAGGCTCATGCGGGGTAAGTTTGTATGAGTTTTCCACTCAGAAGGGAAATATATGGCCACTGCAACATTTTTTGGATCTTGATCCGGCTGGGCGGATGCGAGGGGCACCATCACCATCCGGTTGTCCCACTCTTATTTCTAGGCCATGAGAATCGTTGGGTAACGACGAGGTTCCCCTAAGTCCGTTTGTTTTGGCTTGTTTCAGTGTGATCTTTGAACAAACAATTCTTTCTTCTTGGTAGTTACCTTCGACTTCATTCGATTAGTTCTGTTTTGGAGACCCCAAGAATTCGTGAATGCGAAATACTTTTTGTAGTGGCTCCTTGTGCTGGGGGAATGAACCCGCCCCACGACACCACAATGCTAGCCTGCCAGCGCATTCACGCGTCCCCAGACAAAGGCATTCTCGGCGGATATCAACATCTTCCTTCCCTGAGGCAGCAGACCATCGCTGCAGTCCTTTGCGGACATTTATATTTACCCATTCACTACAAAATGGCACCCAACGTGGGGCTCCAAAAAGCCCGGCTGTATCATCAGTCGTGAGGACGAGACAGTCCATCGTCTCTAGGTATCCCTACAAGGCGTCAAGATTCTTGGCGGGTAGGTAACTACTCAGGGCTATTGCACTAATCGTGCCCCAGCATCTAATAGCTTCCGGATGTATGTTGCTCTCGCACATCAAGTTCATTAGGACCTGCTTTTGAATCACACTTTGGTGGTTTACCACCATTGTATGACTAGTAAGGCCAAATGATATTAGAGTCCCTATGTGTATTCGGAAGTTATTATCCCAACACCATATTTGCGGCGGATTCTGATCTGCACCCCAAACCAAGCGGTGCCCAAGTGTCTTACATTACATGGATTTTGATTCATGTGATTGGCGGCTTAGCTAGTCCATGACAAGACACGCGCTGCTTGTCGGTCAGAATTCAACCCTGGGCTGACAAGTTGTAACTTGTGAAAACTTGCCTAGGAGGGAGCACTTCCAATTCCTGATTCGTATGGTGCCGCAAGAGAGAATTCCCTATGACGCAACAAGAAAAGTATGCCATTGGCGTCCTTGCCAATGGCAAAATGGAAGGACCGAATTTTTTTTATGATAATTAAAAGTTTTTTAGTATACCTTTTTTTGTGAGAATTCGTATCGTTCGCCACTTTCGGCCACACGTGATAATTTTTTCTTATTTGCTTTTAATTTTATTTATAGCATTTTTAGCATTATTTTTTATCGAATTTGAGTCAACACTTAGGATAACAGCATGGACTTATAGAATGCATGTAGACTAGTACAGAGCGGCGAGGAAATGTACCCACTCTATAATTGTCTGGTTGATGAAAGGAAAGGTATTGGGGTTCTTACCTTTTTGAAGGAATACCTCAAGAGTGGCCTAAACTTTTAAGATGGCTCACCAAACCAAATCTGCGGTGAATGTGACACTGAAGTGGAACGGATATACTCCTTTATACGTCGCTGTAAAAAGACCGAGATGGCACTGCAACGATTCAGATTGGCACGAGGATATCGAGACCCAGCCATGAATCAAGCGAACCCGATTCGGAGAACCGACTACCATCCGTCTGATGATCCGGATCCAGTAACTCGATATAGGCCGTGGAATTCCTGGGATCTTTCACCTCGACTCAACGAAGCACCGCCACCAACTCTACGTCCAATGGCTCCGCTGGAAGAACCTTATAGGTTGAAGCCAAAACATATTCCCAGCATCGCCCAGGGCTGGAATCTGTATTTTAGCGGGGAGCCTAACAGCCTGAACGTAGAACTGTTCATTAGTGGGGTGGAGTCCCTGTTTGGAGAGATTTTGGCCACCGACTACACGGTGCTGGCAGGATACTGCGGATGTTGCTTAGGGGGCAGCGCTCAAGATCTACTGGCAGATACATTCGGCTCCACCATCTATACGCTGGTCACGGCTGAAGAAGGTACTCCGCATGGAGTACCCTAAGGTCAACATGGACGAGAGGGTTCTGGACAAGATCCAAGCTAGATGGAAACGTCCGGACGAACCCTTTCACCAGTACCGGGCCGACATCCTTCGGCTGAACGACCAGCTGTCAGAGCCGATTTCAACCATCCAACTGCTGCTGGTCCTGAAACGCAATCTAAGGCTGGAACTTCGTCGCCATGTCGCAGTACATGGAATAACTGCTGAGGGTCGTGAATCGACTGGAGGGGGTTGAGGAAGACCTCCGAAAACGGCCCTACCAGCTAGCGAGGACGGGTCCTCAACGTGAAATCGCGGAAGTGGCACCCAATTGCAACACCACAGATCTGGAGGAAGGCATGGAGTCGAGTACCTATGTTCCGGACTGCCCAGATGGTGCCACTCCAAAAAATGGACGGGCAAGTACCCAACCACCTCAGTTGTACTCAAAAACCCCGCAGTAGTTCCCCAGCCAGCTGCCAACAACATTGACGATGACTCACCAGCCATGACCACTATGACTACGGATGCTCCCTCTCTTCCGGAGGCTTCGCCAACGACAGTGTCGTAGCGACCACCACAGTCACTGCTTGAAGAACGTCGGCAGCCCCGTATGCGCATACTAAAACCATACCATGTTCAACTGCAGGAATATCGAGTGGCTCGAGAACGAATATTTGCTTCCGAAGAAGTCACCTCTCGCCCGTGCAAAACGAAATGGTCAACCCGTCGTTGGCGGAGTTTCCACCAAAGAGTACGCACCCGGCATCAAACATTAAACTTTTGTAACATCTCGGAGGTTTCTGAGAATGATACCAGACCTTACCACCCAATCAAAGTGTTGGGCGAAATCGTGATTGCACTGATTGACACGGGTGCCAGTATCAGCTGTCTTGCTCCTTCTCAGGTTGACAGGGGAGGTGTTTAGTGGGTAGTCCAGTCGCGCATGGGAGTCCCACACTCTGTGAACCAATAGCATTCACCTCCCTGCCACAAAAAAAAAATGCCATGGCGCTCTGAAATCAGTACAGCTGATGGCACCAAACATCCTATCCAAGGTAGACTGACAACACCCGTGACGTTCAGAGGTCAAACGAAGGATATTACTTTCTACATTATCCCGTCACTGACTCAGAACCTTGGCGTTGATTTCGTCCTTCAATTTGGATTGGCCTCAGATGTCAACGAACTTGCTGCTATACCCGATAGGCAACGTCTGGAAGCATCCATCGCTGCTTTTTCATTTTACGCTACCCAAGGTCTTGGCCGCACCACCCTGGGTTTTCATGTCATCGACGTTGGCAATACTAAGCCCATTAAGCAGAGACACTATGACATCTCACCGGCCATGGAGAAGTTGATGTATGCAGAGTTGGATAGGATGCTCGAGTTGGTAGTTATAGAGGAGTCCCAAAGTGCCTGGTCCTCACCGGTAACCTTGGTGGTGAAGCCAGGTAAACTCCGTTTTTGTCTAGATGCCCGGAAAGTAAACGCAGTGACCATCAATGACGCGTACCCTCTTCCGCTCATCGATGAAATATTAGGGAGACTGCCAAAGCAAATTATATTACCCGTCTTGACCTAAAGAATGCATTCTGGCAAATTCAACTCGATGAGGGGTCGAGGGATAAGACTGCCTTCACAGTGCCCGGACGACCATTATATCACTTCGTTACAATGCCTTTTGGGCTGTGTAACGCGCCGCAAACGATGACCCGACTGATGGACAAAGTCATCCCACCTCATCTGAAACACCAAGTGTTCGTGTACCTGGATGATCTTCTACTCATCACGGAAACGTTCGACCAACACCTCTTACTCCTGCAAGAAGTAGCCCTGCACATCAGTAAGGTGGGACTCACTATCAATGTACAAAAAAGTAAGTTTGTCATGAACGAAGTCCGATACCTAGGACATGTCATCGGACATGGCACCATCACAACGGATCCAGACAAACCTCGTGCGATTGATGAGTTCCCCTTACCAAAAACGGTTAAGCGGCTACGACGTTTCCTTGGTGTGTGCGGTTGGTACGGAAGGTTCGTTCGGAATTATGCAACAGTTTCAGCGCCCCTGTTGGACATGCTGGAGAAAGGGAAGTTCATTTGGACCGAGCTCAGGCGAAAGGCATTTGAAGAGCTAAAACAAGCCTTAACATCAGCTCCGGTCTTTCACAGCCCCGACTTTAAGAACCCCTTCTCCATTCATTGTGACGCAAGTCAACATGGAGTAGGAGCCGTGCTGGTGCAATTGACCGATAAGGGAGAAGAAGCAACCATTGCCTTCATGTTCAATAAGCTGAACTCAGCCCAAAGGAACTGTACCGTGTCCGAACAGGAATGTTTGGCAGCGGTGATGGCTGTGAAGAAATTCCGAGCCTATATTGAAGGCCACCAGTTTGAAATCATCACAGACCATGCTTCGCTACAATGGTTGATGAACCAGGCCGACTTACATGGACGCCTGGCCCGATGGGCTCTTAAACTGCAAGGGTTCAAGTTTTCCATCAAACACCGGAAAGAGACCCAGAACATCGTACCCGATACTCCCTAGCGAATGTTTTCACCAGAGGGAGCCAAATCGACAGTGAATGACGAGGACCCCATTGAGATAGATTTGGACAGCCCACATTTCGAATCAGACAGCTGCAAAGAGTTGAGGCAAACCGTCGTGACCTAACAAACACAGTTGCCTGATTTGAAAGTGAAAGACGGCTACGTGTATAGACGGAATGAATACGCCATTGGTGGTCCATGGCAGGAAGAAGGTCCTGGAGACTCTAGGTACCGGAGGAAATGACACACCATCTGGTCCTCGGCGCACATGACTATCCTTTAAGTGCCCACGGAGGTTACGGTCGGACACTCCGGCAACGAAAAAAATACTTCTTCTGGCCTAAAATGGCATCTCAGGTCAAAGACTACGTGAGCGCTTGTGAGACCTGTAACGGCACTAAAGCGTCCAACCAGCCTCTTCGACCTCCTATGGGTCAACTCAACGTCCCAGAGAGCGTATTTCAACGTCTGTACATAGATCTACTCGGTTCATATCCTCGATCTTCTATGGGATACATCGTAGCTATCGTTGTGTTAAACCAGCTCTCGAAATTCCCACTGGTGAAACCTATTCGCAAGCTCACGACTCCATCTATCGTGAAATTTCTAGAGAGTCGGGTATTCCACGTGTTCGGGGTACCGAAATGTGTGTACTCAGGCAACGGAGTACAGTTTAGGTCTCGGCAGTTTAAGGACCTACTCGAACAGTACGGCGTCGAACGCCAACTGACGCCCATATACTCTCCTCAGTCTAACGCATCTGAACGTTTGAATCGCACACTGTTAGCCACGATCCGTTCTTATGTTCATCCAGCTCAGAAAGATCGGGACCGAAGATTGTCTGCCATCACGTACGCTCTGTGGTCATCTTATCATTCAATCACCATTGTCTCAACTTACTTTGCCGCCTTCAGACAGCACATGATTTACCATGGTAAATCATACAGGCTGTTACGGCAATTAAAGTGTTTGGGAGATCCCGTCGTTGCGCTGGAGCCCCACGAGCATTTACGAGATCTCCGCCAACAAATTGGACGGAAGATGAAGGCCGCAGGACGTACAAATGAGGCGCAGTACAACCGCAGCCCACGACCTTCCAATTTTAAAGAAGGAGATGAGGTTTTTTGGCGCATACAGAAGATAGTAGGACCCAATCGTTACTTGATAACTGACCTATCGGGGAAAGAAGTCGGGGTATATCACGCAAAAGACCTGCGCCGATAATTACATATCTACGTCTGTTTTGTCCATCCGTACTCAGCTTCAACCACACGCAGTTACACATTCATAGCAAAACGTAAATCGACCTGTCAGTCTGTCTGTCCGTCAATTGTTTTTTTTTATTATTCGTCACTCCGCCTTCCGACGCCGAAGACAACCAATGCTCTAATTGAAGATCCTTCCTTTTTCGCAATTCTTGTCCCCTTGGGATCGCAAAAAAATTAGTTGTCCTGTAGTAATCGAGCAGTTATACCGACAAACTGCTCAAAAACCCTCCTATCTCCTATCCAAAATTGTAATGGCAGAGTTAAAAAAAAATGTAATATTTTTCACCTGTACTTGTAATTTGTAGAATAGTTTTTCTTCTTATTATTGTTATTAAATGTAACCTCATATCAATTTTCCTCTACATTAAAATTTAAATGTTCTCCGTTAATTATCTTTTCTATAAAATTTAATTTTTCATGACTATTTAAAACTTTCATTTCTTTCCTGCATGTAAATGTCTACACTATATGTAAATTTTCGTCACTTTATTTAAATTTCTTTACTTCATTTCTAATTTCTTTAGTTCTTTTAAAATTTCCCTATTGCAGTTAAATTTTGGTTTTTTTCTTTTAAAAATTTTGAATCAGCCCATTACAATTTGGGATGTGTGTTGTTGGACATAATAGTAATTATTATAATATACTATTGCATAAATAATGGTTTCAAAAGCTATTGTATATTGTTATGTTTAAGTCCTCTATATAAATTTTTTTTGTAATTTTATCTAAGTTTTCCTGCTGAAAGTGAGCTGCAAAAGTTGTGGCTTGCAGCTATCCGAAGGAATGATCTTGTGCCGCAATACGCGGATAAAGTTTGTTCTCTTCACTTTAAAGAAGAGGACATTCTTCTCAATTTGGGATGTGGAACCCCTGACTTGGTGCAGGGCAACGGTGCATTACCTAAAAATGCATGGTAGTCTATTCTTGACGTTAGCGTTAACTGAACTCTTATCTGCGATTCCCTTAGTAACGAAAAAATAAATATGATAAACCTGGAATGGGTGTATCAGCTGGTGATATGATCAGCTTGTGTGGGTGTTTACGGGAAAGCAAGAGGAAAGATGGAACGAAGAAGATAAGAGAGGAGATGGAATCAAGTCGTGATCGCGCGCGGACAGTACTCTTATTGGGGAATGTTGTTCTTTAAAAATTAGCTTGAGTTTACCAATAAATCTGGAATCGCAGGTTTTCACCTGGATATTATTATGATCATTTAGCGATTACTGGTTTCAGTTTGTGGTTTCAAGTGGGATTAATTTTATAAAGAGGGCAAACGATGGCATCGGGCGGCACAGTGCGGAGAAGACGTGAAAGATAATGAAAGTGTTTATAAGTGCAAACTATACACGTATGAAGTGAACGAAGTAAATAATCATTTGATCGCGCGACACATAGGCCACTAACCGCAAATCAGACCAATACGTGTTCGTAACTATAATTCTCGATTTCCCGAGAGTCAGCAATGATTTGCAACTGTTCAATAGTGTTCGATTTGTTGAGTACATCGATATGCAATGATTTATCGAGCGTGATTAGTGATACAGGTGATATGTTGGAGCCAAGCAAGGATTAAAGTGTGAATCGAGGACGCGAGAAGAACAATCAGCTTCCGTTTAATCTTATCTCGCGCTAGTAATATCTCGGCTAACAAACCTCGCATCACTGCAATATCACCGCAATCAGTGATTTTTGTCATTTGATTGGATTTTGCCTACTTTCTATGAATAACGCGATAACGGCAAATTAATATGCATGCATGCCAAACTGTGGAAATGAAAACTCCCGTAACGCGACGATTGAGTTGGATTAAAAATTGTTCGGGGGAAGACCGCTTTCTTTGACCGCGCATGTATTTAGTGATTTTTCGATTGCTATGAGATTCAAGGTGGATTAGAGAAAAGTGTTTGTAAAAGTTTAAGAAGGGTGTTGATGAGACCGTAGAAGAGAACTATTTTCGTGGGACAGAAAGTGAAATTTTGAACCACGAAGTCGTCCCGATGTAAGATAGTTAAATTGCATCAAATGGAAAAATGCTATGAAAGTGATAACTTTGTTGAAAGTCCTTTTTGAATTAAAGAACAAATTGGTGCTTGACAGCATGGGAAAATTTTAGCACGGAACCGTTCTTGTTGAATTTACATGGTACTACAAGGAAGTTCTTGAGTCCAAATTGTGTCTTTTGTACTAACGTTGTCACCGGTTCCTGTCAGCTTTTCACGAAAAACAGAATTTCGATGGAAATGAACATTTTAATCACCTGTTGAAGTTGTTCAGGGGTTGATTCGCGTACGTCGTGAATTTGGAATAGACTTGTGACGAAAATAGTAAATGAATCAAGATAGAAATAAGCGACATCTCAACCGCGTGTTAGTTTATTTTTTTTCCACAACAACAAATTATGAATTTGAAGGGGCAACAAGATAGCGCCAAATAATGATGATAAGTGGGTGAAACGGACCAAGACCCCGTCTTTTTTGGGATTAGCCGTTCTGTTCTATTTTAATGCTAAATCATTTGAATTTACTTAGAGTAACCCCACCTTTTTGTCCTTCGCCGAGAGCTGGGAAATCACCAGAAAAAGAATCGTGGAAACCATAGATAAAGATTCAAGGCCTGGGAAAATCATTTGCAGCCCGAAGACATACAAAGAGTGAAGGTGGATCCTCTCTATTATGATATTGAACAAAGTTTCCACCAGCATGGAAAGCCGAGTGTTATAGACATTGATATAATTGTCAATAATTCAATGCAAATTTAAACACCGATGAGGTTTCATATCTATTATACCAACTGAGCTTGACGGAAGAGACTTCTAGCACTTTACCTGCAACGGGGCCTACTGTGGTTCGATCCTTCCTTGAAAATAATCACATTGACGAACTGTTAAAGTTATTGGATGGTCAATTAAACTATGGTGTATTTTGGGATCATCATGCAGCAAATCTTTCGTCGGATGAATTATTCAAACATACGGATTTTTATGCATCAGCAAGAACTTAGCCACGTGGTGTTCACTTAAAAATAATTCACGAAAGTTTAGCTTTCAGGACTGCCCACCCCATCAACGAGCACTCGTCGAGGAGGATGGGTAAGTACCCTATGTGTTGATTTCAAATTTTTATATCCATACTAAATTTTTTTATATACATTTTTAAATTATTTATATATACCTTTTTTTACAAATTTTTTATGTATAAATTTATGAAATGTTTTTTAATATACATTTAATACGAGCAGGTGACATATTTTTTAGAAATAAAATGGAAGGTGACATATTTTTTTATAAATAAAATGGATTGTTAAACTGAGCCGTCGGTCTTTCCATTCCGTCGAATCTGACCGGGTACAGGACCCGGTACGGTGGAAGGCTTTTTCCACAAAAAACTGAGCTAGCCATCGGGCGCGCTCCAACTTTCTCTTAGTTTCAGGGACTCTCGCGGGTTAAGTGGCCCCTAGTCAAGGTGCCTATTTATAGCATAGGGTTATGTGATCCGATTGCATAACTCTATGACGTAAATTGGTCACCGATATATTTCTTTTCTGATGGGAAGGCTCATGTGGGGTATGTTTGTATGAGTTTTCCACTCAGAAGGGAAATATATGGCCACTGCAACATTTTTTGGATCTTGATCCGGTTGGGCAGGTGCGAGGGGGCACCACCACCATCCGGTTGTCCCACTCTTATTTGTGAGCCATGAGAATCGTCGGGTAACGACGAGGTTCCCCTAAGTCCGTTTGTTTTGGCTTGTTTCAGTGTGATCTTTGAACAAGCAATTCTTTTTTCTTGGTTGTTACCGACAATTTTTCAACTTCGGTCGATTAGTTCTATTTTGGAGACCCCAAGAATTCGTGAACGCGAAATACTTTTTGTAGTGGCTCCTTGTGCTGGGGGAATGAACCCGCCCCACGACACCGCAATGCTAGCCTGCCAACGCATTCACGCGTCCCCAGACAAAGGCATTCTCGGCGGATATCAACATCTTCCTTTGCTGAGGCAGCAGACCATCGCTGCAGTCCTTTACGGACATTTATATTTACCCATTCACTACAAAATGGCACCCAACGTGGGGCTCCAAAAAGCCCGGCTGTATCATCAGTCGTGAGGACGAGACAATCCATCGTCTCTAGGTGTCCCTACAAGGCGTCAAGATTATTGGCGGGTAGGTAACTACTCAGGGCTATTGCACTAATCGTGCCCCAGCATCTAATAGCTTCCGGATGTGTGTTGTCCTCGGACATCTATTTCGTTTAGACCTGCTTTTGAATCACCATTGTATGACTAGTAAGGCCAAATGATATTAGAGTCCCTATGTGTATTCGGAAGTTATTATCCCAACACCATATTTGCGGCGGATTCTGATCTGCACCCCAAACCAAGCGGTGCCCAAGTGTCTTACATTACATGGATTTTGATTCATGTGATTGGCTGCTTAGCTAGTCCATGACAAGACACGCGCTGCTTGTCGGTCAGAATTCAACCCTGGGCTGACAATTTGTAACTTGTGAAAACTTGCCTAGGAGGGAGCACTTCCAAATCCTGACTCGTATGGTGCCGCAAGAGAGTAGTCCCTATGACGCAACAGGAGGAGTATGCCATTGGCGTCCTTGCCTGTGAAGAGGGCAAAATGGAAAGACCGAATTTTTTTTATGATAATTAAAAGTTTTTTAGTATACCTTTTTTTGTGAGAATTCTTATCGTTCGCCACTTTCGGCCACTCGTGATAATTTTTTCTTATTTGCTTTTAATTTTATTTATAGCATTTTTAGCATTATTTTTTATCGAATTTGAGTCAACACTTAGGATAACCACATGGACTTACAGAATGCATGTAGACTAGTACAGAGTGGCGAGGAAATGTACCCACTCTATAATTGTCTGGTTGATGAAAGGAAAGGTATTGGGGTTGTTACATTTTTGATGGAATACCTCAAGAGTGGCCTAAACTTTGAAGATGGCTCACCAAACCAAATCTGCGGTGAATATGACACTGAAGTGGAACGGATATACTCCTTTATGCGTCGCTGTAAAAAGACCAAGATGGCACTGCAACGATTCAGATTGGCACGAGGATATCGAAACCCAGCCATGAATCAAGCGAACCCGATTCGGAGAACCAACTACCATCCGTCTGATGACCCGGATCCAGCATCTCGATATAGGCCGTGGGATTCCTGGGATCTTTCACCTCGACTCAATGAAGTACCGCCACCAACTCTACGTCCAATGGCTCCGCTGGAAGAACCTTATAGGTTGAAGCCAAAACATATTCCCAGCATCGCCCAGGGCTGGAATTTGTATTTTAGCGGGGAGCCTAACAGCCTGAACGTAGAACTGTTCATTAGTGGGGTGGAGTTCCTGGTCAGAGAGATGTTGGCCGCCGACTACACGGCGCTGGCAGGATACTGCGAATGTTGCTTAGGGGGCAGCACTCGAGACCTACTGGCAGATACATTCGGCTCCACCATCTATACGCTGGTCACGGCTGAAGGAGGTACTCCGCATGGAGTACCCTAAGGTCAACATGGATGAGAGGATTCTGGACAAGATCCAAGCTAGATGGCAACGTCCGGACGAACCCTTTCACCAGTACCGGGCCGACATCCTTCGGCTGAACGACCAGCTGTCAGAGCCGATTTCAACCATCCAACTGCTGCTGGTCCTGAAACGCAATCTAAGGCTGGAACTTCGTCGCCATGTCGCAACCTCAGACCCGCAGTACATGGAATCACTGCTGAGGGTCGTGAATCGACTGGAGGGGGTTGAGGAAGACCTCCGAAAACGGCCCTTCCGGCTAGCGAGGACGGTTCCTCAACGTGAAATCGCGGAAGTGGCACCCAATTGCAACACCACAGATCTGGAGGAAGGCATGGAGTCGAGTACCTATGTTCCGGACTGCCCAGATGGTGCCACTCCAAAAAATGGATGGGCGAGTACCCAACCACGTCAGCTGTACTCAAAAACCCCGCAGTAGTTCCCCAGCCAGCTGCCAACAACATTGACGATGACTCACCAGCCATGACCACTATGACTGCGGATGCTCCCTCTCTTCCAGAGGCCTCGCCAACGACAGTGTCGAAGCGACCACCACAGTCACTGCTTGAAGAACGTCGGCAGCCCCGTATGCGCGTACTAAAACCATACCATGTTCGACTATAGGAATATCTTATGGCTTGAGAACGAATATTTGCTTCCGAAGAAGTCACCTCTCGCCCACGCAAAACGAAATGGTTAACCCGTCATTGGCGGAGTTTCCGCCAGAAAGTGCGCACCTGGCATCAAACATTAAACTTTTGTAACATCTCGGAGGTTTCTGAGAATGATACCAGACCTTACCACCCAATGAAAGTGTTGGGTGAAATTGCGATTGCACTGCTTGACACGGGTGCCAGTATCAGCTGTCTTGCCTCGAGGCTTGGCTTGAAGGTACTCCATCAACATCCTACCTTGATTAAGCCGTGGCGCTCTGAAATCAGTACAGCTGATGGCACCAAACATCCTATTCAAGGTAGACTGACAACACCCGTGACGTTCAGAGGTCAAACGAAGGATATTACTTTCTACATTATCCCGTCACTGACTCAGAACCTTGGCGTCGATTTCGTCCTTCAATTTGGATTGGCCTCAGATGTCAACGAACTTGCTGCTATACCCGATAGGCAACTTCTGGAAGCATTCATCGCTGCTTTTTCATCTGACGCCACCCAAGGCCTTGGCCGCACCACCCTGGGTTTTCATGTCATCGACGTTGCCAATACTAAGCCCATTAAGCAGAGACACTATGCCATCTCACCGGCCATGGAGAAGTTGGTGTATGCAGAGTTGGAAAGGATGCTCGAGTTGGGAGTTATAGAGGAGTCCCAAAGTGCCTGGTCCTCACCGGTAACCTTGGTGGTGAAGCCAGGTAAACTCCGTTTTTTCAATCACCGTTGTCTCACCTTACTTTGCCGCCTTCAGACAGCACATGATTTGCCATGGGAAATAATACAGGCTGTTACGGCAATTAAAGTGTTTGGGAGATCCCGTCGTTGCGCTGGAGCCCCACGAGCATTTACGAGACCTCCGCCAACAAATTTGACGGAAGATGAAGGCCGCAGGACGTACAAATGAGGCGCAGTACAACCGCAGCTCACGACCTTCCAATTTTAAAGAAGGAGATGAGGTTTTTGGGCGCATACAGAAGGTAGTAGGACCCAATCGTTACTTGATAACTGACCTTTCGGGGAAAGAGGTCGGGGTATATCACGCAAAAGACCTGCGCCGATAATTACATATCTACGTCTGTTTTGTCCATCCGTACTCAGCTTCAACCACACGCAGTTACACATTCATAGCAAAACGTAAATCGACCTGTCAGTCTGTCTGTCCGTCAATTGTTTTTTTTTATTATTCGTCACTCCGCCTTCCGACGCTGAAGACAACCAATGCTCTAATTGAAGATCCTTCCTTTTTCGCAATTCTTGTCCCCTTGGGATCGCAAAAAAATTAGTTGTCCTGTAGTAATCGAGCAGTTATACCGACAAACTGCTCGAAAACCCTCCTATCTCCTATCCAAAATTGTAATGGCAGAGTTAAAAAAAAAAAGTAATATTTTTCACCTGTAATTGTAATTTGTAGAATAGTTTTTCTTCTTATTATTGTTATTAAATGTAACCTCATATCAATTTTCCTCTACATTAAAATTTAAATGTTCTCCGTTAATTATCTTTTCTATAAAATTTAATTTTTCATGACTATTTAAAACTTTCATTTCTTTCCTGCATGTAAATGTCTACACTATATGTAAATTTTCGTCACTTTATTTAAATTTCTTTACTTCATTTCTAATTTCTTTAGTTCTTTTAAAATTTCCCTATTGCAGTTAAATTTTGGTTTTTTTCTTTTAAAAATTTTGAATCAGCCCATTACAATTTGGGATGTGTGTTGTTGGACATAATAGTAATTATTATAATATACTATTGCATAAATAATGGTTTCAAAAGCTATTGTATATTGTTATGTTTAAGTCCTCTATATAAATTTTTTTTGTAATTTTATCTAAGTTTTCCTGCTGAAAGTGAGCTGCAAAAGTTGTGGCTTGCAGCTATCCGAAGGAATGATCTTGTGCCGCAATACGCGGATAAAGTTTGTTCTCTTCACTTTAAAGAAGAGGACATTCTTCACAATTTGGGATGTGGAACCCCTGACTTAGTGCAGGGCAACGGTGCATTACCTAAAAATGCATGGTAGTCTATTCTTGACGTTAGCGTTAACTGAACTCTTATCTGCGATTCCCTTAGTAACGAAAATATAAATATGATAAATCCGGAATGGGTGTATCAGCTGGTGATATGATCAGCTTGTGTGGGTGTTTACGGGAAAACAAGAGGAAAGATGGAACGAAGAAGATAAGAGAGGAGATGGAATCAAGTCGTGATTGCGCGCGGACAGTACTCTTATTGGGGAATGTTGTTCTTTAAAAATTAGTTTGAGTTTTCCAATAAGTCTGGAATCGCAGATTTTCACCTGGATATTATTATGATCATTTAGCGATTACTGGTTTCAGTTTGTGGTTTCAAGTGGGATTAATTTTATGAAGAGGGCAAACGATGGCATCGGGCGGCACAGTACGGAGACGACGTGAAAGATAATGAAAGTGTTTATAAGTGCAAACTATACACGTATGAAGTGAACGAAGTAAATAATCATTTGATCGCGCGACACATAGGCCACTAATCGCAAATCAGACCAATACGTGTTCGTGATTATAATTCTCGATTTTCCGAGAGTCAGAAATGATTTGCAGCTGTCTAATAGTGTTCGATTTGCTGAGTACATCTATATGCAATGATTTATCGAGCATGATTAGTGATACAGGTGATATGTTGGAGCCAAGCAAGGATTAAAATGTGAATCAAGGACGCGAGGAGAACAATCAGCTTCCGTTTAATCTTATCTCGCGCTAGTAATATCTCGGCTAACATACCTCGCGACACGGCACTATCGCCGTAATCAGTGATTTATTTCATTTGATTGGATTTTGCCTACTTTCTATGAATAACGCGATAACGGCAGATTAATATGCATGCATGCCAAACTGTGGAAATGAAAACTCCCGTAACGCGACGATTGAGTTGGATTCAAAATTGTTCGGATCTTCGTATCCAACAGTCTCGGACTCGGCGGTGAGAGTGATTGCAGGTGTGAAATCTGTCACCCTCCTTGCTAGAGAGCGCCGCGCTATTCACCTGCGCGAGGATGCGAAGGAGATGGTTGTCCGCGAGGAGAGACAACGCTCGCTCAACTATTGGCAGCAGTCTTGGGGGATCGCACGAAGGGAAGATGGACTGCGCGCCTCATCCCGGATGTGAGACCGTGGCTGAATCGAAGGCATGGTGAGACTGACTTCTATCTGACCCAGCTTTTGAGCGGGCACGGGTGTTCTCAGTCTTACCTGCACAAGATCGGTAAGTCACGGTCTCCCGATTGTCGGTTTTGCCCAGGAGAGGAGGACAATGGCTGTCACACATTTTTTGCGTGTACCAAATGGGCCAGGCTGCGAAGGGAACTCTATAGGGAGACGGGAGAGCTCACCCCGGATAATATAGTTGCGGTGATGCTCGAATCAGTTGACAAATGGAACCAGGTGGTACATTATGCTCGGGCAGTCCTAAAAGATAAAAGGGACTCGCAGCAGCCGGAGGCGCTGGGGCTGGGGGATCGCTCTTCTGGCATTTCCTCTTCCCCTCTTCCCTCCCGCTAGGAAAGGGACTCCCCAGCTTGAAGGCGCCCCACGGCGTAACAAAACGAGACCTGGCCCGAAGTAATGTGTCCAACGGTTCCAGGCTAGGTTCTCAGATTGACAGGGGGGGTGTTTAGTGGTTAGTCCAAGGGTATTCTCCATGGGAGTCCCACACTGCCAGACTCGGTGGGCGTAAATGCCTTCACCTCCCTACCACAAAAAAAATTGTTCGGGGGAAGACCGCTTTCTTTGACCGCGCATGTATTTAGTGATTTTTCGATTGCTATGAGATTCAAGGTGGATTAGAGAAAAGTGTTTGTAAAAGTTTAAGAAGGGTGTTGATGAGACCGTAGAAGAGAAATATTTTCGTGGAACAGAAAGTGAAATTTTGAACCACGAAGTCGTCCCGATGTAAGATAGTTAAATTGCATCAAATGGAAAAATGCTATGAAAGTGATAACTTTGTTGAAAGTCCTTTTTGAATTAAAGAATAAATTGGTGCTTGACAGCATGGGAAAATTTTAGCACGGAACCGTTCTTGTTGAATTTACATGGTACTACAAGGAAGTTCTTGAGTCCAAATTGTGTCTCTTGTACTAACGTTGTCACCGGTTCCTGTCAGCTTTTCACGAAAAACAGAATTTCGATGGAAATGAACATTTTAATCACCTGTTGAAGTTATTCAGGGGTTCGTTCGCGTACGTCGTGAATTTGGAATAGACTTGTGACGAAAATAGTAAATAAATCAAGATAGAAATAAGCGACATCTCAACCGCGTGTTAGTTTATTTTTTTTCCACAACGACAAATTATGAATTTGAAGGGGCAACAAAATAGCGCCAAATAATGATGAAAAGTGGGTAGAACGGACCAAGAGCCCGTCTTTTTTGGATTAGCCGTTCTGTTCTATTTTAATGCTTAATCATTTGAATTTACTTAGAGTAACCCCACCTTTTTGTCCTTCGCCGAGAGCTGGGAAATCACCAGAAAAAGAATCGTGGAAACCATAGATAAAGATTCAAGGCCTGGGAAAATCGTTTTCAGCCCGAAAACATACAAAGAGTGAAGATGGATGGATGGATGGATTATGATATTGAACAAAGTTTCCACCAGCATGGAAAGCCGAGTGTTATAGACATTGATATAATTGTCAATAATTAAATGCTAGTTTAAACACCGATGAGGTTTCATATCTATTATACCAACTGAGCTTGACGGAAGAGACTTCTAGCACTTTACCTGCGACGGGGCCTACTGTGGTTCGATCCTTCCTTGAAAATAATCACATTGACGAACTGTTAAAGTTATTGGATGATCAATTAAACTATGGTGTATTTTGGGATCATCATGCAGCAAATCTTTCGTCGGATGAATTATTCAAACATACGAATTTTTATGCATCAGCAAGAACTTAGTCACGTGGTGTTCACTTTAAAATAATTCACGAAAGTTTAGCTTTCAGGACTGCCCACCCCATCAACGAGCACTCGTCGAGGAGGATGGGTAAGTACCCTTTGTATTGATTTCAAATTTTTATGAACCTCTCAAAATTTTTATATCCATACTAAATTTTTTTATATACATTTTTCAATTATTTATATATACCTTTTCTTACAAATTTTTCTTATGTATATGTTTATTAAATGTTTATAGTAAATTTCACTAAGACAGAAGGTGACATATTTTTTTATAAATAAAATGGAAGGTGACATATTTTTTTATAAATAAAATGGATTGTTAAACTGAACCGTCGGTCTTTCCATTCCGTCGAATCTGACCGGGTATAGGACCCGGTACGGTGGAAGGCTTTTTCCACAAAAAATGAGCTAGCCATCGGCCGAGTTATGTATAAGAAAAATGAGAACGCAGCAAAAAATTCTAAAGAAGATGACACCGTCTGGAAAGACGTGAGATCGTTAATTACGTGGTCCGAGCTTACGACGGGGTTTTTAAAAAGGGACAGGATTTACTTAATACAACACTTGGTCAAGCTAACAAAATGACCTTTATTTATTTCCTTATCTAGCAGCTAATTTTCTCGACAGTATAAACGCA
Organism: Odontomyia ornata; assembly: GCA_963969285.1. NCBI lineage: Eukaryota > Metazoa > Arthropoda > Insecta > Diptera > Stratiomyidae > Odontomyia > Odontomyia ornata. Next base: position 196,577,700 of record OZ017742.1, on the reverse strand, counting down.
ACTGACTACATTTGAATTACATTTCATAAAAGTGGAAAATGATACCTTTGGGTTGAATAATTTATAAGCAAAATTATGTTGCGTGTGTGCTGACTTAGCGTCTAGCATTTTCACAATTTTGTAAAAATGATCACACGTCTTTCCAGACGGTGTCATCTTCTTTAGAATTTTTCGCTGCGTTCTCATTTTGCTTATACATAACTTCTCCCCCCTTAAGATCAGGAGTCTCCTGGATCCTATTTTCTACATTTACTTAAAATTTTTGTCCTTTTTTTCCAAAATAAAATGTGAGAATGAGAATACAAAGTATTACAAAAATAATAATAGAAATATTTATGCCGTATGATACATTTTTATGGACTTGAAGTTCTTCGATTTTTTCAATATTTTTTACATTGCTTACAGCAATTTTTTCTAGTGTAAGTTTATCTTCAAAATTTGACAATACTTTATTTACAGGGTAGTCAAATCGATCTTCAAATTTTTCATAGGAATTCGAGTAACAGTTTCCCAAAAAATTTAGAGTGCAGTTGTTATAAAATGAATAAGTACATTTCCTGTTATGTTAGATTTCGATCATCGCAATTTTGATTGACATTTACATTTTTAGCATTTTTTAGTACAATAGTTTCATTATCTATTTCCAGAATTTCAGTTTTTTTTTGTTTTTTATCATTTTACAATTATCTCTATAAATACAATGTACACTTTGACTGAGTTGACTTAAAGTTTTCATAATTTCGAATTTATATACAGTAGAGTTTATGGAAAATACGAGTACAATTTCTTTTTGAGCATCAATTTCTTTAGACAGTGAGTTCGGTATTGGAAGGATAGTTTTTAGCTGAACTTTGACAAATTCTCTTGGAATTTTGATGGCAAAAATTAAAAGATCTTCTTCTGATTTTGCAATGCCAGTTCTAATATATTGCAATTTGTTCAAATCAATTTCGTATTTTTTCAATTCATGATCAGTAAGTATATTAAGATGTAACAATCCATATCTAGCAGAAACTATGTTGTCCTGAATATGTTCTATTTTACTTTTTAATAATTGGACTTTAAGAAATTGATCAAAATACTGATTATTAATCAATGTGCTGCTAAAAATATTATTTAATTTGTTCGAAATTGTGTCTCGGTCCTTTCTGATGATATTTGTGAGTTTTGCTAATGTCTCGTTGAAATTTGTGTTGATGTTTACTTGTTGGTTTATAGTTGTGATTATATTTCTGTTGCTTGCGTCAATAGTATTAAGGTGATTATCAATGTCATTTCTATCCTGGTCGTCCATCATTCCAAATAGCCACTTATCTGTAGTTGTAATGAATCTTGTAACGCCGCTGGCGACTCACTAACACACCTTGCCACCAAGTGGCTTGGCATCACATGTTGGTTGGGACGGGTGCACATCCCGCGGCGATTTTGTCGTGAGATGTCAAAGCGAAATTGACTGCCAGATGTCAAAGTGAAGTGTAGAGGTAATTTCATGTCTTCTTGCTGCAAAGTGTTTTTCTGGAGACAGGTGTCGGAAAAAGTGTAAAATCGCTTTATAATTGTGAAATTAAGTTTCGTGTCGGTCGTAAACGAATAAATAGACTGTAATGTGACGCCTACGCCCGGGAATCGAAGTGATTCCGATCCCGAACCCTGGCAACTGGCCAGATAGGTATGACTTCGAAGTGCAAGCGGACGTCATCTTTCGTGCGGATATCATTGCGCAGAAAATATTTTTTTTTTCAAATATTTATATCTGTGGATATAAATATTTGAAAAATAATATTAATTAAACACCGATACATTTCGAGGCATATCTATGTGGCAATGCCGCCCACAGTTGCCATCAAAACGTCGAATAGATAGAAAAGTGGAAACTGGTTAGAAGTGTCATTCGGAGATAACCTAAAAAGTGCGGGCATGGTGATGTCTCGGAGGTGTTCCCGCAAAATTTTCTACTTAAAATCTTATAAATAATAGTGAAGAAAGTGCTCCATTAGTCTACTCATCCAATGTTGGCGGATTTCCCTATTCGTGTGCATCCTTCGAGTGACATTGGCAGTTTGTCCGACAAAGTGTGCTTGCCAAAATATAAAACAATGCACAATTTCCTTTGTCTCGGTAAGTTCATGCATGACTATTTACAAAAATGTATTTATATTAAATACGATTTAAACCTGGCAGCAAAAACTATCAAAATATCTATCCACCATCAGCAACATTGCATTTAAGCAACATTCCATCATCCTGTTCCGAAGAAGATATTAAAGAAGCGTTCACTAAGAATGGCTTCGAAGTCAAAGGCTTTAAATTTTTCCCGAAAGACCGCAAAATGGCACTAATCCAACTTGCATCCGTAGAAGATGCTGTTTTAGCTCTCATTAAAATGCACAATCACCAACTATCTGAATCCAATCATTTACGTGTAAGCTTCTCCAAATCAAACATTTAAACAAGTGATATTGAATGTGTGAGAGAAAACTACAAATAAGAAAATTAAGATAAAAATACAGAAATGAAATTGACACATGTAGGCGAAAGATGTAAGCAGCTAATTAGAATTCTTTAACAAACAAAAAGAAAATGAAAACGACGGAGATCTTACAAATGGTGATTCTGGGGAAGATATTTCTCGTGATTTAGTTACAGGTGAACTTATTAAGAATCCAGTGGAGGACAGCCGTGCATTAGCCGAGTGGAATGAAAGACTTCACGATCAGTTGAAGGCCCCGAAACAAGATTTAGCTCAATCAAGAGATGAAACCAAGGAAACCGCAAACGATAAGACTCATCGTGAAAGCGTTCGTCAAGGACGGGATAAGTAATTACACGAGATAGTTGACCAATTGGCGGAGTTTGTGGCTCGCAATGAAAACGTAAACATAAAAGTAAGCAAGAAAATGAATCCTGATTTATCATCAGTGGCATCGAAATCGAAGGACTGCTCCTGAATGTATATTATTCCATAGAGCAGCTTATATATCAATTTTCTCACAATCTGAACAAGAAACGATCGACAACTTATACCCGTTGAAAGTATGATGGCAAAACTTACCAGAACCCAATCTAGAATTCAATACTCAATCAGATCCAGGTCATGATGAGCTCCCTCGGTCTTGGCTGTGCCAATTAGTTCAAAGATCGATGCCTAAGAAAGTATTTATTCTTCCTGCCCCGGAGCATCGTTTATTTAAGTAGAAAATTTATCCTATTCTAGTTTTCTAACGCAAACATTTTTAGCAGCACAAGGCCTGGTGCCTGTCGTATACAATATGAATTAATTTAGAATACATCATTTAATCGAAGTTTTGAACAATCATTAAAGGTTTAATGGGTTTATATGCTATCGAATTATCTCGTATTTTGCGCGTTAAGTATCTAGTAAATACATAAAAATCACTGAATGGAAGTCCACGGTTTAATGTCATGTTTAATTAAACACACCGTGGCGGTTGTTTTGTGAACTGTATAGCAAAAGTATATGTGCATTGAAGTTTTGTGGAAGGAATGCAAGTGGTGGATGTTGTGTTGAAACGGTACAAACTCGCATGAAAAAAGAAATACAAATTTATATAGAAGTATATATAAATAACTCATGAGTACAGTAGTATCATTTAATTAAATAACCATGTGCACTAGCATATTATTTCAAATTAGTCTTAGAACGACAAAAACATAAATACAAATCTTTAAAAAGAACAACAATTTGTGTAAAACCAAAAGCATAAAATAAAAACTTGTTTTATTTTATGGTTTTATGTAGCTGCAAGATAGTTTTGTTTTAGCTACATTCATTTTCATGTAAATGACTACTTCATTACTATTTTTCTCGTACGATTAAACACAATAAGTTTCTTTTATAGAACATAATAGCGTACAAGAATACGAATACGAGTATTTTAAAATGAGTATATTATACTAAAAATGGATTGTCAACTCGATACTGATCCCATCGTTCTAATCGACTTTTTGATAAGGAATGATTTTGTAGACATGTTAAAATTTAATCGGAACAATGTTTTGTTTCACTAGAAACTTTTACTCTCTTAATCTGTTCACTTTGATGCAATGTAGTTTTAATCAAACATATTATGTTAGAAATATTATCCCCGATATGATTATTTAACATTTATACATAGAAAATGTTCAAAACGATATCGATGTTATTTAAAAAAATCAATTACATAAGAAGCAAAAGAGAAAAAAAAACACAATTTACATAAGTTTCCTTAATTTAGTTTAATCCTATTACACTTCATATTTACACAACCATTTTACTGATTTTTCAATCATTTTTATTGAATATTTTCTTTCTGAGTTTGGTTCTATGAAAAAAGAGAAAGATATTTCTTGGTTGTCATATATAGTTATAGGAAGGTATGTCTATAATTTTAAATAATTAAAGATGAATTGCTAAACTTTATCACGACTTTCCTTTTCAGTGGTTCTTCTTTTTTCAGCGGGAAAGGAAGTGCAGGGTAGGTATGCCGTCGCGACGGTAGGGTTTAGAAAAATCCGCTGAGGTCGGTTTCGCGTCGTGCGCGGTACGCGGTACCTTTGTTGTTTTGTCGTTTTATTAGAGTAGCTTTCGTCAGAATGAGTTAAAGTAGTATACTTCTCGGTACCGCGTCGGAAATTCGGGAACGCGAAATAAAAATTAGCTTTTGTACTTTTGACTGGTTAATGAAGAAATACGGAGTAACGTAGAATAGGTTTCCTCTCCGTATGGTTTTGTTTTGGTAACGCGTTTTGAAAACGGGCGTGTACAGGTGGCTGAAAATATGTAAATGAGCGTAACCCATTCGGAGACCCGCGACCGAAATCCTCTCCGAACTAGCTGGCCGACAAGCAGCCACCGCGTGAATAGGTTACGGTACACGGATTGGCTGACCGGTTGGTACGATCCGTTGGCACTACTCAGACTTAACGTCTAGAACCAATGAGAGGTCGGTTCCGCGTTGGACTTAGATGGTAGAAAATCATTACAAGACGTCAGGTGTACAAGATGTTTTGTAAAAGTTCACTAGGGAAAAACTTCCATTAAAAGGTGGCAAATCGGTAGCGGTGAACGGGAATAACTACAGTAACTCATCTTACCAGGCAGTTATCAAGAAGGTAAGCCAACGTAGATAGATGCTGTTATCTGTATTATGTATCTTTTTCTGTCTAAATTAAAGACCTTATGGGAAGATTTGACCTTACGAGCCTGGATCCATACCCGAGGAATTAATAAGGGACTGCGGTTGCATGCGGGCGCAGAAAACAAGATGAAGTGAAAGTGTTGTTTAGTTCTGACAATCGTTGTGAAATATTTCGCGCTAATCACCTCACAAAGCATATCCAATAGCTTCATCCATCATTTTGTGTGACTGCCATTAAAACCCATCGTCCGGCAGTAGATTCTCGGCCAAAGCAATATCACAGTATATGCAATGACTCGACATTATGGCATTCGAATACAAAATGATGATTCGTCTGGAAAAGGAGAAAATCAGTAAAAATACTGACGCAAATGCGCGTATTTCTGTGCATGATAAATGAATCAATTCTGAAATTGTGCCACCCGCTGCAGGCTCGCCATTTATTGCAGATTTATTCTTGCAATCTCGAATGAAAACCCGGAATAGTAATTGGAAGCGGAACTTGAAGATCCTTCTATTCTGACATCTGTGGTTAATAAACCGCGTGCGCTTGCTAATAAGCATCTGGACTGTTACTTTTTGTGTGAGTAATCAGCTTCACGTAGTGTGATGGGCAAAGGGGCAATGCTGGCAATCACAGTACGCAGAAAATCAAGGTGGTGGTTATCGAAATCAAGGATATAGCGGTCCAACCTTGGCGTCGGGCAAATGAGTAGTGGCAAGGTAAAAATCGATGTCAGATACAAACAACCAAGGATATGCAGCTGAGAAAGGACATTTTCTATAAAAAAATTGAATAAAATCAGATCAAGTAGAAGGTTTATAAAGATCTTTACAGAATAATGTTTGAAAAAGAGAGAAGGCAAGGCAGAATCCAAATAATAATCTGAGAATAATATACAAATTACAAGAAAAAACTTATATAAGAGGTTTTAAGTATGGTAGCTAGAACTTACCATTTCCGTTTTTGATTTTCGACATTACATATAACTCTGTCCATAACTATAAATCGACTTACTTAAGTGAACAATAGTATTAAAACACTTGGAACAACGATGATACATAACTTTATAAAACTAATGGGAATCAAAAGGAAATATAAATGGAAACCAAATATTCAAGTTTCATCAGGACATCACCAATAGGATATTTCGTGAATGTAGTTTTTATTATGAGAAGAGCCTATAAAATAAAATAATAGCCACACAACCAATCCAGAATAATAAGAAAAAAATAAATAAAACGTAAAAGAAGGAACACCAACAGCTATAATCGAAAATTTCCATGAAATTAGGAATGTGTGTGTGTATATTGTGGATGAATCTCTACTAAATCAACGTTCTAAAATATGTCGTTTGCTCATTCGACAGTATTGTGGATGGTAACGACATTATCAAATCACGAAGGAGCAGAGGAGAAGATAAGATATAAATAACGTAAAGACGCCAGAAGGCCAAATTAATTATTTTCCTCAATATATGAAATCAATTTATAATAAAACTAAAATTTTCTAGTAGGGAGAAAAAAGAAAAACACATTTCCATATTTATGATGAAAATCAAGTAAACTGATAATGATTCGATTTCATTCGATGACTATATAACATTTATAAACAAAAATCAACATTTCTTCATTTTAACTTTTCTACGTTAACACTCACATACAATGAGACTTATTACGATTGTTATTACTTACAATATAAATGACAAGTATTGATTGTTCAATAACGTTCATCATCGTTCAACTTGGTCGTTCGCTAGAGTGCTCCGCGATTTCTCACGTTTTTCCTTGACCTTTTGCGTCGAAGATTATCTCTTTCGTGTGATATTTTAGCCGTTGTGCTTTTCTGCGCGATCATTATTTACTGCGTGCGGATTGGCTTCTTAATATCATCATTATTCTGATTTTATTTTTTTCTCCTTTGTGTTGAAGCTGTAAGTGATTTTGATATTTGGGTTGAATAATATTGATCAACTTTTATAACTTTGTTAGTGAACAAGTGAACTTTAGTGATCAATGAAAGTGAAATTGATATTTGGATTGAATAGTATTGATTATCTTTGTTGACTTTGTTAGTGATCAAGTGAACTTTAATGATCAAGTGAACTTTTTATTTAACTTTTTAAATATAATTTTTTGCGCCAAGAGATAGGCAACTTAATCAACTAACTTAATTTAACGCTAGAAACTCTTAACCCCAAAAGAAATCTGTTTGTTTCTCTTTTTCTGGTTTTTATTTTCAAATTCTCTTACGATGACCTGTGATTCATTGAAATGTCAGGATCCAAACGACAAATCTCCTATGGTCCGTTGTTCTGGGCATTGCGATCGTTCCTTTCACTCGGTGTGTCTGAAGCTTAAAAGTACCATAGCTGACCTAATAAACGAAACGGACAGTGGCCTGCAGTGGTACTGCGATACCTGTCGGAGACAACCTACTTTGGACTATGTTTCTGGCCTACGTGTGGCCCATCAAACTATTAAAACTCTCAGTGAGGAACTCACTACCTTGCAAATTAAATGCGCGAGTGTATTCTTGAGGTAGATTTATTGCTGCAGCCAACTGTCCCTTCATCGTCATCTTCATCTGTAGCTTGTGATATTTCGATTACGACGTTGGGTTCAACACCATCCATCGCTACAAAGCGCTCGTTGCAGAACGAATCTTCGTCTTCGAATCTCGAGCAATTTACAGCTAGTGCTGAGTTCAATGCAGTGCAGAATACGTCACCAGTCATCTCAACAATTCAAACCAGAAGCAGGAAATATTCTAAAAATATGTATCCATCTCCTGCAGGATCTAATAACCCAAGCAATAGCCATGCTGACTACATTCTTCCTATTGGTAAACCTGCTTTTGATGGTCCTGGAAGCGATCCAATCGTAATTCCAATTATCGATAACAGTGACCCTGATCGTTCAACGTCTCCTGCAGGTGTTAATAATAATCAACTATACCGTGTTGTTGCTCCACCGAATCAAATTTTCATCTCGAGACTAGCATATGAGACTTCGGTAGACGACATTCTCAACTTTATTAAAGCGAAACTTGGAAATCTAAATGGAATCATAAGCTGTACTAAGATTACAAAGGAAAATCTGTCGGATCGAGTAGTATCCTCCTTTAAACTTACAGCTCTACCAAGCATTGATTCTGTATGTCGTCCCAAGTTCTGGCTTCCTGGTACACTAGTGAAACCATTCGTACCTGTTAAAAAGACAAATTTTTTCCGCAATCCTTCAGTTCACGCAAGAAAATAGTACATAATAGCTTTAATAACATTAAAATTTATTATCAAAATGTTAGGGGACTAAGGACCAAATTAAATATTTTTAACACGTCTTGCTTTACCGCGTCGGATGATATCATCTGTATTACAGAGACGTGGTTGAATGGAAGTATCCTTAATAATGAACTTTCGACTGAACACAATATCTTTAGACGAGATCGAGACATCACAGCTTCATCTAAAATCGATGGCGGGGGTGTCTTGATAGCTACTAAGAAGACTTTGTCAGCTTCAGCCTGTTCGAATTTCTCTCCATCTTCTCCTATAGAATGTATTCTTGTAAAAGTCCAAACCTCACACAATAAGTTTCTTCTTGTTGCCTCTACTTACGTTCCTTGTAACTCTTTAATTCCTACATATGAAACGTTCTTTGATGAGCTTTCATCTTACATTGACTCCTTCTTCCCAGACTCCCCTTTATTAATTTGTGGAGATTTCAACTCGCCCTCGGTTTCTTGGTCATCTTTTCCTGCATCAGTTCCGTCTTCTACGAATAATCTATCCATCGTTCTTTCCACTTTTTTAAATCACTGCTCCCTCTCTCAATTTAATTCTGTACATAATGTTAACGACAAACTGCTGGATCTAGTGCTTTCCAACGTTGCTGATCAACATCTTTCTGTATCTCGGTCAGCGGTTCCGTATGTAGACACTGACTCGTTTCACCCTCCCCTCTCTATGGTCCTTTCTTTGAAATATCTAGCACGATGCAAAACTCGTACGCGGCCTAGGTTCAATTTTTACAAATCCGATTTCCATTCAATTTCCACGCATATTTCTACCATTGACTGGCAAAGTTTCTTTGCTGACTTGGATTGTGAAAAAGCAATATCAAAATTCTATTCCTTTCTATTTATTAGTATCCATAACTTCACTCCACTTTATGCCTCCTCAGCAGGCGCTAATCCTCTCTGGTTTACGAGGCATGTTAAGGAAGCCATTAAAAATAAGGATAAAGCTCATAAATTGTGGAAATCTCATGGAACAATTGACTATCGTCAAGAGTTTGTTAGGTATCGGTCAATTGCCAATATGGAGGTTCTGAGAGCCAAAAGAGCATATTATGACAATATCGAAAAGTCTCTTCATTCCAACCAAACTAAGCCCATTTGGTCTTTTGTTAAAGCTCAAAGATCTTCAAGTGCATTCCCAAATTTTTTTCAGTGGAATAGCAAGACTGCTTCTTCCCCTTCTGAAATTTCTAACTTATTCTCCACCTTTTTCTCCTCTACATTTTCTTCATATAACAAGACTTCTATACCTTCCTCTTTTTCCGTATTGCCTTCGCCTATTATCACCTCGATAGTCACGAATCCTCCTCAAGTTGAACTTATTATCAACTCTATTGATCCTAACGTTGGACCTGGGCCGGATGGCATTCCCAATTTCTTTATTAAAGCATTAGCATCTACCATTAGCTTTCCACTTTCATTGCTTTTCAATCTAAGTTTGACAACAGGTCACATGCCAGATTGCTGGAAGATTGCTAATGTTACTCCAATACACAAAAGTGGTGACCCGACCATGGTGGAGAATTACCGCCCTATCTCAAAACTTTCATCCTTTTCTAAAATTTTAGAACGAATTGTCCACCTAGAGCTCTATTCTTCTCTTTGTTCCTAAATAGCTCCTGAGCAGCATGGTTTTGTGCCAAATCGTTCTACCATAACCAATCTCTTGGAACTTACGGACACTGTGGCGGTAGCCTTAAATGATAGTCTTCAAGTGGATACTATCTACACTGATTTCTCTAAGGCATTTGACACTGTCAACCATGACATTCTTATTTGCAAATCGCAGCATTATGGTGTGAGTGGCTCCGTTTTGTCATGGTTAACTTCATACCTAGCTTCTAGAACATGCCAAGTTGTCATTGATGACTCGGTTTCTAAGTCATTTCATCCCTGCTCTGGAGTTCCTCAAGGTTCCATCTTAGGTCCGTTCCTTTTCACCATGTTTATCAATGATCTCCCATCAGTGTTTAACTCTTCCTGTCTCTTATTTGCGGATGATTTGAAGATCTACAGAGTAATCAGCTCGCCTGCTGACTGTCATATTCTCCAAAACGATCTGTTATCTCTGTCTTCTTGGTGTAAGGCTAACCTTTTGAATTTAAATGTACCAAAATGCCACAAAATGTCGTTTTCGTTGAAAAGTTCATCAATATCCCATTCCTATTTACTGAATCAAACTCCTCCAACAGTAGTGGATCAGGTGAAAGACTTAGGGGTTATCTTCGACCCAAAGCTCAAATTTAACCTTCACATTATAAACTTAGTCACTAGAGCTTCCCGTGTTTCGGGTTTTGTTCTTAGGCATACTTCTATTTTTTCTAAACCCTAAGTCTGCTATCAAACTATTTATCTGTATCGTACGTTCCCTTCTTGAATACTGTTCTCAAATTTGGTCACCTCACAATGATTATCTGATTGTTCTCCTTGAATCTGTCCAGAGGAAGTTCACCCGTTTTCTATTTTTCAAATTCAAAATCCCTTATGCGACCTACGAAAATCGCCTGTCCTTCCTTCAGATTCCTTCTCTTGAAATTCGCAGATTGATACTTGATGAATGTCTTCTCTTTAAAATATGTAACCGCCTTACGGATACAAATCTTGATTCTCGAATTTATTATAGGCTAAATCTGCGCTCGGGTAGAAATGCTAGTATCTTTCTTGTACCCTTTGCTCGGATTAACCCGTACTTCCATTCTCCACTGCTAAGGCTACCTCGCAATCATGATCATCTACAAATTGGTCCTTTTCCTCGTTCTCTTTATTTACTTAAACAAAAACTTATTAGTTTACTAATTTGTTAATTTTGTGTGTTTTTTAGTATATACTTCACCATTTGTATTAGAGGTAACTCTGTTAATGGCAACATAAATAAATAAAAAAAATAAATAAAAATAAAATAAATTACAGTCTATTTATAAATAAAAACAACATTAAACATACGATACTTATCGGCTCTCGATACACACAATTTGGTATCTTTAGAAATATTGGATAAACAATTTATATATTTTCTTTGTTTTTTGGAAATTCGCGACAAAGCACATCAGTAATACTTTTAAGTTTACAAGCAAATAATGCGAAAATTAATGTCTTAAAACAACTTTTAGGATAGATGATGAATTCTAAGTAGTGTAGCTTTCCTACACTGAACGTTATGTTATATTTTGTCAAATTATATTTTTGATATCAATTGGATAAGAAAGACTAGAAGAAAAATTTTATGTGGGTAAAATGTTTAGGTGAAAATGATATACAAAATTATTGATAAATGTAAATTAGATGTGACAGATATAACAAAAAACATGGGGAAAATATTATTGCTAAGTATGGATTTTAAACAATACATCATTATTTCTGTAGTATATTCAATTAAACATAAATCTATATTATAAAAACAAATAAAAATAGAATCAAATTAATTTAAATAGGTATATATGAATAAAAAACATAAATTGAATATGTTTGAAACCATAGAAAAAATATAAATATTGACATTAAGATTTTGCTTAAAATGAGCTTTGAACTCTTTGTACACATTTTGTAATATCGATTCGAAAAAAAAACAAAATGAATTGCTAATTAAAACACGACTTTCCTTTCCAGTAGTTCTGCTTTTCAGCGGGAAATGAGGTGCAGGGTAAGTATGCCGTCGCGAGGGTAGGATTTGAGAAAATCCGCTGAAGTCGGTTTTGCGTCGCGCGCGGTACGCGGTACCTTAGTTGTTCTTGATTTTTCTTTAACGTAGCTTTCGTCGGGTTGAGTTAACGTAGTATACTTTTCGGTACCGCGTCGGAAATTCGGGAACGCGAAATAAAAACTAGATTTGGTACTTTTGACTGGTTAATGAAGAAATACGGAGTAACGTAGAATAGGTTTCCTCTCCGTATGGTTTTGTTTTTGTAACGCGTTTGAAAACGGGCGTGTACAGGTGGCTGAATATTGTAAATGAGCGTACCCCGTTCGGAGACCCGCGACCAAAATCCTCCACGGATTGGTTGACCGGTTGGTACCATCTGTTGGCACTACTCAGACTTAACGTCTAGAACCGATGAGAGGTCGGTTCCGCGTTCGCAAGTAATTTTAAAAAACATTACAAATGGCGCCCAACATGGGGCCCAAAACATCCTAAGGGGATAAACGATTCGCGTCTTCTGACGAGTTGGTCCTTAACGGAGGATGTAAGGTACTCGGGTACTCGAGCCTCACAAACAGGAGCAGTGGAGTTGTGTGATACACACTAGCAGTCGCTTCACGTGAGTTGTAGCTTCCGCTCTCCTTTGTTTGATTTTTTTTCGCGACAGAATCCTTCCGATGTGTTGTCCCGGGCTAACCCCCTGTAAGGACCTTCTATTTTCTTGATGGAACTGTCAGCCAGATGGGGTTTCTCTTGTCGGCCTGGACTCTCAAGAAAATAGAAGGCTACCTTGCCTTTATGTCGTGGAAGGATTCTACTTATTTCGTATGCGTGATAGACGAGTGGTATCGGTTCAACGTTCGGTGGCGTATGCTGGAGTTGCGGAGCCCGGAATGCTTCCACGCGTCGGGAATTTTGACCGCGTACTAAGCCGTTACGGTAGCTCTACCACTTGTCTCGCCGAGTCATTTAACGTCATTTAGAGACGGTTTTTGTGATGTATGTGGGTTTAGGGGTTAATTATTGTAAATCGACCGAAAGCACCCTTTCTTCGGCAGACTACCACGCACTCTCATTTCCCTTTGGAGGAGTCGACTGCTGGAAAGGAAAGTGTGTATTCAAAGAATTTTTTTTTCTATTTTATAGAAATAGCTCGCCACTATCGGCCACTAATATATATTTCTAAGCTTCCATATATATTAAGTTAGTAGTAGCAGTAATCTACGTAGCTGTTTTTTTTAGGAATACCCATTGCCAACACACATTAATAATCGAAGATGGCAACGAAGCGGACCCCAGATAAGCGTTGGACCAGATCCAAAACGGTCCAACCAGCTAACTGCGGGATCTGCTTCGAAGACGTAGTGGAGGGCGTACACAGCGTGCGATTGGATTGTGGATACCTTTTCCATCGTGCCTGTGTCCAACAGCTCCTCCTCACGTCCGAGCTTTGCCCACTATGCCGGCGACCCATAGATCGGTCCGCCGTAGACGTCCCCCTCGGAACGCCCGTCCCCACGCGTGGAGCGGTGGCGAAAGGGGTTCCAGATGCCGAACCGCCCCAATCACTGGTGGACTTGCAAGGAGCCGTGGGCGGGGAAGTTCCTGCTGCAGTTGTCGCGTCCGAGGTTACACCCGTGCCTTCCACCCACTCCATTGACACCCTCGTGGCGTTGATGCGGGATATGTCTGAGAGGATCGGCAACTTGGAGGGAAGGCTCCAGAACCTCCCCATGAGCCAACCACCCAGCCGCGTGACAACTCCGCTTGGCTGGGAGCCCATTCCCAGTGTGGCTATGCCCCACTCTCGACCATCGGATCAATGGGCCCTACCTCCAAGAAACTCGGGAATGGATCCCAGAGCGCCCGAGTATAGACCACGACACAGCACCGCACCTCCGTTGGTACCTCCAGTCCCCGAGGCAGTCCCTTACAACAGGTCAATCGAGGATGCTACTCCCCCCGGGAACGTATGGACACCTTTCCGAGACCCGACGCCTCGTATCATGGAGAGTTGGCGCCTGAACTTCACGGGTTTCAACGATATGATATCAGCGGACCGGTTTCTTTACCGGATTCAGGCGTTAGTATCCAGCACCCTGGGAGGTGATTTCTCGGCCTTCCTCCGGCATGCACATCTTTTGTTCAGCGGAGATGCTGCCGACTGGTACTGGAGTTTTAAGGAATCAACGCCACGTCGCACTTGGCACTCTTTCAGTGCAGCCTTCCGCAATCGATTTGATGATGGCTTCACTGAGAGAGAACTAAGGGAACAGATAAAGAAACGGAAACAAGGCGCTCACGGACCGTTCGACCAGTACTACACAAGTATAGTGAGATTGAGCACTTGCTTGCGAACAACCATGCCCGAGGACGAACTGGTAGAAATTATCAGAGAGAATATGCGTTGGGATCTTCAGAACAGCCTTCTGCATTTTCCCATCAACACCATACAGAGATTGCGCCTCCATGCCCGTAGGCAAGAACAATTGGATGAGCGGCGAGGTACCTTCCGTCCACAACCTCGCATAACGGGACCAAATCCCCGAAATCATCACACCGCGGAGTTGATGCAGCGGACCACCTACTTGCTGATCCAGTACCAGTACCGAGGAGCGTGGCATCACCGGAGCTTGAGGACCCAGCAATGATTGATAGACCCTCCCTTGAAGCAATTACAAGCCCGACGGTCTGTTGGAACTGCCGACAAACGGGGCATCGGTTCTATGCATGTCCAGCGGAACCGACGCTTTTCTGTTACCGATGCAGGAAGGCCGACACATACGCACCTGATTGCGCAAATTGCAAACTGCGAAAAAACTTGCCACCGAGTGCCGCGACCACCCGTCGGCACTCCTAAGCCCCGGACGAACCAATCCTGACCCCATCACTAGCTATGACCAAGCCCCCGACATGACTCCAATTCTGCTGACTCGCACCGCCAAACACAGTTCTCCCGAAGTTCCACAACCGACGCCATCCTTTGTCGAGGCGGACGCGCAGGGAAATGATAGCGAGGCGAAAGTTCCTTGGCATATCAAACCTTTCCACGTCAGGCTGCGGAATTATTTGACTACTCGACAGCGCATCTTCCATGAGGAGTTGGCTACAACTGTCCCACCGCGAAGCAAGTGAGCCACGCGTCGGATGCGGAGCTTCTGGAGAAGAGTCAGGCAGTCGAGGAAGGTGCTGAAGGACATACTCTTAGACGAACTATTGAGGGATGACGTTCAACTATATGCGTCAGTACACCTCCTGCAAAAACGAGTGTCAGGTTTAGTCGATACGGGAGCCAGTGTGAATTGCATATCTGCCGATTTTGCAGGGGAGGTACTGGCAATGCACGCGGACCAAATTCACCATTTTACCACCTGGTTAAGCACGGCGGACGGAACTCGTCACTCTGTAGTGGGAAAAATTACGACGAATGTTACCTTTAAGGGAGTAACTAAACCTCTGGAATTTTACATCATACCCAAATCAACCCAGAATCTTTATCTAGGAGTGGATTTCGTTCGAAAATTTAACTTGGCCCCGGTAAGGAACTGGAGTCCGTCACCACAATTCCTGACCAAACTCAAACCAATCACTTATTACGACATACGCTGGATGTGCATCAGCAACTGCGACTTGACTCGGCTATATCGGCTTTTCCATCGCATGAGAAGGAAGGTCTCGGGCGGACGGCGCTGGTGTTACACACAATAGATGTGGGGGATGCTAAACCCATCAAACAGAGACATTTTGCCATATCTCCGGCGAAGAAAAAGTTGTTATATGCCGAAGTTGATCAAATGCTAGCATTAGGCGTGATCAAAGAATCGCAGAGCACGTGGGCTTCCCCGGTCACCTTAGTTGTCAAGCCGAACAAGGTCCGGTTATGCTTAGATGCCAGACGCTTGAACGCCGTCACTGTCAAGGACGCATACCCTCTACCGTTTATTGAAGGCATTTTGAGTCGGTTGCCTAAAGCACACTTCATCACGAGCTTAGACCTCAAGGACGCCTTCTGGCAAATTCCTTTAGACCCTGGCTCAAAGGAGAAAACAGCCTTCACAGTCCCAGGTCGGCCCCTATATCAATTCGTGACCATGCCATTTGGATTGTGCAATACCCCTCAAACAATGACGCGCCTTATGGATAAGGTGATACCACCTCATTTACGGCACCAAGTTTTCGTGTACTTGGACGATCTGTTGCTTATAACCGAGACCTTTAACGAACACATCGACCTGCTTCAGGAGGTGGCGCTTCACATCCGGAGGGCAGGGTTAACAATCAACATACAGAAGAGTCAGTTCGTGATGACGGAGGTGAAGTACTTAGGTCAAAGAATTGGGCATGGCAATATCAAAACCGATCCGGACAAGACTCTAGCGATTGACGTTTTTCCATTACCCAAGACCACCAAGCAATTACGCCGATTCCTAGGCTTATGCGGATGGTACCAGCGTTTTGCACGTGACTATGCCACCATTACCACTCCTTTGACCGACATGCTGCGTAAGGGACGTAAGTTCGTCTGGGAAGAGCCCAGCTTGCGAGCCTTTGAAGAGCTAAAGAAGAGTCTGACTACAGCCCCCGTACTGCACAGCCCGGACTTTGACAAACCGTTCTCAATCCATTGTGACGCGAGTCAACATGGGGTGGGAGCAGTCAGTCCAGGTTGCACAAGACGGCGAGGAGAGACCTATAGCCTTCATGTCCCACAAGCTGAACCAGGCCCAGCGGAACTACACGGTCTCGGAGCAGGAATGCCTAGCGGCTGTGCTGGCAGTGAAACGTTTTCGAGCATATGTAGAAGGACATCCTTTTGAAATCGTCACTGATCATGCGTCACTGAAATGGCTGATGAGCCAAACTGATCTCCACGGCCGCTTGGCCAGATGGGCCTTGAAATTACAGGCGTTTGACTTCACGATAACACACCGCAAAGGAAGTCAGCACGTGGTACCGGACACACTATCCAGGATGTTGGCCCCTGAAGGAGCCGAGTTGGCCCAGGAGGACGACAGCCCCCTATTGATCGACTTGGACCATTCCGCCTTCAAGTCAGCATGTTATACCCAGCTGATGAATACGATTCAGAACCAGTTGCTACAGCTGCCAGAACTACGGGTGACGGAGGGGTTTATATACAAGCGGATGGGACACGCCTCCGGGGACCCCATTCAAGAAGAGGAACAGTGGAAGTTATGGGTGCCCGAGGAACTGACTTGCGAATTGATTAAACGGGCTCATGACCACCCATTGAGTGCACACGGCGGTTATGGTCGTACGCTTCGGCGACTGAAGACTTACTTCTTTTGGCCTAAGATGGCGCAGCAAGTGAAAAAGTACGTAGCCGCTTGTGAACTGTGCAAACGCACTAAAGCGCCCAATTCGGTCCTTCGGCCCCCCATGGGAAAATTCGAACTACCGGAGCGGGTGTTCCAGCGCCTGTATATAGATCTCATCGGTCCGTACCGTCGCTCGACTTCGGGATACACGGGAGCTGTCGTGGTCCTGGACCACTTGTCCAAATTTCCGATTGTGGAACCCCTTCGAAACCTGCACACCGGCCCCATAGTCAGTTTTCTGGAAAATCGCGTTTTCCATATATTTGGAGTACCGGAGAAGCTGGTCTCCGACAACGGAGTTCAGTTCACCTCGTCTGGATTCCGAGAATTAATGGAGAAGTATGGCATTACGCATCAGCGGACTGCCGTTTATTCTCCGCAAGCCAATGCGTCCGAGCGATTGAACCGCACCCTTATAGCCGCCATTCGGGCCTACGTCCAACCGGATTAGAAGGATTGGGACCGCAGGATTTCCACCATCACCTGTGCCCTGCGTTCGTCCTATCACTCCACCACAGGCATCTTCCCATACTTTGCCGTGTTCGGCCAACATATGATTTGCCACGGAAACTCGTACCGGCTATTGCGGCAGTTGAAAGGGTTGGAAGACCCAATAGTGGTGCTGGAGCCGCACGAGAAACTCCAAATTCTACGAGAACAAATCCGGGAGAGGATTGAGGACAGTAGACGAGTGGGGGAGGAGCGGTATAATCTGCGATCCCATCCTTCTGGCTTCAAGGCAGGCGACGAAATCTACCGACGGAATTTTAGACAAAGTGAAGCAGGTCGGCATTACACTGCCAAGCTATACAAGAAGTTCGTGAAGTGTCGAGTCTTAAAAGTTTTAAGTCCCACGCGGTACCTCATTGCGGACATGTTCGGAAGGGAGCTGGGAGTCTACCATGCCAAAGACCTACGACGCTGAGAGAAAAATAAACAAAAAAAAACAAAAAACATGTCATGGGGCCAAGCAGCGTTTCCTTCAGTCTCCCCATGCCTCGTAGGCATCGTGGACACTGCCCTGTAATGAATCTTGTGACGCCGCTGGCGACTCACTAACACACCTTACCACCAAGTGGCTTGGCATCTCATGTTGGTTGGGGCGGGTGCACATCCCGCGGCAATTTTGTCGTGGGATGTCAAAGCGAAATTGACCGCCAGATGTCAAAGTGAGTTGTGGAGGTACTTTCATGTCTTCTTGCTGCAAAGTGTTTTCTGGAGACAGGTGTCGGAAAAAGTGTGAAATCGCTTTATAATTGTGAAATTTAGTTTCGTCTCGGTGGTAAACGAATAAATAGACGTCAGGTGTACAAGATGTCTTGTAAAAGTTCACTAGGGAAAAACTTCCATTAAAAGGTGGCAAATCGGTAGCGGTGAACGGGAATAACTACAGTAACTCATCTTACCAGGCAGTTATCAAGAAGGTAAGCCAACGTAGATAGATGCTGTTATCTGTATTATGTATCTTTTTCTGTCTAAATTAAAGACCTTATGGGAAGATTTGACCTTACGTGCCTGGATCCATACGCGAGGAATTAAAAAGGGACTGCGGTTGCATGCGGGCTTTTCTGATGAAGTGAAAGTGTTGTTTTGTTCTGACAATCGTTGTGAAATATTTCGTGCTAATCGCCTCACAAAGCATATCCAATAGCTTCATCCATCATTTTGTGTGACTGCCATTAAAACCCATCGTCCGGCAGTAGATTCTCGGCCAAAGCAATATCACAGTATATGCAATGACTCGACATTATGGCATTCGAATACAAAATGATGATTCGTCTGGAAAAGGAGAAAATCAGTAAAAATACTGACGCAAATGCGCGTATTTCTGTGCATGATAAATGAATCAATTCTGAAATTGTGCCGCCCGCTGCAGGCTCGCCATTTATTGTGTGAGTAATCAGCTTCACGTAGTGTGATGGGCAAAGGGGCAATGCTGGCAATCACAGTACGCAGAAAATCAAGGTGGTGGTTATGGAAATCAAGGATATAGCGGTCCAACCTTGGCGTCGGGCAAATGAGTAGTGGCAAGGTAAAAATCGATGTCAGATACAAACAACCAAGGATAGGCAGCTGAGGAAGGACATTTTCTATAGAAAAAATTGAATAAAATCAGATCAAGTAGAAGGTTTATAAAGATCTTTACAGAATAATGTTTGAAAAAGAGAGAAGGCAAGGCAGAATCCAAATAATAATCTGAGAATAATACACAAATTACAAAAAGAAACATATATAAGAGGTTTTAAGTATGGTAGCTAGAACTAACCATTTCCGTTTTTGATTTTCGACATTACATATAACTCTGTCAATAACTATAAATCGACTTACTTAAGTGAACAATAGTATTAAAACACTTGGAACAACGATGATACATAACTTTATAAAACTAATGGGAATCAAAAGGAAATATAAATGGAAACCAAATATTCAAGTTTCATCAGGACATCACCAATAGGATATTTCGTGAATGTAGTTTTTATTATGAGAAGAGCCTATAAAATAAAATAATAGCCACACAACCAATCCAGAATAATAAGAAAAAAATAAATAAAACGTAAAAGAAGGAACACCAACTGCTATAATCGGAAATTTCCATGAAATTAGGAATGTGTGTGTGTATATTGTGGATGAATCTCTACTAAATCAACGTTCTTAAATATGTCGTTTGCTCATTCGACAGTATTGTGGATGGTAACGACATTATCAAATCACGAAGGAGCAGAGGAGAAGATAAGATATAAATAACATAAAGACGCCAGAAGGCCAAATTAATTATTTTCCTCAATATATGAAATCAATTTAAAATAAAACTAAAATTTTCTAGTAGGGAGAAACAAGAAAAACACATTTCCATTTAATAGATATTTATGATGAAAATCAAGTAAACTGATAATGATTCGATTTCATCCGATGACTATATAACATTTATAAACAAAAATCAACATTTCTTCATTTTAACTTTTCTACGTTAACACTCACATACAATGAGACTTATTACGATTGTTATTACTTACAATATAAATGACAAGTATTGATTACAGTCTATTTATAAATAAAAACAACATTAAACATACGATACTTATCGGCTCTCGATACACACAATTTGGTATCTTTAGAAATATTGGATAAACAATTTATATATTTTCTTTGCTTTTTGGAAATTCGCGACAAAGCACATCAGTAATACTTTTAGGATAGATGATGAATTCTAAGTAGTGTAGCTTTCCTACACTGAACGTTATGTTATATTTTGTCAAATTATATTTTTGATATCAATTGGATAAGAAAGACTAGAAGAAAAATTTTATGTGGGTAAAATGTTTAGGTGAAAATGATATACAAAATTATTGATAAATGTAAATTAGATGTGACAGATATAACAAAAAACATGGGGAAAATATGATTGCTAAGTATGGATTTTAAACAATACATCATTATTTCTGTAGTATATTCAATTAAACATAAATCTATATTATAAAAACAAATGAAAAATAGAATCAAATTAATTTAAATAGGTATATATGAATAAAAAACATAAATTGAATATGTTTGAAACCATAGAAAAAATATAAATATTGACATTAAGATTTTGCTTAAAATGAGCTTTGAACTCTTTGTACACATTTTGTAATACAGATTCGAAAAAAAAACAAAATGAATTGCTAATTAAAACACGACTTTCCTTTCCAGTAGTTCTGCTTTTCAGCGGGAAATGAGGTGCAGGGTAAGTATGCCGTCGCGAGGGTAGGGTTTGAGAAAATCCGCTGAAGTCGGTTTCGCGTCGCGCGCGGTACGCGGTACCTTAGTTGTTCTTGATTTTTCTTTAACGTAGCTTTCGTCGGGTTGAGTTAACGTAGTATACTTTTCGGTACCGCGTCGGAAATTCGGGAACGCGAAATAAAAATTAGATTTTGTACTTTTGACTGGTTAATGAAGAAATACGGAGTAACGTAGAATAGGTTTCCTCTCCGTATGGTTTTGTTTTTGTAACGCGTTTGAAAACGGGCGTGTACAGGTGGCTGAATATTGTAAATGAGCGTAACCCATTCGGAGACCCGCGACCGAAATCCTCTCCGACCTAGCTGGCCGACAAGCAGCCACCGCGTGAATGGGTTACGGTGCACGGATTGGCTGACCGATTGGTACCATCTGTTGGCACTACTCAGACTTAACGTCTAGAACCGATGAGAGGTCGGTTCCGCGTTCGCAAGTAATTTTAAAAAACATTACATAGTCCCAATTAATTTAATTAAACCCCTTTTTGGTCTAGTCCCTGTTGGTATAAAAGTTTTAACCATATTTTCCAAATGTTTTAATTCCCTAAATATAATGTCCTTATGCTGCGTGTCCAAAATAGCTGCATTGGTTTTGAATTCATTGATTATGCTCAGAATTGCATGCGTATTTATTAGGTGAAGTATCATACTTGTCTTAGTGACTATTTCAACTTTATTCAGCTGTATTTCTGCATATCCTGTCTGCTCATGTATATTATATACGCGTAAAGATCCCACTATCGGCAAGGGTATGGAAAATATCATCAAAAGTATCGTAAGAAGCTGTAATTTAGCAAATTATAATCGATTTATTGCGTATAGAAAACAAAAAGAAAAAAAATTGTTATTGAATTTTGCCTTGAATTATATCCAAAATCATTTTTTCTCTGAAATTCGGTATTTGTTCTTGTGAGTATGTTAATTTACAATTTCATGATAAGTATTCTGCAGCTGCACAGATAAATACACCGCAATCATTACCGTTGTTCTGTTGAGGTGCATCTGCAACATTTTCCTTAATAAACTCAGTTGTATCTAGTGATTCTTTTAGTTTATCTATCAATGATTTTTAGGGTTTTGTACTAAAATACAAAACCCTATTCCAATCACGACCTGTGTCCGTCTGTCCGTCCGTCCGTCCGTCCGTCCGTCCGTCCGTCTGTATGTCACAGCACTTTTTCTCCGAAACCATAGAGGCTACAGCCATGAAACTTTGTAGAAAGGTCAGAAGTGGTGACCTCTTGAAAGATCAAGGGTGGAAAATTTTTTCAAAGGCGTTTAAGGGGGGTCTCCCCATATAGGGAGGTGACCCCTCAAAAAAAATTTTCACCATTGGTAGTCGAGTAGGGTGTCGTTGGAAAGGTCTCAATGAGATCTTTTCCAAACAAGTCTTAAAATTGCCTTATAAGTACCGAGGGGGGCAGGGGAAGGGGAAATGTACGAACTTTTCGCGTACCCCCCTCGCGATTGGACACCTTCCATCCGAAAAATCTGAAAAAACAACAACAAATACATGAGAAGTCGAAATTCACTCAACTTTGTTAGCAATAGTATGATTTATCGATTTTGTGTTTTCTTGAATAAAATCTAAACGGTAGCTTTAAACTCTATAAAATTTAGCAAAGAGGTGATTATTTTTAAGATTGATCTTTTCTGAAAGTTTCATAAGATTGAATGGTATTTGACGAAGTTATAGCGATTTGAATTTTCCTGTATTACTATGGAGCAATATGCCCTGTATTACTATGGAAACATATGGCTATGGAGCCATATGCGCTTTTTACCGACTTAGACACTACAGCTTTGCTAGAATTTGCATGAAAATTTCAGGAGTGATAGATATCATGAAGATGAGTACATACAATTGAAACAAGTCGAAGAGGCAGGAGAGAGCTCCTAGCTAAAGGGCTTTGTAACCGTTCAAGGATTTGAAAAAATAGGCCTTGAATCGATGATTACAGTACGGAAGAGTGGCCCCTGAAAAAAAATTTCATGAAACGTAGCCGATATGAGTATCAATTGAAAGTTCTCTATGAGAGCTTTTCAAAATAGTTCTTAAACTGACAGTTTTTGCTTCAATGGGGGCACAGGGGTGAAATACATGAAAAATGTGTTTCCTCCCTCGTGAATGGACACCCGTGATCGAATAAATCTGAAAAAATTATCAAAGGAGATATTTATGGGTATAACTATAACAAACGCCTCAGAAGTCAAAATTCGTTCAACTTTGTTAATAATAGTATGATCCTCGAATTTCACATTTTCTCCAATAAAATCGTCTTTGACATGTTTCATGATTTTATTCGTTGCTGGTTACTGCATTTTGTAAGTTAAGTACGAAACCCTTTCTGACATGAGCATAGGTCTGTCTATCCAACTTGTTTGTTAATGTTTTAATGTCTTTCCTGATTATATTTAGGTTGAATTTAGATATAAGGACTTCATTTTCCTCTTCACCGTTTATTGCTCTGTTGATTATTTCTCTTTGTATATCTGTGATGACATCGGGCTTTTCTTCTTCAAGATCAACATATTTCGGTTTTCTTTTAATATTAACGGAATGGACATTGTCTAAATTAGCTTTCCGATATTTGGGTAAGTGTTTTAATCTTGCTACCTTGTAGTTTCTGATGAATCCTGACGTGCGAGTTTCGTCATATTTTTCCCTGGTTTTATTTCTTTTATTAAGCTCTTTTCTTTAACTTCTTTTAAATTTTTCCTGATCTTTTCAAATTCAATTTTATGGTTGATTACTTCGTACGGGGTGCATTTAATTGTGTAGTGATACCGATTATTATAATTTCGGACGGCTTGTTGTAGTATTCTTCTAACCGATATTTTAGTTTTTAACAATGTTAGTGCTCTAAACTTTTGGATAAGAGTACTGTGCAGCCTTTCGATATCTGCTACACCTGTGTGACTGTGAGCTTTAGTAAGATGTAATTCAACATCTTCCTGCCCCAAGAATTTTTTGATGAGCACACTATCAAATTCATTACCTGAAACAATTTTTTTGGGTTTTCCGAATTTAGTAAAGTGATCCTCGAATTCTTCGATAATTGTTAGATGATTTTTATCGGGCAGATAGTATACTGCAGTAAATTTAGAAAATTGATCAATTTTAGTCATAAAATTATGCTTCATTATTGTGAAGATATCAATTTGTATTATTTCATTAATGTTATTGGGCGTCTCCGTAAGGTTGAACTTTGGTTGATTGGGTTCCTATCATATTTGATTTGTTGATATACCTCACATTGATTCATGACTATCGTTATCAGTTCAAGTAACTTAGGGAAATAAATTTTATTTTTTAGTGAATTAAATGTTTCGAGTATACCAGAATGTTGGCTTTCTTGCACATGATAGAAGGAGATTTGTTTTACAGCTTCAGTTTCGGTTTCGATGTCCTTGGCTCTAAATGAGCAACGGAAGAATTTTATTTGTGGATCGTTCGAAAACAGTTCTCTGACTTTCTCTTGAACGACATTGTATGTGCTATCATCCAATTCAGTGAAAATTCCAATTGTTCCTTTTTTAATATATGTTCTCAGGATGTCACTTAATTATCGAAATCATGTTCTGAAATGTATATTTTTCTTTTCCCGTGCATGATTTCAAATTCTTGTGTTTTATTATTTGTTAGATGTATTTGAGTTCGATATTTATTTACTATTTCCTCTTTAATAGGAATATGATCAAGCAATTCCTCTTCTGCGGAATGTTTCGTTGCCATTGTGTCGTTTTCTTCAATATTACAAAGGATTTGTAGATCCGTGAAGGAATGTGAATCTTCAATTAGATCATTCATTTCTTTATTTTCATTGTTTTCCGTTTTGATGCGACTCAAAAAGTCTGCAACTTTATTTTCCCTTCCCTTGAGGTATTCAATGTCAAATTGATACTCTCCTAATTTTAATAGCCAACGCTGATGGCGAGGAGATAGATCTCTACCCCTATATTTTGCCTGCAGGTATTTAATAGGTTGATGGTCCGTGAAGATTTTAAATTTGTTGCCATACAAATATGGCCTAAAATAATTAATAGACCACATGATGGCTAAGACCTCCTTATCTGTTGCAGAAAAGTTTTGTTCATGCGAATTTAAAGTGCGTGATGCATAGCAAATTGGGTGGCCGTCTTGTGATAAGACAGCGCCCACTGCAAAATTCGATGCATTTGTTGTGAGTTGGAATTGCTTTTTAAAATCTGGAAACCTAAGAATAGGCGGAGATGTAATAAGGCTCTTAAGCTTTTCAAACGCATTGATGTAATTTGGATCCTTGACATTAATTTTGGTGTTTTTCTTTAGATATTTGGTTATCGGTTGTGCAACTTTTGCGTAGTCTTTTATAAATTTCCGATAAAAACCGGTTAAGCCAAGGAAACTCTTAATTTGCTTTTCTGTTTTGGGGACTACTACTTTTTCTATAATGCTTATTTTTTCCGGGTTTGGTGTCAGTCCTTCTCTTGTAATTATGTGCCCCAAGAATGGTGTTTCTTTTTCCATAAATTTGCACTTGTCGATTTGAATTTTTAGTTTGTGCTGGTCTAGAATTTTGAATATGTCTGAAATTGCCCTAACGTGTTCTTGAATGGAAGTGCTAAATATAAGGATATCATCGAGGAAAACTACGCATGTTTTATTAATATAGTCCCTTAAGACATCGTTCATCAGGCGCTGAAACGTCGCAGGGGCATTTTTTAGGCCGAATGGCATTCTTAAAAATGCATAGAGGCCATGCGGCGTAACAAACACTGTTTTCTTTCGATCTTCCTGTCGCATAAGGATCTGGTGATATCCTTTTGCCAAGTCAATCGTAGAAAAGTATTGCGCCCGCCCTTATTTATCTATAATGGCATCAATGTTGGGTTACGGAAATTTATCATCAATAGTCACCTCCTTGAGCCTTCTATAATCAATAACTATGCGAAATTTTTTCTCTCCCAAATTGTCCGATTTTTTGGGGACAACAATCAGAGGGCTAGAATATTTGGAGTTACTTTTTTTAATAATTCCTTGTGACTCCATTTCCGCAATTTGTTTTCTAACCTTAAACTCATGTTTGGGTGGATATCTATAAAGTTTCAAATTTATTTGATTATCGGTAGTAGTTATTATTTCATGTTGAATACTTGGGGTACTAGTTAACTTATCTCCTTCCTTGAAAAATATATGCTCAAACTTTTTAATGAGTTTCGTTATTTCTTTATACTCTTCCGCATTTAAATGATTAAATTTAAGACGATCTAGATAGCAGTGGTTTACAGGTTCCAGCGAATAGATTTGATTTGTGGAGTAAGGGCTGTTTAAAAATGGAATAACTTGCCCACCAAGAGTAACAGTTCTATTTTCAATATCTATGACTGTTCCTAGTCGATCTAAAAGGTCCATACCTATGATGAAGTTGTATTTTCGATTCGAAAGATTTCTTATTTTCCACCTGATGTGGGCACCTCCCAGAGGATTTAATTCAATAGGGGCTGGTGTATGTACTTCAAAATTAATTATATCTGAGCCTGTTATTGTTGAAAATTTTATCGGATTTATTTTTATTCTTTTGAAATCAGTCACATGTTCATTGATAATACTGAAAGATGATCCTGTATCAATCAATGCAACGATTTTTTATCATTGATAGTTAAACCAATGAGCGCTAGTAGCTAATTGATAAAAAAACTTGTTTGTCTTTCGAACTACCTATACAATTTGATTCGTAGTTATTATCTGGAAAATGACCCGTATTTGATAAAATCTCTTCTAAAGACTCCTTTGAGCCATGGAAATCTTGAAATCTTTCCATAGGTGCAACTTCTTGTCTTTGTCTTCGTGAAAAAGAAATTTGTCTCGAGTTCCCTTGTTCATTTGTCTTAAACTGTCCAGAGTTGTTTTGTTTAAAGTTATTTGTCCTGTTCATGTCTAAAAGTTTTATATTTTTTCGAATAATATTTTTGTTTGAATTGTTCGGAGCTGTTTAGTGTATATTGTTCATCGTTCATTGGTTGTTCTGTTTGTTTTATGTCATGTCGATCACTTTCTTTAGGTGTTTGCCAGTTAGAACTACTATTTACACTATTTTTATTAGAAAAATTTTCTGGACTTTTTGAAAATTTTTTGAATTTGACTTTAAGAAACTCAGGCCTTATGCAAGAATCTTCAAATTTCCTTTCTTGCATCACACGGATTATATCTTTAATAGACTTTAATTTGTAATTTTTTTCTAAAAGGACACTTTGCGTCATTTCTTTTGCTGTGTTCACTAATATGGATCCTACGTTACTTAAATCAATAAACAAATTATAACTATAAAATAAAATAAGTTCATCTGTTTTATATTTTAGGTCCTGTAAAGAAATTGAAAGCTCACTCACCGACGAGACTCGTAAATTGTTAATCCTTCGATAAATTTCAGTTCAATGTCCGCTTTAAATCTTCGCTTCAACGCTGCCTTAATCGCTTGCCAATTGTCCATCTCTGATAGATTGATAATTGCGCTTTTCGCCAGCCCTTGGATCTTTTGATGGAATATTGTTCTCGTTGCTACTTTCACCAACTCGGCATCGTTCAGGTTATTTAAATAAAATTCCATGCTGCTAACAAATGCGTTCACGGAAATTTCACAGTTCCTGTGAAATTGGTCATGTACCGCAGCTCCTTCAGTGCATTTTCCGATGGTGGATATCCTAGAGTCAGCTGTTGGATTGCGCTCGTGAGTTGCGTTACTGGGTCGGGTCTGTTAACAAGCTGCTGGATTGCTAATCCTAATTGTTGGATTTCTTCGTTTCGAGCCTGAAGTTGTTGTTCAATTTCCATTATTCGCTCCATTTCCATGTCACTTGTATTTCTTGACGTGTTGAAACTGATCTCCCTTTTCTTTCTCCTCTCCGTCATAAAAAGTTCACTTTGCACTTCAGAGTTTTCCTCTGTCGTTATTGTTATTGAAAGGAATTTATTATAAATATATTTTTTTTGGGGGCAAGAGTCGTTGGCAGCCTCACCAACTATTTTAAAGAGCATAAAGGCCCCGGTTGCTCTTCTTGCCAAAAATATATATGATTTTAAAAGTTATTATGCTAACACTGGCTATAATTTATTTTCGAATTTCGCCGCTTATCACGCGTAATACTATTCGCGGTTGAATGCTTAGGCTTCAGATTTAGTTGAACTATTACTTAATTTCGTTTTCGATGTATTTTTATAAATTGCCGAAAAAAACCGACTGCGCCAATTACGTGGTCCGAGTTTACGACGGGGTTTTTAAAAAGGGACAGGATTTACTTAGTACAACACTTGGTCAAGCTAACAAAATGAACTTTATTTATTTCCTTATCTAGCAGCTAATTTTCTTGACAGTAAAAATGCAACTGACTACATTTGAATTACATTTCATAAAAGTGGAAAATGATACCTTTGGGTTGAATAATGCATAAGCAAAATTATGTCGCGCGTGTGCTGACTTAGCGTCTAGTATTTTCACAGTTTTTAAAAATGATCACACGTCTTTCCAGACGGTGTCATCTTCTTTAAAATTTTTTGCTGCGTTCTCATTTTGCTTATACATAACTGGCACGCTCCAACTTTCTCTTAGTTCCAGGGACTCTCGCGGGTTAGGTGGCCCCTAGTCAATGTGCCTTTTTATAGCATAGGGTTATGTGATCCGATTGCATAACTCTATGACATAAATTGGTCACCGATATATTTCTTTTCTGATGGGAAGGCTCATGCGGGGTATGTTTGTATGAGTTTTCCACTCAGAAGGGAAATATATGGCCACTGCAACATTTTTTGGATCTTGATCCGGTAGGGCGGGTGCGAGGGGGTACCACCACCATCCGGTTGTCCCACTCTTATTTGTGGTAACGACGAGGTTCCCCTAAGTCCGTTTGTTTTGGCTTGTTTCAGCTTGATCTTTGAACAAACAATTCTTTCTTCTTGGTAGTTACCGACAATTTTTCGACTTCGGTTGATTAGTTATGTTTTCGAGACCCCAAGAATTCGTGAATGTACTTTTTGTAGTGGCTCCTTGTGCTGGGGGAATGAACCCGCCCCACGACACCGCAATGCCAGCCTGCCAGCGCATTCACGTGTCCCCAGACAAAGGCATTCTCGGCGGATATCAACATCTTCCTTCGCTGAGGCAGCAGACCATCGCTGCAGTCCTTTACGGACATTTATATTTACCCATTCACTACAAAATGGCACCCAACGTGGGGCTCCAAAAAGCCCGGCTGTATCATCAGTCGTGAGGACGAGACAATCCATCGTCTCTAGGTGTCCCTACAAGGCGTCAAGATTATTGGCGGGTAGGTAACTACTCAGGGCTATTGCACTAATCGTGCCCCAGCATCTAATAGCTTCCGGATGTGTGTTGTTCTCGCACATCAATTTCGTTTGGACCTGCTTTTGAATCACACTTTGATGGTTTACCACCATTGTATGACTAGTAAGGCCAAATGATATTAGAGTCCCTATGTGTATTCGGAAGTTATTATCCCAACACCATATTTGCGGCGGATTCTGATCTGCACCCCAAACCAAGCGGTACCCAAGTGTCTTACATTACATGGATTTTGATTCATATGATTGGCTGCTTAGCTAGTCCATGACAAGACACGCGCTGCTTGTCGGTCAGAACTCAACCCTGGGCTGACAAGTTGTAACTTGTGAAAACTTGCCTAGGAGGGAGCACTTCCAAATCCTGACTCGTATGGTGCCGCAAGAGAGTAGTCCTTATGACGCAACAGGAGGAGTATGCCATTGGCGTCCTTGCCTGTGAAGAGGGCAAAATGGAAAGACCGAATTTTTTTTATGATAATTAAAAGTTTTTTAGTATACCTTTTTTTGTGAGAATTCTTATCGTTCGCCACTTTCGGCCACTCGTGATAATTTTTTCTTATTTGCTTTTAATTTTATTTATAGCATTTTTAGCATTATTTTTTATCGAATTTGAGTCAACACTTAGGATAACAGCATGGACTTATAGAATGCATGTAGACTAGTACAGAGCGGCGAGGAAATGTACCCACTCTATTATTGTCTGGTTGATGAAAGGAAAGGTATTGGGGTTGTTACCTTTTTGAAGGAATACCTCAAGAGTGGCCTAAACTTTGAAGATGGCTCACCAAACCAAATCTGCGGTGAATATGACACTGAAGTGGAACGGATATACTCCTTTATACGTCACTGTAAAAAGACCAAGATGGCACTGCAACGATTCAGATTGGCACGAGGATATCGAGACCCAGCCATGAATCAAGCGAACCCGATTCGGAGAACCGACTACCATCCGTCTGATGATCCGAATCCAGCTTCTCGATATAGGCCGTGGGATTCCTGGGATCTTTCACCTCGACTCAATGAAGTACCGCCACCAACTCTACGTCCAATGGCTCCGCTGGAAGAACCTTATAGGTTGAAGCCAAAACATATTCCCAGCATCGCC
The DNA here is from genome assembly GCA_963969285.1 of Odontomyia ornata. NCBI lineage: Eukaryota > Metazoa > Arthropoda > Insecta > Diptera > Stratiomyidae > Odontomyia > Odontomyia ornata. The sequence goes on along the minus strand of OZ017742.1, from coordinate 196,547,066 downwards.
CAGGGCTGGAATCTGTATTTTAGCGGGGAGCCTAACAGCCTGAACGTAGAACTGTTCATTAGTGGGGTGGAGTCCCTGGTCGGAGAGATGTTGGCCGCCGACTACACGGTGCTGGCAGGATACTGCGGATGTTGCTTAGGGGGCAGCACTCGAGACCTACTAGCAGATACATTCGGCTCCACCATCTATACGCTGGTCACGGCTGAAGGAGGTACTCCGCATGGAGTACCCTAAGGTCAACATGGATGAGAGGGTTCTGGACAAGATCCAAGCTAGATGGCAACCTCCGGATGAACCCTTTCACCAGTACCGGGCCGATATCCTTCGGCTGAACGACCAACTGTCAGAGCCGATGTCATCAACCCAACTGCTGCTGGCCCTGAAACGCAATCTAAGGCTGGAACTTCGTCGCCATGTCGCAACCTCAGACCCGCAGTACATGGAATCACTGCTGAGGGTCGTGAATCGACTGGAGGGGGTTGAGGATGACCTCCGAAAACGGCCCTACCGGCTAGCGAGGACGGGTCCTCAACGTGGAATCGCTGAAGTGGCACCCAATTGCAACACCACAGATCTGGAGGAAGGCATGGAGTCGAGTACCTATGTTCCGGACTGCCCAGATGGTGCCACTCCAAAAAATGGACGGGCGAGTACCCAACCACCTCAGCGTTACTCAAAAACCCCGCAGTAGTTCCCCAGCCAGCTGCCAACAACATTGATGATGACTCGCCATGACCACTATGACTGCGGATGCTCCCTCTCTTCAGGAGGCCTCGCCAACGACAGTGTCGAAGCGACCACCACAGTCACTGCTTGAAGAACGTCGGCAGCCCCGTATGCGCGTACTAAAGCCATACCATGTTCGACTGCACGACTCGAGAGCGAATATTTGCTGCCGAAGAAGTCACCTCTCGCCCGCGCAAAACGAAATGGTCAACCCGTCGTTGGCGGAGTTTCCGCCAGAGAGTGCGCACGTGCCATCAAACATTAAACTTTTGTAAAATCTCGGAGGTTTCTGAGAATGATACCAGACCTTACCACCCAATCAAAGTGTTGGGCGAATGCGCGATTGCGCTGATTGACACGGGTGCCAGTATCAGTTGTCTTGCCTCGAGGCTTGGCTTGAAGATACTCCATCAACATCCTACCTTGATTAAGCCGTGGCGCTCTGAAATCAGTACAGCTGATGGCACCAAACATCCTATCCAAGGTAGACTGACAACACCCGTGACGTTCTGAGGTCAAACGAAGGATATTACTTTCTACATTATCCCGTCACTGACTTAGAACCTTGGCGTCGATTTCGTCTTTCAATTTGGATTGGCCTCAGGTGTCAACGAACTCGCTTCTATACCTGATAGGCATGAACTTACACCTAACCAACGACAAAGTCTGGAAGCATACATCGCTGCTTTTTCATCTTATGCTACCCAAGGCTTTGGCCGCACCACCCTGGGTTTTCATGTCATCGACGTTGGCAATACTAAGCCCATTAAGCAGAGACACTATGCCATCTCACCGGCCATGGAGAAGTTGGTGTATGCAGAGTTGGATAGGATGCTCGAGTTGGGAGTTATAGAGGAGTCCCAAAGTGCCTGGTCCTCACCGGTAACCTTGGTGCTGAAGCCAGGTAAAGTCCGCTTTTGTCTAGATGCCCGGAAAGTAAACGCAGTGGCTATCAAAGACGCTTACCCTCTTCCACTCATCGATGAAATATTAGGGAGACTGCCAAAGCAAATTATATTACCCGTCTCGACCTAAAGAATGCATTCTGGCAAATTCCACTCGATGAGGGGTCGAGGGATAAGACTGCCTTCACAGTGCCCGGATGACCATTATATCAGTTCGTTACAATGCCTTTTGGGCTGTGTAACGCGCCGCAAACGATGACCCGACTGATGGACAAAGTCATCCCACCTCATCTGAAACACCAAGTGTTCGTGTACCTGGATGATCTTCTACTCATCACGGAAACGTTCGACCAACACCTCGTACTCCTGCAAGAAGTAGCCCTGCACATCAGTAAGGTGGGGCTCACCATCAATATACAAAAAAGTAAGTTTGTCATGAACGAAGTCCGATACCTAGGACATGTCATCGGACATGGCACCATCAAAACGGATCCAGACAAACCTCGTGCGATTGATGAGTTCCCCTTACCAAAAACGGTTAAGTGGCTACGACGTTTCCTTGGTGTGTGCAGATGGTACGGAAGGTTCGTTCGGAATTATGCAACAGTTTTAGCGCCCCGGTTGGACATGCTGGGGAAAGGGAAGTTCATTTGGACCGAGCTCAGGCGAAAGGCATTTGAAGAGCTAAAACAAGCCTTAACATCAGCACCGGTCTTGCACAGCCCCGACTTTAAGAACCCCTTCTCTAATCATTGCGACGCAAGCCAACATGGAGTAGGAGCCGTGCTGGTGCAATTGACCGATGAGGGAGACGAAGCTCCCATTGCCTTCATGTCCAATACGCTGAACTCGGCCCAAAGGAACTGTACCGTGTCCGAGCAGGAATGTTTGGCAGCGGGGATGGCTGTGAAGAAATTCCGAGCCTATATTGAAGGCCACCAGTTTGAAATCATCACAGACCATGCTTCAATACAATGGTTGATGAACCAAGCCGACTTACATGGGCGCCTGGCCCGATGGGCTCTTAAACTGCAAGGGTTCAAGTTTTCCATCAAACACCGGAAAGGAACCCAGAACATGGTACCCGATACTCCCTAGCGAATGTTTTCACCAGAGGGAGCCGAATAGACAGTGAATGACAAGGACCCCATTGAGATAGATTTGGACCGCCCACATTTCGAATCAGACAGCTACAAAGAGTTGAGGCAAACCGTCGTGACCCAACAAACACAGTTGCCTGATTTGAAAGTGATAGACGGCTACGTGTATAGACGGAATGAATACGCCATTGGTGGTCCATGGCAGGAAGAAGCTCCTGGAGACTCTGGGTACCGGAGGAAATGACACACCATCTGGTCCTCCGCGCACATGTCCATCCTTTAAGTGCTCACCGAGGTTACGGTCGGACACTCCGGCAACTAAAGAAATACTTCTTCTGGCCTAAAATGGCATCTCAGGTTAAAGACTACGTGAGCGCTTGTGAGACCTGTAACGGCACTAAAGCGTCCAACCAGCCTCTTCGACCTCCTATGGGTCAACTCAACGTCTCAGAGTGCGTATTTCAACGCCTGTTCATAGATCTACTCGGTCCATATCCTCGATCTTCTATGGGATACATCGTAGCTATCGTTGTGTTGAACCAGCTCTCGAAATTCCCACTGGTGGAACCTATTCGCAAGTTCACGACTCCATCTATCGTGAAATTTCTAGAGAGTCGGGTATTCCACGTGTTCGGGGCACCGAAAAGTGTGTACTCGGACAACGGAGTACAGTTTAGGTCTCCGCAGTTTAAGGGCCTACTCGAACAGTACGGCGTCGAACACCAACTAACACCCATATACTCTCCTCAGTCTAACGCATCTTAACGTTTGAATCGCACACTGTTAGCCACGATCCGTTCTTATGTTCATCCAGCTCAGAAAGATCGGGACCGCAGATTGTCCGCCATCACGTACGCTCTGTGGTCATCTTATCATTCAATCACCGTTGTCTCACCTTACTTTGCCAACTTCAGACAGCACATGATTTTCCATGGTAAATAATACAGGCTGTTTCGGCAATTAAAGTGTTTGGGAGATCCCGTCGTTGCGCTGGAGCCCCACGAGTATTTACGAGACCTCCGCCAACAAATTGGACGGAAGATAAAGGCCGCAGGACGTGCAAATGAGGCGCAGTATAACCGCAGCTCACGACTTTCCAATTTTAAAGAAGGAGATGAGGTTTTTGGGCGCATACAGAAGGTAGTAGGACCCAATCGTTACTTGATAACTGACCTATCGGGGAAAGAAGTCGGGGTATATCACGCAAAAGACCTGCGATAATTACATATCTACGTCTGTTTTGTCCATCCTTACTCAGCTTCAACCACACGCAGTTACACATTCATAGCAAAACGTAAATCTACGTGTCAGTCTGTCCGTCCGTCAATTGTTTTTTTTATTATTCGTCACTCCGCGTTCCGACGCCAAAGACAACCGATGCTCTAATTGAAGATCCTTCCTTTTTCGCAATCCTCGTCCCCTTGGGATCGCGAAAAAAATTAGTTGTCCTGTAGTAATCGAGCAGTTATACTAACATACTGCTCGAAAACCCTCCTATCCAAAATTGTAATGGCAGATTTAAAAAAAACATGTAATATTTTCACCTGTAATTGTAATTTGTAGAATAGTTTTTCTTCTTATTATTATTATTAAATGTAACCTCATATCAATTTTCCTCTATATTAAAATTTAAATGTTCTCCGTTAATTATCTTTTCTATAAAATTTAATTTTTCATTACTATTGTTGCACAGTATCAGTATACCCTATGTTTACTGGCATGTGCTGGGAGCTTGATATGATGTGTATCCTATATACACATCAAGGCTCCCGGGGAGAGAGAGATATTCCTGTATGATACTTACCTGCTACTACATTCTCGTTAACTAGATTTTTGTTTAATGTTTTAAGTTTTATTTTATTCTTTGTTTGGTCATATAATAACAAGTTCAGTTGGCTATATTAATTTTAATAACATATTTACTAGGGAATTCTTTCAATAATTAATTTATTGCAGAGACGTATAAAGTTGGGCATTTATGGAGCGATCAATGAATGAAATTTTCTGAAGTGATTAATTTATCAAAGAACTAGTTAATGAGGTTTTATATTTACATATTTATGAATTTAGAGTGTTAATGGAGCAGATAATTTGCACGATTTACGTCCATTTCAATTGAATTTTTAAGTTGTGGAGAGAAAAAATAGAGTTTGAATAAACCAATTAATTTATTTAGGCTTTAACTGTTGCTCGGGCTGATGCCTTGAGCACGCAATTATATTAACGAATCGATTGATTATAATCCAACTGCTAGCCCCGGGCACAAAGCCTTGGGACGCTAATACTCGGGCTGATGCCTTGAGTACGCAGTCAGATTGATAAATCAATCAATTACTAGTTCAACTGCAGGCCCCGGGCATAACTGCCTTGGGGCGCTGATACTCGGGCGGATGCCTTGAGTACGCAGTTGAACGTATCCCACTATTCACTTATCTCGGGCTAAGTGCCTTGAGATAGAATAAGCTCGGGCGCATGCCTTGAGCCAGTGAATGGAGAAATACTTCTCGATTGTCTTGTGTCTTTAAGTTTCTTTTATACTATAATTATGCTGACTTTATTGCTTACCAACTAAAATAATGAAGAAAATTTACCATTTCAAAAAAGATCAAAGCTCAACAACAAAACAGTTTAACGTATTTAGTGCCATCTCTCTGTGACTGGTGCAACCACAAAGCTAAAGCTTTCACTCGATTTGCAATGCATGTAACCAATTCGTTCCGCTGGGCGGTACGTTCGATTGCGAAGTCTTGTGTGTATATGTTTGATACTTAATACGAGTATGGATACACACCCACTTGTGCCCACAGATGCATTGATTACAATTCGCAGCTTTTCGTATGTATGTTGTCATTTACAGTACACAGAGAGGAACGACGGAACACGAACCGAGCAATATTTGGACTGCGGTTCCCGTAACATTGCCTCCCCGCTGAAAAGAAAAGTTCACGACTGGCTTGAAGAGCCTTGTCGTGAAAGATATTCATTTTTGCTTCATTGTTTTAATTGGTAAACTTGGAATGTTGATTTAAAATTACTATTTTAAACGATTTTAATCGAATTTACTTTTTCCTTTGCTCATCGTTTCATAAAAAGTTATGACATGCTCCTTTGAATATTAATTTCTTATCGCAATATTTGTTTTTTCTTATTGAATCATAATGACTTGTAGTTCTTTCATAATTTTTGTTTTGAGTTACTTTGCTTGAATATTTTTACTAATCGTTTGCTTAGACTTATTAGGCATTTTAATTTGATTTTGTTTTGCTCCATTTACATACTAGAAGATGAATTATAATTAATTACACATTTATACATTGTTTCGCTTATTTGTCTTTTACAATATTTTTTTTTTTTTGCTTTACTTTAATAGTTCTGCATTGCTGTAATTTATGTAACAAATAATTTGTCTTTAATTTATCTTTATTTCCTTGTTTCGCTTTACTTACATATTAGAATATGAATGCAAATGAAGATATAACTATTTCACAAATATATACGAGTACAGTTTCGGTTATTTACAATATGCTTTGCATTTTCTTCACTTGAATCAGCTTACTGCATTATACTTTCGCATTGCTATGATTTATGTAACATATAATCAGTTCTTTTTTTTTCTTCTTTATTTTCTTGTTTTCTCTACTTACATTTTAGAATGTTAATGAAAATATAATCAATTTTCTGATGAACTAATTTCACATTTATGTACAGTTTCGCTTATTTGTCTTTTTGCAACATATTTTCATATTACATGAAAGGTTTTCTGTTGAAACTTTTGTAAATTTTTTTTAATGCTTATTTTTCTATTTACTACTGCTTTATTTCGTTCTATTCCTTTTATTGTTACATTCATTCGGTTTTGTTTTTCAAGATTTAAACTGTATTATGTATATAGTTCGTTCGATATTGCGTTACACCAATTTTTGGTTGTATTTCGTTTTCGGACTTTAGTTTTATTGATGGTTGGTAGCAAAAATAATGTTTCCAAAACGTAAATAAAAAAGAGTTTTTGTTTTTGTTTTTTACTTTAGTCTAATAAATTTTTTCTTTCGCATTTGTTAAGCCTTTTAATGATTTTCAATTTGAAAGAAAAAATCCTTCATTTGCTTCATTTCTCTTGCTCATTAAATTTTCATAGACGATAACGAAAAGCTTGCTAAATAAGCTTTTGGTTATGTACTTTGCAAATAATATATTATGTTAATAGGTTAGTAGGGAAATTTGTTAGTATATGAAGCTCTAGATGCTCGTTTGTTTTGGGAACAACCCAGTAAAATTGTCCATGGGGAACGTAAGATCGATACGATCGTTTTGTTCGGGAATTATTAGCTTTGCAAGGGAATAGCTTGCGAGTTGTTGTTGTTGCTTCATTGCTAAAGCTTTAATTGGTTTTAAGTAGTGTGGGACCTAAGTTTTTCTCTTGATGTGGATCGTTAATGTTGTTAGTGTGTAATGATTTTCTACTTTTCAGCTCGAACGCGGAACCGACCTCTCATCGGTTCTAGACGTTAAGTCTGAGTAGTGCCAACGGATGGTACCAACAGGTCAACCAATCCGTGCACCGTAACCCATTTACGCGGTGGCTGCTTGTCGGCCAGCTAGTTCAGAGAGGATTTCGGTCGCGGGTCTCCGAATGGGTTACGCTCAATTACAATATTTTCAGCCACCTGAACTTGCCCGTTTTCAAAACGCGTTATCAACAGAAAACAAAATCATACGGAGAAGAACCCTACTTTACGTTACTCCGTATTTTTCTTCCATTACCAGTCAAAGTACAAAAATCTAATTTTCGTTTCGCGTTCCCGAATTTCCGACGCGGTACCGAAAAGTATGCTACTTTAAATTAACCCGACGAAACCTACTCTAAATAAACGACAAAACAATCAAAGGTACCGCGTCGGAAATTCGGGAACGCGAAACGAAAATTAGATTTTTGTACTTTGACTGGTAATGGAAGAAAAATACGGAGTAACGTAAAGTAGGGTTCTTCTCCGTATGATTTTGTTTTCTGTTGATAACGCGTTTTGAAAACGGGCAAGTTCAGGTGGCTGAAAATATTGTAATTGAGCGTAACCCATTCGGAGACCCGCGACCGAAATCCTCTCCGAACTAGCTGGCCGACAAGCAGCCACCGCGTAAATGGGTTACGGTGCACGGATTGGTTGACCTGTTGGTACCATCCGTTGGCACTACTCAGACTTAACGTCTAGAACCGATGAGAGGTCGGTTCCGCGTTCGAGCTGAAAAGTAGACAATCATTACAAATGGCGCCCAACGTGGGGCCCAAAAACATCCTAAGGGGAAAAGAACTTCGCGTCTTCTGACGAGTTGGTCCTTTACGGAGGATGTAAGGTACTTTGGTACTCGAGTCCCACTATCAGGAGCAGTGGAATTGTGTGATGCACATTAGAAGTCGCTTCACGTGAGTTGTAGCTTCCGCTCTCCTTTGTTTGATTTTTTTTTCTCGCGACAGAATCCTTCCGATGTGTTGTCCTAGGTTAACCCCTGTAAGGACCTTCTATTTTCTTGATGGAACTGCCAGTCTGATGGGTTTACCTATCAGCATGGACTCTCAAGAAAATAGAAGGCTACCTTGCCTTTATGTCGCGGAAGGATTCTAACTATTTCTTATGCGTGTTAGACGAGTGGTATCGGTTCAACGTTCGGTGGCGTACGCTGGAGTTGCTAAGCCCGGAATGCTTCTACGCGTCGGGAATTTTGACCGCGTACAAATTCGTTACGGTAGCTCTACCACTTGTCTCGTCGAGTCACTTTAACGTAGTTTAGAGACGGTTTTTTTTGTATTGTATGTGGGTTTAGGGGATATAATTTCGTAAATCGACCGAAAGCACCCTTTCTTCGGCAGAATACCACGCACTCTCCTTTCCCGTTGGAGGAGTCGACCACTGGAAAGGAAAGGTATATCAAATAAATTTTTTTTTTCTATTTCCATTAAATAGCTCGCCACTATCGGCCACTCAGTTCATAAGCGTATATATATACTTACATATTAGAAAGGGCGTAGTTATATATTTGTTTTTTTTCTTCTGCTCTTTTCTTTTTAGGCATACCTTGCCCAACCTATAGTGAAAAAAAAAATGGCAACGAAGCGGACCCCAGACAAGCGTTGGACCAGATCCAAAACGGTCCAACCAGCTAACTGTGGGATCTGCTTCGAAGACGTAGTGGAGGGCGTACACAGCGTGCGATTGGATTGTGGACATCTATTCCATCGTGCCTGTGTACAACAGCTCCTCCTCACGTCAGAGCTCTGTCCCTTATGCCGGCGACCCATCGAGCGGACCGCCCTAGACGTCCCCCTCGGAACGCCCCTACCAACGCGTGGAGCAGTGGCGAAAGGAGTTCCAGAGGCCGAACAGTCCCAACCACTCTTAGACCTGCAAGGAGCCGTAGGCGGTGAAGTTCCGGCCGCAAGTGTCGAGTCCGAGGTGACACCCATGCCTTCCGCCCACTCCATTGACACCCTCGTGGCGTTGATGAGGGATATGTCGGAGAGAATTGGCAACCTGGAGGGAAGGCTCCAGAATCTCCCTATGAGCCAACCACCCAGTCGCGTGAGAACTCCGCTTGGCTGGGAGCCAAACCCAAGTGTGGCTATGCCCCACTCCCGACAATCCGAGCAATGGGTCCCACCTCCAAGGAACTCGGGAATGGATCCCAGAGCTCCCGAATATAGACCGCGACACAATACCGGACCTCCGTTGGTACCTCTAGCCCCCGAGGCAGTACAGTACAACAGGTCAACAGAGGATGTGATTCCCCCCGGGAACGCATTGACACTTTTTCGAGACCCGACGCCTCGTATCATGGAGAGTTGGCGCCTGAACTTTACAGGGTTCAACGATATGATATCGGCGGACCGGTTCCTTTTCTGGATTCAGGCGTTCGTATCCAGCACCCTGGGAGGTGATTCCTCGGCCTTCCTCTGGCATGCACATCTTTTGTTCAGCGGCGACGCTGCCGACTGGTACTGGAGCTTTAAAGAATCAACGCCACGTCCCACTTGGCACTCTTTCAGTGCAGCCTTCCGCAATCGATTTGAGGATGGCTTCACTGAGAGAGAGCTAAGGGAGCAAATAAAGAAACGGAAACAAGGCGCTCACGAACCGTTTGACCAGTACTACACAAGTATAGTGAGATTGAGCACTCGCTTGCGAAATACCATGCCCGAGGACGAACTGGTAGAAATTATCAGAGAGAACATGCGCTGGGATCTCCAGAACAGCCTTCTACATTTTCCCATCAACACCATACAGGGATTGCGCCTCCATGCCCGTAGACAAGAACACTTGGATGAGCGGCGAGGTACCTTCCGTCCACAACCTCGCATAACGGGACCAAATCCCCGAAATCATCACACCGCGGAGTTGATGCAGCGGACCACCTGCTTGCTGATCCAGTACCAATACCGAGGAGCGGAGCACCACCGGAGCTTGAGGACCCAGCCTTGATTGATCGGCCCTCCCTTGAAGCAATTACAAGCCCGACGGTCTGTTGGAACTGCCGACAACCGGGACATCGGTTCTATGCATGTCCAGCGGAGCCGACGCTTTTCTGCTACCGCTGCGGGAAGGCCGACACATACGCCCCTGACTGTGCAAATTGCAAAGGGCGAAAAAACTTGCCACCGAGTGCCGCGACCACCCGTCGGCACTCCTAGACCCCGGACGAACCAATCCAGACCCCATCACCAGCTATGACCCAGCTCCCAACATGACTCCAACTCTGCTGACTCGCACTGTTAAACACAGTTCTCCCGAAGTTCCACAACCGACGCCGTCCTTCGCCGAGGCCAACGCGCAGGGAAATGATAGCGAGACGAAAGTTCCTTGGCATGTAAAACCTTTTCATGTCAGGCTGCGGAATTACTTGGCTACTCGACAGCGCATCTTCCATGAGGAGTTGGCTACAAATGTCCCACCGCGAAGCAAGCGAGCCACGCGTCGGATGCGGAGCTTCTGGAGAAAAGTCAGGCAGTCGAGGAAAGTGTTGAAGGACATATACTTAGACGAATTATTGAGAGATGATGTTCGGCCATATGCGTCAGTACACCTCCTGCAAAAACGAGTATCAGGCTTAGTCGATACGGGAGCCAGTGTGAATTGCATATCTGCCGAGTTTGCAGGGGAGGTACTGGCAAAGCACGCGGACCAAATCCGTCATTTCACCTCCTGGTTAAGCACGGCGGACGGAACTCCTCACTCTGTAGTGGGAAAAATTATGACGGATGTCACCTTTAAAGGGGTAACTAAACCTATGGAATTTTTCATCATACCTCAGTTAACCCAGAATCTTTATTTAGGAGTGGATTTCGTTCGAAAATTTAACTTGGCCCCGGCACTATTTTCCGGTTCGACCCTGGAGTCCATCACCACAGCTCCTGACCAATCTCAACCCACTAACTTACTACGACATACTCTGGATGTAAATCAGCAACTGCGTCTAGACTCGGCTATATCGGCTTTTCCATCGCACGAGAAGGAAGGTCTCGAGCGGACTGTCCTGGTGTTCCACACTATAGATGTGGGGGATGCTAAACCCATAAAACAGAGACATTTCGCCATATCTCCGACGAAGGAAAAATCGTTATATGCCGAAGTGGATCGAATGCTAGCATTAGGCGTAATCGAAGAATCACAGAGCGCGTGGGCTTCCCCAGTCACCTTAGTTGTCAAGCCGAACAAGGTCCGGTTATGCTTAGATGCCAGACGCTTGAACGCCGTCACAGTCAAGGACGCATATCCTCTACCGTTGATCGAAGGCATTTTGAGTCGATTGCCTAAAGCCCATTTCATCACGAGCTTAGACCTCAAGGACGCCTTTTGGCAAATTCCTTTAGACCCCGGTTCAAAGGAGAAAACAGCCTTCACAGTCCCAGGTCGGCCCCTATATCAATTCGTGGCCATGCCATTCGGATTGTGTAATGCCCCCCAAACAATGACGCGCCTTATGGATAAGGTGATACCACCTCATTTGCGGCACCAAGTTTTCGTTTACTTGGACGATCTGTTGCTTATAACCGAGACCTTCGATGAACACATCGACCTGCTTCAGGAGGTGGCTCTACACATCCGGAGGGCAAGATTAACCATCAACATAAAGAAGAGCCAGTTCGTGATGACGGAGGTGAAGTATTTAGGTCACATCATTGGGCATGGCCATATCAAGACCGATCCGGAAAAGACTCAAGCGATTGACGTTTTTCCACTACCCAAGACCACCAAACAGTTACGCCGATTCTTAGGTTTATGCGGATGGTACCAGCGTTTTGTACGTGACTATGCCACCATTACCACTCCTTTGACCGACATGCTGCGTAAGGGACGTAAATTCGTCTGGGAAGAGCCCAGCTTGCGAGCCTTTGAAGAGCTAAAGAAGAGTCTGACTACAACCCCGTACTGCACAGCCCGGACTTTGACAAACCATTCGCAATCCATTGTGACGCGAGTCAACATGGGGTGGGAGCAGTCTTAGTCCAGGTTGCACAAGACGGCGAGGAGAGACCTATAGCCTTCATGTCTCACAAGCTGAACCCAGCCCAGCGAAATTACACGGTCTCCGAGCAGGAATGTCTAGCCGCGGTGTTGGCAGTGAAACGCTTCCGAGCCTATGTGGAGGGACACACCTTTGAAATCGTTACGGATCACGCTTCTCTGAAATGGCTAATGAGCCAGACTGATCTCAACGGCAGATTGGCCAGGTGGGCACTGAAATTACAGGCATTTGACTTCACAATCCGCCACCGAAAAGGTAGCCAGCATGTAGTCCCCGACACCCTATCCAGAATGTTCGCCCCTGAAGGAGCCGAGTTGGTCCAAGAGGACGACAGCCCCCAATTGATCGATTTGGACCACCCTGCCTTCAAGTCAGCAACCTACACACAACTGATTCACACTATCCAGAATCAACTGCCCCAGCTTCCTGAACTGCGGTTGACGGATGGATTTATTTATAAGCGGATGGGACACGCATCCGGAGACCCCATACAAGAAGAAGAACAGTGGAAGTTGTGGGTGCCCGAAGAATTAACCACTGATCTTATCAGACGGGCTCATGACCACCCATCAAGTGCGCACGGCGGATACGGTCGTACACTTAGGCGGTTGAAAACCTGTTTCTTTTGGCCTAAGATGGCACAACAGATAAAAGCGTACGTAGCCTCTTGTGAGCTATGCAAGTGCACTAAAGCGCCCAACACCATTCTTCGGCCACCCATGGGTAAGGTTGAGGTCCCCGAATGCGTGTTCCAGCGCTTGTACATTGATCTTATCGGTCCTTACCCTCGATCTGCGTCTGGTCACACGGGAGCTGTCGTGGTCCTGGACCAGCTCTCTAAATTCCCTATCATAGAACCACTACGTAACATGCACACTGGACCTATAATCAGCTTCTTGGAGAACCGAGTCTTTCACATGTTTGGAGTTCCGGAGAAACTTGTCTCCGACAATGGGGTCCAGTTCACCTCCAGCAAGTTCCGAGACCTAATGTCCAAATAAGGCATCATTCACCAACGAACCGCCGTCTATTCACCACAAGCCAACGCATCCGAACGACTGAACCGTACGCTCATAGCGGCCATTCGCGCCTATGTCCACCCGAATCAGAAGGACTGGGATCGCAAGTTGTCCGCCATCACTAGTGCTCTGCGCTCGTCGTACCACGCCACTACCGGCATTTCGCCGTATTTCGCATTGTTCGGCCAGTACATGATCTGTCATGGGAGCGCTTACCGGCTATTGCGGCAGCTGAAATCGCTAGAGGACCCAATCGTGGTTCTGGAACCGCACGAAAAGCTCCAACTTCTGCGAGATCAACTGCGGGAGAAGATTGAAGAAAGTAGACGGATGGGAGAGGAGCGGTACAACTTGCGATCTCATCCTTCTGGCTTTAAGGCAGGCGACGAAATATATCGTCGAAACTTCCGGCAGAGCGATGCCACCCGACATTACAATGCCAAACTAGACAAGAAATTCGTGAAGTGTCGAGTCCTACAAGTAATAAGCCCCACCCGATACCTCATCGCGGACATGACTGGTACCATGAAGTACAACTAATTCACACGCAAGACCTTGGCCTACCTAAATCTCTGCCTGGACGAAGACTGCCGAATAACACCTGACTCCCTACTGTAACCCTGGGAATTTACCACGCAAAAGGCCTTAGACGATGAAGTGCAACTATTTCCCACGAAACACCTTGGCTTACCCCAATCTTTGCCTAGACGAAGACCTCCGAATAACACCCGACTCCCTACTATATAGTCACTGTCGAGTCTTCACGAACATGGTTGTAGCCTATCCTTCGAAACCGACCTTCGACCCGCCACGGCCCTAACCAAGACCTTTCATATAGGGGACGGGATCGTAATTACTTCGATTTTGGGGGCGGAATGTGTAATGTGACGCCTACGGCCGGGAATCGAAGTGATTCCGATCCCGAACCCTTGCAACCGGCCATCTGGAAATGCCCCTCCACCGTGGCCATCGAGAAAACTATGCCACTGGCGACAACTGGAGAGGCACATTGCCGCCATATGGCGTGCCATTCCACACACAGCTGTTTTGTCCGATGTGACAACCGGGTGATTTTGACAGCCACATGGAGGCGAAGGAGTACAAATGGACGACGAGTGAACAAAACGTCATTAGGACACTTTGAAGTGTTTTTATTCATTTTCTGAACGAAATTGCTTCGGAAACCATCAATAAATACCTCAGCATAAAGACCAGATCATTCTTCGACGAACATAGCAACTATTGTGAAATACGTAATAATTGTGATGCAATTTTTCGTCAATTAAAAGTTTAAGAGTTAACCTCTCTCTCTAGGTTAGTGTTGTGTCTAAAAGAAAAGAACGCGCGTCCCGGCTGTGTAGAATGAAAGAAAAAAGACCGGAGGAAATAGGAGCCTTGGACAAACCTGAAGCTTTGCACTCTGGTAACTATTCTTCAAAATGCTTGTTGTAGTTCTTGGGGACTTGCACATTCCACATCGATGTAGTAGCCTGCCGTCAAGATTTTAAAAGCTATTGGTTCCTGGGTGCATGCATCATATCGTATGTACCGGCAATTTATGCACGAAAGAAGATCAACAGGCTCAAATTATGAAAGAGGTTAGTTTAGTTAAGAAAGACTTAGAAAGTATTAGCAATATTTTGTCTAGTGTGAGCGGAAAGGCACAAGAAGATAACAGTCAGGCGAAAGGTGACCATGCGGGTGAAAGCAGCAGTGCTGAAAAACCATCAGCAGTGGCAGAAGTTGAAGGCTTTAGTAATAGCATAACTGCATCTAATCACTTCACCTTGAAATATTCAACTCCAGTTTTCTCGTAAACTTCTTCTAATGTTAAATATTGCGGCGGATTCAGGGAAGCAATATCAAATTACGCGCTAAACTAGTTAACACGTCACTTTGCGAGTTTGCAAAACAATTGAATAAATACCGAGATCAACTAAATTGATACTGAAGGCGAGCCGAACAATTGACAGTTGGGAGAACGTCAAATATTGCAATTCACTTCGCTTGCCGGGGATCGTTTGTCAACGAATGGTGGGTGAGACTTTCTGCTAGAACGTTAGACGCTAGACAACGAATTTTTGGCGATATGAGATTCGGTCTAGCTGATATGGAACAGGTCACCGATGTCAACTGCCGAGTTGAATTTAAAGTGCTTGAGCTCACGGAGAGGAAGTTAATTAAAGATTAATTCTTTCGAGGTGTTTGTTTGGTGGCTAGAATAAAAATTGGATTAGCAAGCATCTGAGATCTAAGCGCGTTATCTTAGCCAATGTGTTAAGGGGCCCTGCGGTATATATACGAGTATATCTAATGTGCAAACTCTAATTTGTTGATGCGTTTAATTTTTTTTTGTAAGACCCCAAATCTACTGTCGTAAAAAAAACAAATTTCTCTTATGTGTTTCTTTGGATGGCGTTCTTGTTTATATTTGAGCCACATGGCGCTAAATGACGCTATTATAGAGCTGACGGTAGCCGTAAATACTCGTTGGTTTCCAGTGTTTAATGGTACAACAACAATGAAGGCGGCGAGTCTTTATATGAGCTCACTTTGTCCAATAATGTCATGAAAAATTTTGGTCATGAACCTACATTCCGAACCTCCAACGCAGCGTTTAAATCGATAATAGAACATTACATATACCTTTCACTAAATGCAAGGCGGGACTCTGCAGGAGCGTTTTTGAGTAGAAATATCAATTTACTCTATACATATAGGAAAGCCTATAAGATGAAATAAACATGCATCAATATCAACTCCCGACCGAATCCTAAAAGTAAATTAGAAAATTTCAACGATTGATTTTTCCATATCTGCATTTCTCTCGAAATATTGAAACCCTTTCTATCTTTCCACTTAAGATTGAAATTAAGCAAAAATTCAGAAATTTAATTCTAGAGTACATTTACATGAAAAAGGCCTTGATTTATACAAAAGAAAAATAATATAATGTTTTAATGTTTAATTTCAGTTTTTGAATTAGTTCCTTTATTTGATTGTTTTGTGATGATTCATTTGTTGATTTTTTAGTATGGACCATTTTTGGAAGTTTTATTTCTGGTTTATAGAGCAGATAAGTTTAAAGGCCACAGATGCTCGTAGATGTTGCTCAATAGATTTCAAAGTATTCCCCCTCAATATAGTACTTACCCTTTGAAATAACTTGTTTTCATCTGCCAATTTAAAATAATGTTTTTATACGATGGAAGTTATCGAGAGACCATTTTAATTTAAAGGGGCACTAAAATTATACTGTATGAATCTCGCTAATTAATATTTATTATAAGTATCCAGCATTGGCTTTTGATTTTGTATCCTTTTGGGTTACAAACTATTAAGACCTTACGATTTTTATTTTCAATCCGTTACTAAGACTTAATGGAAAGAAGAAATTAATAAGTATTGCCCGAATTAAAAATGAAAACTGATGGTCAATTTGACATATTTAGATGAGGGTTAAAAATCGTTGGACAATTCCTTATCTTAATTAATATTCAAGGAATTTATAAAAAAGAGAAAAAACGCCCGAGTGTTTCACTTGTATTAACTTATACACTATCAAAAAAAAAAAAAATTGTGTCAAACAAGAATAAATGATATTTAGTACTTAAATAGCATAAGCTAACAAATTACATATAAATTTAATTCTATGTAAACAAAACTAAAACGAACTCAAGAGGTATAAACAATAGGACTAGTGTAAATATAAAACCAAATATTCAAGTATTTAATGAAGTGCTTCATGAAAAACAAATAACATACGAGTAGGAGAAAGTTAAATCTGTAGCTCATACAAATAATTTCAATTTGTTTTATTGTTAACTGTCATTTTAGTAATCATTTTTAATCTCATATTACCATGCATTGTCTTAAGTAAAGATATTTAATCGTAATTCTAATGATAAACACAAGAAAAATTGATGAAAGTAACTATTTAAGGTATTCCAGAATATGTCCAGTTGTAGACTTATAACTATTGATATGAGATCAATTCGCTTGGTTCCGTCCCACACTTTTATTTCTATAACAGCAAAAAAAGTAAACCTTCAATGTTTAACAGGAAATATTACCGTGTGAAGGAAAAGATGTTAATATTTGAATTTATTATTAAATTTTGTTTTTAATCATTTTTTTTTATATGATGTGAATTGCTAAACAGAAAAAAAATAAATATAATTATTAAAAATGAATTGCTAGGATAACCCACGACTTTCCTTTTCAGTGACTCGTTCTTTTTCAGGGGGAACAGAGAGTGTAAGGTAGGTATGCCGTCGCGAGGGTAGGGTTTCGACAAATCCGCTGAGGTCGCTTTCGCATCGCGCGCGGTACGCGGTACTTTTGATTGTTTTGTCGTTTATTTAGAGTAGGTTTCGTCGGCTTAGTTTAAAGTAGCATACTTTTCGGTACCGCGTCGGAAATTCGGGAACGCGAAACGAAAATTAAATTTTTGTACTTTGACTGGTAATGGAAGAAAAATACGGAGTAACGTAAAGTAGGTTTCTTCTCCGTATGATTTTGTTTTCTTTTGATAACGCGTTTTGAAAACGGGCAAGTTCAGGTGGCTGAAAATATTGTAATTGAGCGTAACCCATTCGGAGACCCGCGACCGAAATCCTCTCCGAACTAGCTGGCCGACAAGCAGCCACCGCGTGAATGGGTTACGGTGCACGGATTGGTTGACCTGTTGGTACCATCCGTTGGCACTACTCAGACTTAACGTCTAGAACCGATGAGAGGTCGGTTCCGCGTTCGATCTGAAAAGTAGAAAATCATTACAAGTGGGAAACAAACATTGATAATTTACATGAAGGTGCTTAAAAAGGTTTGAAGATAAGATGATAAGGAGAATAGCTTTGTCTCTGCAATTACGTGTGAGCAAATAGTATGTTTTTTTCCTTTTCAAAGCTTTCACATGTGCCAGTTGCTCGGAATTCTATGCTATGTACATTGTACATGCTAATTTGTGGTTGGCGGGTAATTGTAATGAAGATGATTTGTTTCTATAAGGTTAGCTTTATGTAGTTTGTAGTGGGTAGGCCTTGCTGTGGGATAATGTAGCTTTTAAGGTATATGCCTTCAAACGTTATTTGATTGGTTCAAATTGTCTATTGCAACTCCTGTACTTATATGAGATAGTACGAAGGAAACTTTACTTGAATTATACCATTCTTTCTTTTAATTATGTGTAAAGCTGGAGATTATTGATAAATCGAAGACAACGTGTTATTTTAAACTATTTTTATTAAATAAAGAAACGTTGGGTATATTATAATAAATGTTATTGAGGAAATAAAATTAGAAGGAAAGATCTTAAGCTTGAAAGTTATGATATAAACTTTGAATAATTTCAGCAAACTGTTAAGTTAAAAATATCTTGCGAGAAGGAGTATTCTAAAACGTATTCGAAACAAAACTATCACTATATGTTGGGCATGGGAGCACATAGTTTCGGCCTTCATTTAAGACCCTATATGTTCTGTCAAATCTCCCTAGTGAGTTTCTGTTTGATTTAGCGTAACGCTGTCCCAGACTTCGCTGGAAGACAGAACAGTGCCGTGCGAGGTCACTTCATTAGCCGTACGTTAAAATTGTTGATCCCGATCTCGAGGATGCGTGTAAAGTGGAATCGTTGGAAATGGGTGGGCTGTTAAGCAGAAATATTACGTTAAAAATATCTTGCGAGAAAGAGTCGCAACAAAACTATCACTATATGTTGGGCAAAGGAGCATATAGTTTCGGCCTTTATTTAAGACCCTATATGTTCCGTCGAATTTCTCCCTAGTGAATTTCGGCCTTTATTTATTGTTAATTGTTACACACTACCCGTACACCCTATGTGTACTGGCATGTGCTGGGAGCTTGATATGATGTGTATCCTATATACACATCAAGGCTCCCGGGGAGAGAGAGATATTCCTGTATGATACTTACCTGCTACTACATTCTCGTTAACTAGATCAGTAAAAGAGTGTTTTTGTTTAATGTTTTAAGTTTTATTTTATTCTTTGTTTGGTCATATAATAACAAGTTCAGTTGGCTATATTAATTTTAATAACATATTTACTAGGGAATTCTTTCAATAATTAATTTATTGCAGAGACGTATAAAGTTGGGCATTTATGGAGCGATCAATGAATGAAATTTTCTGAAGTGATTAATTTATTAAAGAACTAGTTAATGAGGTTTTATATTTACATATTTATGAATTTAGAGTGTTAATGGAGCAGATAATTCGCACGATTTACGTCCATTTCAATTGAATTTTTAAGTTGTGGAGAGGAAAAATAGAGTTTGAATAAACCAATTAATTTATTTAGGCTTTAACTGTTGCTCGGGCTGATGCCTTGAGCACGCAATTATATTAACGAATCGATTGATTATAATCCAACTGCTAGCCCCGGGCACAAAGCCTTGGGACGCTAATACTCGGGCTGATGCCTTGAGTTTGCAGTCAGATTGATAAATCAATCAATTACTAGTTCAACTGCAGGCCCCGGGCATAACTGCCTTGGGGCGCTGATACTCGGGCGGATGCCTTGAGTACGCAGTTGAACGTATCCCACTATTCACTTATCTCGGGCTAAGTGCCTTGAGATAGAATAAGCTCGGGCGCACGCCTTGAGCCAGTGAATGGAGAAATACTTCTCGATTGTCTTGTGTCTTTAAGTTTCTTTTATACTATAATTATGCTGACTTTATTGCTTACCAACTAAAATAATGAAGAAAATTTACCATTTCAAAAAAGATCAAAGTTCAACAACAAAACAGTTTAACGTATTTAGTGCCATCTCTCTGTGACTGGTGCAACCACAAAGCTAAAGCTTTCACTCGATTTGCAATGCATGTAACCAATTCGTTCCGCTGGGCGGTATGTTCGATTGCGAAGTCTTGTGTGTATATGTTTGATACTTAATACGAGTATGGATACACACCCACTTCTGCTAATCCATGATACGACACCGTGCCCACAGATGCATTGATTACAATTCGCAGCTTTTCGTATGTATGTTGTCATTTACAGTACACAGAGAGGAACGACGGAACACGAACCGAGCAATATTTGGACTGCGGTTCCCGTAACACTATTTAAAACTTTCATTTCTTTCTTTCATGTAAATTTCTACACTATATGTAAATTTTCGACACTTTATTTAAATTTATTTACTTCATTTCTAATTTCTTTAGTTCTTTTGAAATTTCCCTATTGCAATTAAATTTCGGTTTTTTTTCTTTTAAAAATTTTGAATCTGCCCATTACAATTTGGGATGTGGAACCCCTGACTTAGTGCAGGGCAACGGTGCTTTACCTAAAATTGCATGGTAGTCTATTCTAGACGTTAGCATTAACTGAACTCTTATATGCGATTCCCTTAGTAACGAAAAAATAAATATGATAAATCCGGAATGGGTGTATCAGCTGGTGATATGATCAGCTTGTGTGGTTGTTTACGGGAAAACAAGAGGAAAGATGGAACGAAGAAGATAAGAGAGGAGATGAAATCAAGTCGTGATCGCGCGCAGACAGTACTCTTATTGGGGAATGTTGTTCTTTAAAAATTAGTTTGAGTTTACCAATAAATCTGGAATCGCAGGTTTTCACCTGGATATTATTATGATCATTTAGCGATTACTGGTTTCAGTTTGTGGTTTCAAGTGGGATTAATTTTATGAAGAGGGCAAACGATGGCATCGGGCGGCACAGTGCGGAGACGAAGTGAAAGATAATGAAAGTGTTTATACGTGCAAACTATACACGTATGAAGTGCGCGAAGTAAATTATCATTTGATCGCGCGACACATAGGCCACTAATCGCAAATCAGACCAATACGTGTTTGTAATTATAAATTTCGATTTTCCGAGAGTCAGAAATGATTTGCAACTGTTTAATAGTGTTCGATTTGTTGAGTACATCGATATGCAATGATTTATCGAGTGATACATGTGTCGTTTTGATTAACGTGAGCACCTGCCTGTTATAGGCCTAATCTCATGGTCACCATTAGACAGCGATTGGTTTAAGCGCCAATCATTCGCCCCCAAGTTCGGTACCAGTTTACATTGAGGAAACTCTCAACTTTGATACTGGTAGATCCGAGACCCAGCTGTATCTGACGCTATAAGGTTAACGCCAACCTTTGTTTGCACCACAAGCCACCACGAAACTCCCCGAAGGGCCGCAACCAATCAGCTGACCATCTTTATGATGGAGGCTCATCAGCTGCCCGTGGTACCTGAATATACCTCCAGGGTTGAGGTTCGCAGCAATGAGTTGATCTTGTTATCGAACAATCACAAAGCCACTATGTTTCGGATCCAGTTTCAATCCTAGTATTTTTACTAAGCGATTCGGGTACCCCGGGAACGCCAGTCCCCGTCGGCTTCACTGGAATCGGAGACGACAACCCAACGATAGCAGTTGCACCCCTTTGAATTACCAGATCAGTTCCGCCCTGGGGGTTATCGAGTGATACAGGTGATATGTTGGAGCCAAGCGAGGATTAAAGTGTGAATCAAGGACGCGAGGAGAACAATCAGCTTCCGTTTAATCTTACCTCGCGCTAGTAATATCTCGACTAACATACCTCGCGACACGGCACTATCGCCCCAATCAATGTTTTTGTCATTTGATTGGATTTTGCCTACTTTCTATGAATAACGCGATAACGGCAGATTAATATGCGTGCATGCCAAACTGTGGAAATGAAAACTCCCGCAACGCGACGATTGAGTTGGATTAAAAATTGTTCGGGGGGAAGACCGCTTGCTTTGACCGTGCATGTAGTTAGTGATTTTTCGATTGCTATGAGATTCAAGGTGGATTAGAGAAAAGTGTTTGTAAAAGTTTAAGAAGGATGTTGATGAGACCGTAGAAGAGAACTATTTTCGTGGGACAGAAAGTGAAATTTTGAACCACGAAGTCGTCCGCATGTAAGATAGTTAAATTGCATCAAATGGAAAAATGCTATGAAAGTGATAACTTTGTTGAAAGTCCTTTTTGAATTAAAGAACAAATTGTTGCTTGACAGTATGGGAAAATTTTAGCACGGAACCGTTTTTGTTGAATTTACATGGTACTACAAGGAAGTTCTTGAGTCCAAATTGTGTCTCTTGTACTAACGTTGTCACCGGTTCCTGTCAGCTTTTCACGAAAAACAGAATTTCGATGGAAATGAACATTTTAATCACCTGTTGAAGCTGTTCAGGGGTTCGATCGCGTACGTCGTGAATTTTGAATAGACTTGTGACGAAAATAGTAAATAAATCAAGATAGAAATAAGCGACATCTCAACCGCGTGTTAGTTTATTTTTTTCCACAACGACAAATTATGAATTTGAAGGGGCAACAAAATAGCGCCAAGCAATGATGAAAAGTGGGTGAAACGGACCAAGAGCCCGTCTTTTTTTGGATTAGCCGTTCTGTTCTATTTTAATGCTAAATCATTTAAATTTACTTAGAGTAACCCCACCTTTTTGTCCTTCGCCGAGAGCTGGGAAATCACCAGAAAAAGAATCGTGGAAACCATAGATAAAGATCCAAGGCCTGGGAAAATCGTTTGCAGCCCGAAGACATACAAAGAGTGAAGGTGGATCCTCTCTATTATGATATTGAACAAAGTTTCCACCAGCATGGAAAGCCGAGTGTTATAGACATTGATATAATTGTCAATAATTAAATGCTAATTTAAACACCGATGAGGTTTCATATCTATTATACCAACTGAGCTTGACGGAAGAGACTTCTAGCACTTTACCTGCGACGGGGCCTACTGTGGTTCGATCCTTCCTTGAAAATAATCACATTGACGAACTGTTAAAGTTATTGGATGATCAATTAAACTATGGTGTATTTTGGGATCATCATGCAGCAAATCTTTCGTCGGATGAATTATTCAAACATACGGATTTTTATGCATCAGCAAGAACTTAGTCACGTGGTGTTCACTTAAAAATAATTCACGAAAGTTTAGCTTTCAGGACTGCCCACCCCATCAACGAGCACTCGTCGAGGAGGATGGGTAAGTACACTTTGTATTGATTTCAAATTTTAATGAACCTCTCAAAATTTTTATATCCATACTAAATTTTTTTATAAACATTTTTAAATTTTTTATATATACCTTTTTTTACAAATTTTTTATGTATATATTTATTAAATGTTTTTTTATACACATTTAATACGAGCACCTGAAATAGTAAATTTCACTAAGACAGGAGGTGACATATTTTTCATAAATAAAATGGAAGGTGACATATTTTTTATAAATAAAATGGATTGTTAAACTGAACCGTCGGTCTTTCCATTCCGTCGAATCTGACCGGGTCTAGGACCCGGTACGGTGGAAGGCTTTTTCCACAAAAAAATGAGCTAGCCATTGGGCGCGCTCCAACTTTTTCTTAGTTTCAGGGACTCTCGCGGATTAAGTGGCCCCTAGTCAAGGTGCCTATTTATAGCATAGGGTTACGTGATCCGATTGCATAACTCTATGACATAAATTGGTCCTCGATATATTTCTTTTCTGATGGGAAGGCTCATGCGGGGTATGTTTGTATGAGTTTTCCACTCAGAAGGGAAATATATGGCCACTGCAACATTTTTTGGATCTTGATCCGGTTGGGCAGGTGCGAGGGGGTACCACCACCATCCGGTTGTCCCACTCTTATTTGTGGGCCATGAGAATCGTCGGGTAATGACGAGGTTCCCCTAAGTCCGTTTGTTTTGGCTTGTTTCAGCTTGATCTTTGAACAAGCAATTCTTTCTTCTTGGTAGTTACCTACAATTTTTCGACTTCGGTCGATTAGTTCTGTTTTGGAGACCCCGAGAATTCGTGAATGCGAAATACTTTTTGTAGTGGCTCCTTGTGCTGGAGCAATGAACCCGCCCCACGACACCGCAATGCTAGCCTGCCAGCGCATTCACGCGTCCCCAGACAAAGGCATTCTCGGCGGGTATCAACATCTTCCTTCGCTGAGGCAGCAGACCATCGCTGCAGTCCTTTACGGACATTTATATTTACCCATTCACTACAAAATGGCACCCAACGTGGGGCTCCAAAAAGCCCGGCTGTATCATCAGTCGTGAGGACGAGACAGTCCATCGTCTCTAGGTGTCCCTACAAGGCGTCAAGATTATTGGCGGGTAGGTAACTACTCAGGGCTATTGCACTAATCGTGCCCCAGCATCTAATAGCTTCCGGATGTGTGTTGTTCTCGCACATCAATTTCGTTTGGACCTACTTTTGAATCACACTTTGGTGGTTTACCACCATTGTATGACTAGTAAGGCCAAATGATATTAGAGTCCCTATGTGTATTCGGAAGTTATTATCCCAACACCATATTTGCGGCGGATTCTGATCTGCACCCCAAACCAAGCGGTGCCCAAGTGTCTTACATTACATGGATTTTGATTCATGTGATTGGCTGCCTAGCTAGTCCATGACAAGACACGCGCTGCTTGTCGGTCAGAACTCAACCCTGGGCTGACAAGTTGTAACTTGTGAAAACTTGCCTAGGAGGGAGCACTTCCAAATCCTGATTCGTATGGTGCCGCAAGAGAGTAGTCCCTATGACGCAACAGGAGGAGTGTGCCATTGGCGTCCTTGCCTGTGAAGAGGGCAAAATGGAAAGACCGAATTTTTTTTATGATAATTAAAAGTTTTTTAGTATACATTTTTTGTGAGAATTCTTATAGTTCGCCACTTTCGGCCACTCGTGATAATTTTTTCTTATTTGCTTTTAATTTTATTTATAGCATTTTTAGCATTAACTTTTATCGAATTTGAGTCAACACTTAGGATAACAGCATGGACTTATAGAATGCATGTAGACTAGTACAGAGCGGCGAGGAAATGTACCCACTCTATAATTGTCTGGTTGATGAAAGGAAAGGTATTGGGGTTGTTACCTTTTTGAAGGAATACCTCAAGAGTGGCCTAAACTTTGAAGATGGCTCACCAGACCAAATCTTCGGTGAATATGACACTGAAGTGGGACGGATATACTCCTTTATACGTCGCTGTAAAAAGACCGAGATGGCACTGCAACGATTCAGATTGGCACGAGGATATCGAGACCCAGCCATGAATCAAGCGAACCCGATTCGGAGAACCGACTACCATCTGTCTGATGATCCGAATCCAGCTTCTCGATATAGGCCGTGGGATTCCTGGGATCTTTCACCTCGACTCAACGAAGCACCGCCACCAACTCTACGTCCAATGGCTCCGCTGGAAGAACCTTATAGGTTGAAGCCAAAACATATTCCCAGCATCGCCCAGGGCTGGAATCTGTATTTTAGCGGGGAGCCTAACAGCCTGAACGTAGAACTGTTCATTAGTGGGGTGGAGTCCCTGGTCGGAGAGATGTTGGCCGCCGACTACACGGTGCTGGCAGGATACTGCGGATGTTGCTTAGGGGGCAGCACTCGAGACCTACTAGCAGATACATTCGGCTCCACCATCTATACGCTGGTCACGGCTGAAGGAGGTACTCCGCATGGAGTACCCTAAGGTCAACATGGATGAGAGGGTTCTGGACAAGATCCAAGCTAGATGGCAACCTCCGGATGAACCCTTTCACCAGTACCGGGCCGATATCCTTCGGCTGAACGACCAACTGTCAGAGCCGATGTCATCAACCCAACTGCTGCTGGCCCTGAAACGCAATCTAAGGCTGGAACTTCGTCGCCATGTCGCAACCTCAGACCCGCAGTACATGGAATCACTGCTGAGGACCGTGAATCGATGAATCGACTGGAGAGGGTTGAGGATGACCTCCGAAAATGGCCCTACCGGCTAGCGAGGACGGATCCTCAACGTGGAATCGCTGAAGTGGCACCCAATTGCAACACCACAGATCTGGAGGAAGGCATGGAGTCGAGTACCTATGTTCCGGACTGCCCAGATGGTGCCACTCCAAAAAATGGACGGGCGAGTACCCAACCACCTCAGCGTTACTCAAAAACCCCGCAGTAGTTCCCCAGCCAGCTGCCAACAACATTGACGATGACTCGCCATGACCACTATGACTGCGGATGCTCCCTCTCTTCAGGAGGCCTCGCCAACGACAGTGTCGAAGCGACCACCACAGTCACTGCTTGAAGAACGTCGGCAGCCCCGTATGCGCGTACTAAAGCCATACCATGTTCGACTGCAGGAATATCGAGTGGCTCGAGAGCGAATATTTGCTTCTGAAGAAGTCACCTCTCGCCCGTGCAAAACGAAATGGTCAACCCGTCGTTGGCGGAGTTTCCGCCAGAGAGTGCGCACCTGCCGTCAAACATCGGAGGTTTCTGAGAATGATACCAGACCTTACCACCCAATCAAAGTGTTGGGCGAAATCGCGATTGCACTGATTAACACGGGTTCCAGTATCAGCTGTCTTGCCTCGAGGCTTGGCTTGAAGGTACTCCATCAACATCCTACCTTGATTAAGCCGTGGCGCTCTGAAATCAGTACAGCTGATGGCACCAAACATCCTATCCAAGGTAGACTGATAACACCCGTGACGTTCTGAGGTCAAACGAAGGATATTTCTTTCTGCATTATGCCGTCACTGACTCAGAACCTTGGCGTCGATTTTGTCTTTCTATTTGGATTGGCCTCAGGTGTCAACGAACTCGCTTCTATACCCGATAGGCATGAACTTACACCTAACCAACGACAACGTCTGGAAGCATCCATCGCTGCATTTTCATCTTACGCTACCCAAGACTTTTGCGCCGCCACCCTGGGTTTTCATGTCATCGACGTTGGCAATACTAAGCCCATTAAGCAGAGACACTATGCCATCTCACCGGCCATGGAGAAGTTGGTGTATGCAGAGTTGGATAGGATGCTCGAGTTGGGAGTTATAGAGGAGTCCCAAAGTGCCTGGTCCTCACCGGTAACCTTGGTGGTGAGGCCAGGTAAAGTCCGCTTTTGTCTAGATGCCCGGAAAGTAAACGCAGTGGCCATCAAAGACGCTTACCCTCTTCCGCTCATCGATGAAATATTAGGGAGACTGCCAAAGCAAATTATACTACCCGTCTCGACCTAAAGAATGCATTCTGGCAAATTCCACTCGATGAGGGGTCGAGGGATAAGACTGCCTTCACAGTGCCCGGACGACCATTATATCAGTTCGTTACAATGCCTTTTGGGCTGTGTAACGCGCCGCAAACGATGACCCGACTGATGGACAAAGTCATCCCACCTCATCTGAAACACCAAGTGTTCGTGTACCTGGATGATCTTCTACTCATCACGGAAACGTTCGACCAACACCTCGTACTCCTGCAAGAAGTAGCCCTGCACATCAGTAAGGTGGAACTCACCATCAATGTACAAAAAAGTAAGTTTGTCATGAACGAAGTCCGATACCTAGGACATGTCATCGGACATGGCACCATCAAAACGGATCCAGACAAACCTCGTGCGATTGATGAGTTCCCTCTACCAAAAACGGTTAAGCGGTTACGAAGTTTCCTTGGTGTGTGCGGTTGGTACCGAAGGTTCGTTCGGAATTATGCAACAGTTTCAGCGCCCCGGTCGGACATGCTGCGGAAAGGGAAGTTCATTTGGACCGAGCTCAGGCGAAAGGCATTTGAAGAGCTAAAACAAGCCTTAACATCAGCACCGGTCTTGCACAGCCCCGACTTTAAGAACCCCTTCTCTAATCATTGCGACGCAAGCCAACATGGAGTAGGAGCCATGCTGGTGCAATTGACCGATGAGGGAAACGAAGCTCCCATTGCCTTCATGTCCAATAAGCTGAACTCGGCCCAAAGGAACTGTACCGTGTCCGAGCAGGAATGTTTGGCAGCGGTGATGGCTGTGAAGAAATTCCGAGCCTATATTGAAGGCCACCAGTTTGAAATCATCACAGACCATGCTTCGATACAATGGTTGATGAACCAAGCCGACTTACATGGACGCCTGGCCCGATGGGCTCTTAAACTGCAAGGGTTCAAGTTTTTCATCAAACACCGGAAAGGGACCCAGAACATCGTACCCGATACTCCCTAGCGAATGTTTTCACCAGAGGGAGCCGAATCGACAGTGAATGACGAGGACCCCATTGAGATAGATTTGGACAGCCCACATTTCGAATCAGACAGCTACAAAGAGTTGAGGCAAACCGTCGTGACCCAACAAACACAGTTGCCTGATTTGAAAGTGATAGACGGCTACGTGTACAGACGGAATGAATACGCCATTGGTGGTCCATGGCAGGAAGAAGCTCCTGGAGACTCTGGGTACCAGAGGAAACGACACACCATCTGGTCCTCCGCGCACATGTCCATCCTTTAAGTGCTCACCGAGGTTACGGTCGGACACTCCGGCAACTAAAGAAATACTTCTTCTGGCCTAAAATGGCATCTCAGGTTAAAGACTACGTGAGCGCTTGTGAGACCTGTAACGGCACTAAAGCGTCCAACCAGCCTCTTCGACCTACTATGGGTCAACTCAACGTCTCAGAGTGCGTATTTCAACGTCTGTTCATAGATCTACTCGGTCCATATCCTCGATCTTCTATGGGATACATCGTAGCTATCGTTGTGTTGAACCAGCTCCCGAAATTCCCACTGGTGGAACCTATTTGCAAGTTAACGACTCCATCTATCGTGAAATTTCTAGAGAGTCGGGTATTCCACGTGTTCGGGGTACCGAAAAGTGTGTACTCGGACAACGGAGTATAGTTTAGGTCTCGGCAGTTTAAGGGCCTACTTGAACAGTACGGCATCGAACACCAACTAACACCCATATACTCTCCTCAGTCTAACGCATCTGAACGTTTTAATCGCACACTGTTAGCCGCGATCCGTTCTTATGTTCATCCAGCTCAGAAAGATCGGGACCGCAGATTGTCCGCCATCACGTACGCTCTGTGGTCATCTTATCATTCAATCACCGTTGTCTCACCTTACTTTGCCGCCTTCAGACAGCACATGATTTTCCATGGTAAATAATACAGGCTGTTACGGCAATTAAAGTGTTTGGGAGATCCCGTCGTTGCGCTGGAGCCCCACGAGCATTTACGAGACCTCCGCCAACAAATTTGACGGAAGATAAAGGCCGCAGGACGTGCAAGTGAGGCGCAGTACAACCGCAGCTCACGACCTTCCAATTTTAAAGAAGGAGATGAGGTTTTTGGGCGCATACGGAAGGTAGTAGGACCCAATCGTTACTTGATAACTGACCTATCGGGGAAAGAAGTCGGGGTATATCACGCAAAAGACCTGCGATAATTACATATCTACGTCTGTTTTGTCCATCCTTACTCAGTTTCAACCACACGCAGTTACACATTCATAGCAAAACGTAAATCGACCTGTCAGTCTGTCCGCCCGTCAATTGTTTTTTTTTATTATTCGTCACTCCGCGTTCCGACGCCGAAGACAACCGATGCTCTAATTGAAGATCCTTCCTTTTTTGCAATCCTCGTCACCTTGGGATCGCGAAAAAATTAGTTGTCCTGTAGTAATCGAGCAGTTATACTAACAAACTGCTCGAAAACCCTCCTATCTCCTATCCAAAATTGTAATAGCAGATTTAAAAAAAAAAGTAATATTTTTCACCTGTAATTGTAATTTGTAGAATAGTTTTTCTTCTTATTATTATTATTAAATGTAACCTCATATCAATTTTCCTCTATATTAAAATTTAAATGTTCTCCGTTAATTATCTTTTCTATAAAATTTAATTTTTCATTACTATTTAAAACTTTCATTTCTTTCCTTCATGTAAATTTCTACACTATATGTAAATTTTCGTCATTTTATTTAAATTTATTTACTTCATTTCTAATTTCTTTAGTTCTTTTAAAATTTCCCTATTGCAGTTAAATTTTGGTTTTTTTCTTTTAAAAATTTTGAATCTGCCCATTACAATTTGGGATGTGGAACCCCTGACTTAGTGCAGGGCAACGGTGCATTACCGAAAATTGCATGGTAGTCTATTCTAGACGTTAGCGTTAACTGAACTCTTATATGCGATTCCCTTAGTAACGAAAAAATAAATATGATAAATCCGGAATGGGTGTATCAGCTGGTGATATGATCAGCTTGTGTGGTTGTTTACGGGAAAACAAGAGGAAAGATGGAACAAAGAAGATAAGAGAGGAGATGGAATCAAGTCGTGATCGCGCGCGGACAGTACTCTTATTGGGGAATGTTGTTCTTTAAAAATTAGTTTGAGTTTCCCAATAAATCTGGAGTCGCAGGTTTTCACCTGGATATTATTATGATCTTTGAGGAACAAGATAAAACCGGAGTGGACATCCATGTGTACACGTTGTAGCAACTACCCCTGCGACCGCCTGCCTAATTACGTGTCTTTTTTCACCTACCCCTGCGACCGTGATTCTAAAGCTAGTTAAGGGGAACCCAATGGATTGTCACAAGAAAGTAAACAAACGCTTATGCACTCGTAAATATGGTTTTATTGCAAATAACACTTCACAGAACAAGAAAATAGCATTAAATACAAATAAAGCATTATGGCCACTTAGGATAGAAAACACTTTCGTATCGATGACCCATCGTTTTCCAGCAATAACGCACATTACACTTTTAATTGAGTTCCTCGCTCCGATCTACAATGTCACTCCTTAAAATGTTGTTATCCCTAAACCGGGTGTAATATTATTTTCACTACAGCCAATATGTACCTCCGGACACGTTCTCGAACCGAAAAAACCACTAAATTCCGAATCGTATCTCACGCGCCAGGTAAATTTCGCGTCCATGTTTAGTCGTCAAATTGACAATCTGGCTCTCGAGAGGAGAAATTGTGGAAATTATTGGAAATGAAATGACAATCATGCTCAGAAGGTGGTCGCATCATTTTCTATGGAGCTTATATGAGCATAGCCACTCCATTTGTTCCGTTCCTCAAAGATTATGATCATTTAGCGATTACTGGTTTCAGTTTGTGGATTGGAACAGGTAGCTAACAGGAACGGCCCGATGCTAATGGAACACTGAATTTTCTTGTCATCAATTCTCGCTGTCGATAAGGAGAAATCTTCATATTATCATATGATTTTTTTGCATTCGCTGTCAAATTCGGTTGTGAAAACGCGTAAACAAACTCGATTGCTTTGTAATTTGAATGTTAAAATCAGTGAAAATTTGTGATTTATCTGTTGTACATCAACAAGACAATAAGAGACAATCTATCGGTTAGATTGCAAGTGAGAAAACGTTATATTTCGACGAAAAATTAAGAAAATGCAAGGAAGTTTCAAAAATATGGAGCATTGTGAACATATGTAATAATAGAACGACCCGCCAGCCCACAGGAGTAGCATTTCCTAGGTTAGTAGCAACATAAAACGTAGAAAAGAAAATACAAAATTTGGAAGTGTTTTTTCATTCAAAATCACTGCTTTCAATTCATGCATGATTATGTTTACATTACGATGGCGACCATTTTTTTCGATTAGTTTTCGCGTAGTAGCGCCTGCATTTTGGGGGCAAGTTTTGCTAGCATATTGCTTGAATAATTTAATTAATGAAATCAATTTTATTTCTTTTTCCAGATGTCTGTTAAATGATACTGGACATGCGAATATATGGGGATGAAAAAATAATTAATGGACAACAATCGGTAAACTGTTTACTTTTATAAATCTCATCTGGATCTCAGACATATTTTTATTTTTGCAGGCAAATGCAACGAGTTTAGCGACAGGTTTGATTTCAAGTGCCTCTTTGGATGTGGAAGCTATTCCATCCTCGAAAGCGGAAAGCAGATTCCTTTAACTGTAGGCATATATCGAATGAATTCCATTTATTATATAATTGAATTTTCAAATGAATAAAAGTAATTTCGAAATAATTAGTCTTTATATTAACAAGCAGTAGGATATATGAACTCCTCAAAAATATGCTTTGTACAAATACGAATTTTGTATTAAAGCTTTTGATCAATTTTATAGCCTATATCAAAGAGATAAATTTATTATTGGGGCGCAGGATAATTCATTTAAAGAAAAGCGTTGGATTTTTAGGACTAATCACTGGTTTAAGAAATTCAATAGTAGTAAATAACATATTTATAAACAATAGTACTCTCAAATTTGTTCCCTCGTACAAATTAGTTCAAGATCTTATAAAGTTAGATTTTATCCATTCAATCAAGTCTCGACCATAGCAATATAATATACAAACTGTAAGGCATTTTACTACCACGTACGAGAAACTTTAATTTACTCCAAATGGTATACTTAAAAATGTTCAAGTGACATGCATCGGAAAGCTACTCTTTATTGTATATGGTGAGCACATGAACAACAAACGACACTTCAGTTTGTTAGTTAAGCTTATAGCAGTAAAATACATTAACACAAAATACTTTTTGATTGCGAAATTAAAATCAGAATATATTTCTGTTAGCCGATATCTCAACAAATTATTACACCTTAAAGATATGTAGTTCTCTCACATAAAGCGAAGGTCAAGCTCAACGATTATACATTTCACCTTGATTCCACTGAAGACGATCCAAAGCCTGGTTATGAAAGGGAAATAGAGGTGAAAAAGTATAAAAGAATGAACGATAATAATTTTAGTAATAGTTGAATTTGTAATTATCTAAGGAACAGATTTAGTTTTTGCTTATTAAATGTCGCTGCGAGTTTTTTTTTATCTAAATAAAGTTCTGCAAACTATTCAAGTCTGAAAAAGGAACATTATCGATCAATTATGCAATAGCAGTTAACTTTTACATATTCAAATATTTCTAAATTGTAGCTCCTTTTTTAAAGTACACCCTTCGAAAATTAAATCAAAAGAGCAACGTGCGTGGCGCATCGGGAATTGATGACAAAATTTGAGTTGATGTTCCACTCCAGTGTTCCATTCTCAAAGGTTTGTGGTTTCAAGTGGGGTTAATTTTATGAAGAGGGCAAACGATGGCATCGGGCGGCACAGTGCGGAGACGACGTGAAAGATAATCAAAGTGTTTATACGTGCAAACTATACACGTATGAAGTGCGCGAAGTAAATAATTATTTGATCGCGTGACACATAGGCCACTAATCGCAAATCAGGCCGATACGTTTTCGTAACAATAATTCTTGATTTTCCGAGAGTCAGCAATGATTTGCAACTGTTTAATAGTGTTCGATTTGTTGAGTACATCGATATGCAATGATTTATCGAGCATGATTAGTGATTCAGGTGATATGTTGGAGCCAAGCGAGGATTAAAGTGTGAATAAAGGACGCGAGGAGAACAATCAGCTTCCGTTTAATCTTACCTCGCGCTTGTAATATCTCGGCTAACATACCTCGATACATGGCACTATCGCCGCAATCAGTGATTTTTGTCATTTGATTGGATTTTGCCTACTTTCTATGAATAAAATGAAAACTCCCGTAACGCGACGATTGAGTTGAATTAAAAATTGTTCGGGGGGAAGACCGCTTTCTTTGACCGCGCATGTAGTTAGTGATTTTTCGATTGCTATGAGATTCAAGGTGGATTAGAGAAAAGTGTTTGTAAAAGTTTAAGAAGGGTGTTGATGAGACCGTAGAAGAGAACTATTTTCGTGGGACCGAAAGTGAAATTTTGGACCACGAAGTCGTCACGATGTAAGATAGTTAAATTGGATCAAATGGAAAAATGCTATGAAAGTGATAAATTTGTTGAAGGTCTTTTTTGAATTAAAGAACAAATTGTTGCTTGACAGTATGAGAAAATTTTAGCACGGAACCGTTTTTGTTGAATTTACATGGTACTACAAGGAAGTTCTTGAGTCCAAATTGTGTCTCTTGTACTAACGTTGTCACCGGTTCCTGTCAGCTTTTCACGAAAAACAGAATTTCGAAGGAAATGAACATTTTAATCACCTGTTGAAGTTATTAAGGGGTTTGTTCGCGTACGTCGTGAATTTGGAATAGACTTTTGACGAAAATAGTAAATAAATCAAGATAGAAATAAGCGACATCTCAACCGCGTGTTAGTTTATTTTTTTCCACAACGACAAATTATGAATTTGAAGGGGCAACAAAATAGCGCCAAGCAATGATGAAAAGTGGGTGAAACGGACCAAGAGCCCGTCTTTTTTTGGATTAGCCGTTCTGTTCTATTTTAATGCTAAATCATTTGAATTTACTTAGAGTAACCCCACCTTTTTGTCCTTCGCCGAGAGCTGGGAAATCACCAGAAAAAGAATCGTGGAAACCATCGATAAAGATTCAAGGCCTGGGAAAATCATTTGCAGCCCGAAGACATACAAAGAGTGAAGGTGGATTCTCTCTATGATGATATTGAACAAAGTTTCCACCAGCATGGAAAGCCGAGTGTTATAGGCATTGATATAATTGTCAATAATTAAATGCTAATTTAAACACCGATGAGGTTTCATATCTGTTTTACCAACTGAGCTTGACGGAAGA
Organism: Odontomyia ornata; assembly: GCA_963969285.1. NCBI lineage: Eukaryota > Metazoa > Arthropoda > Insecta > Diptera > Stratiomyidae > Odontomyia > Odontomyia ornata. The sequence continues at coordinate 196,512,415 of OZ017742.1, read as the reverse complement.
GACTTCTAGCACTTTATCTGCGACGGGGCCTACTGTGGTTCGATCCTTCCTTGAAAATAATCACATTGATGAACTGTTAAAGTTATTGGATGATCAATTAAACTATGGTGTATTTTGGGATCATCATGCAGCAAATCTTTCATCGGATTAATTATTCAAACACACGGATTTTTATGCATCAGCAAAAACTTAGTCACGTGGTGTTCACTTAAAAATAATTCACGAAAGTTTAGCTTTCAGGGCTGCCCACCCCATTAATGAGCACTCGACGAGGAGGATGGGTAAGTACCAAAACTGACGTTAGATAGGAAGCCATATGGTAGCAATTTGCATATGTATTAGTCGGCCTACTATGAACAAGCTTCCGGTAGCTGTCACCCAACCGCGGCACTAGCAAATGCTTATATTTTGTAATATATACTATTTTCCGAATAAAATACGTGCGGAATGCATTCAGTGCATGCTATAAATTCACCTGGTATAGCCCACTGTACTCCTAGACTTTTCGAGACAAGCAAATGAAGCACACGTTTTACACCTTTGACTGATAGCCCCGCGTTGAGATGTAAACAAACTCCTATAATTTCACTTTGGAAGGCGATAAAAACTAAACGGGTATAAGAACTGAAATAATTTTCACTTCGCTAGGAGCGCTATTGTGTTCTCCGCGGGCCATCAGGGTTTCACTGTAGAAATCCGCCTCAAAACCGTACAAGACGTAGACTTTTCGTTGGCACCTCCATAATTCTTCATATACCGCCATGTAAGTTAGCCAGCAAAGTCGGCCTACTAATGGCCATGTGTGTGGTAGTAAGCACTCCTGCCATATGGCTTCCTTTCTAACGTCAGTTTTGGTAAGTACCCTTTGTCTTGATTTCAAATTTTTATGAACCTCTCAAAATTTTTATAAAATTTTTTTATATACAAATTATTTATATATACCTTTTTTTACAAAATTTTCTTATATATATTTTTATTAAATGTTTTTTTATATACATTTAATACAAGCACCTGAAATAGTAAATTTCACTAAGACAGAAGGTGACATATTTCTTATAAATAAAATGGAAGGTGATATATTTTTTTATAAATAAAATGGATTGTTAAACTGAACCGTCGGTCTTTCCATTCCATCGAATCTGACCGGGTATAGGACCCGGTACGGTGGAAGGCTTTTTCCACAAAAAAAATGAGCTAGCCGTCGGGCGCGTGTTATGTAAAATTTTAATTATAAAGTCATGAATGAATTCAAATTGCATACTTATTTCCGTTCGTTCAAATTAATCAACAACATAATTTGCTTCATCGTTCGCGATAATCTTATTTCTTTAAACGTATCAAATTACCACACATGCGACGAGACATTCTGCATCGTCAACTCTAAAGAATCCAAAAGTGCAGACATTGTAACGCTTGCTCTGCAACGTGAATTGATCGAATTCGTTTTTGCTTATTCATCAGTTTAATTTGATAAAAACTAATCGCGAATGGATTCAAGGCCCTTCTTGCGTTAAAGCTCAAATGTGTTGGAACAACAAGTTAAATCTGTGTGTTTTATTAGAAGTTCAAAAAATAAATCCTGTGTGCCTTGAATTACAGAATTCACTGTACCAAATAGATATATATGTGTCTTTACAATATATTCAACCTTTCACATAATTAAATTGTCTTTAATTCTCGTTGTAAATATAACAAATGGTGGCAGCACCGCAACATTGTGCTATTCCGAACAACAAAAAATTGTTTCAACGAGGAGTTGAAGGCTTAATCAAAGGTTGAAGTAGGAAACCGTGACTCTGGGGAGGCATATCAGAGGTTTTGTTGAAGTAAGATACCGTGACACTGAGGTTTTGTTGAAGCGCAAGAAGAGGCGTATCAAGCAGCATCGGTCAATTGGCGAATCGCAGCAATAGAAAACTTGTATTTTGGGAAGCTAAGGAGACAAGCGGAAGTTTCAGCGAAGTGGACACTCATTGTTTGTGCGAATCACAGCTCACCACAGTGCAAGCAGCAAGATGGTATATTGCAAGTAAGGAAATTTATCTATGTTTTTCGTGAAATTCTATCATTTGGTTATCGTCTGTTTTGAAGCAGAAAATTTACCAACTAAGAAAACATTTATAGTGTACTTTAATACTGTGTGTTGCTTCTGCTGATGATTTTTCGGGTCTTGTTGAGCGGAGAATACTTCGAATTAGACGAAGTTGATATAATTGATAATTGTGATAGTGAAATTTTGATCGAAATCAATAATCGATTTGTTGATTATAGAGCTTTTCGCGAAAACGTATTGAATACGCGTGAGGGAAACATGAGTGGTCTCAGTTTCAGTGATTTGAAAGCATTTATTCCGGTGTTTGAAGGACGTGCTGAGGATGCGTTTAATTTCGTCTATAGTTGTTCTCAAGCTATGGATCTCGCGAACGATGAACAAAAAAGTATTTTGTTTCGTTATATTCAAACACAAATGCGGGGTAATGCTCAAATGATCGTTCTAAACGAAACTTTTGAAGACTGGGATTGTTTGAAAAACAAAATTAAGGATGTGTTTAAAAAATCTCTTTCTCCTCTCCAGCTTCATCGCGAATTGATATCGATGGGGCAGGGAAAGAATGAGAGTATTATTTCGTATACACAAAAGATTCAAACACTCCAAAGAAGGATTGTAACCGCGCGTGAGGCTGTCGTGAAGAAAGAGAGTCTAGTGGCAGAAAGGCATTAATGGTTTTTATAAATGGTTTGCAGACAGAGCTCTCAAATGTTGTGATAGCTCAAAAGCCAAAAACGTTGGAAGAAGCTACTCGTCTTGCTCAGGAAGAAGAGCAGGGACTCAAATTCTTTCAACCACCCTCAGATAGGGATTTTACAAATGATAATGTCTTACCTCGGATTCATAAAATAAATAGTGATCGAAAGTGCTTTAGTTGTGGTAAAGTGGGTCATCTAAAACGTGATTGTAAAAATAAGAAAAAGTTTGAAAGGAATAGAGAAAAGAGAAAAAAAGAATGTTCAAACGAATACGAATTTAACGAAAATCCTCAGAACAGCGAAAAAATGAGTTTCGGGTGAATCTTATCGAAGTAGAAGAGACTCCATTTGTGTTTTTATCGAACGATAATCGAAAGTTAAAGTTCCTCATCGATACGGGTAGTTCTTTGAATCTGATAGCTGCACGTCATATTTTCGAAAGAAATGTGAATGCATCAAAGTCAATATCTTTTAGGGGTTTAAATGCGGTTAAAAATCAATCTTATGGCACAACCGATTTGGAATTATGTTACAGCAATTCTGAAATAATTGTGGAGTTCCAGGTAGCAAAAAATGAAGTTTTCCAAGAATATGATGGAATATTGGGAAGACCATTTTTATTGAGTCAAAGGCCCATTTGGATTTTGAGCGGGATGAGTTGATTTGTGGTGGGAAGGTTATTAAACTTATTCGAAATAAATACAAAATACCTCCAAGAAGTGAAATTACACGATACATTCAAACACATATAACTGAACAAAATGAAGTGTTTAATAATGGGTACAGTGAAGATGGGGTAGCGTTGGTAGATGCACTAGCAAAAGTTAATGAAAATGGTGAAATCCCTATAACAATTTATAATAGTTCAGATATTAGTAGGAAGTTTCTTGCAAGCAGTGTTCACACATTTAGCGTTCAGGTTGACACACTCCCAATTGTAAAAAATCAGATCATCATTAGAGATGAACATATGAATGAAGAAGAAAAATTTTCTATACAAGCCCTAGTTAAAGAGTATGGCGAGTTTTTTTGGAGAAATAGACCCAAACAATCTTACTAAGCAGCAGAGCATTCAATCGATTTGGAAGCAGATGCTAAACCGGTCCATGTTAAATTATACCGATATCCCAAGATACATCAGGAGGAAGTCAGTAAACAAATAGGTAAGCAACTCAAGGATGGAACAATCAAAACGAGTAGTTCACCATGGAACTCTCCACTTTGGATAGTACCAAAAAAGATGGATGCTTCGGGAAAAATCAAATGGAGGATGGTTGTCGACTACAGAAAGCTCAATGAGTTGACTGTGGCTGACAGCTATCCTCTCCCGAATATCAGTGATATCCTTGATCAGTTGGGTCGGGCAAAGTATTTTACCATACTTGACCTAACTTCGGGATTTCATCAGATCCCTGTTAAGGAGTCCGATCGTCCAAAGACCGCGTTTTCCACCCCTGACGGTCACTATGAGTACAACAGGATGCCGATTGGTTTGAAAAGCGCTCCTGCTTGCTTTCAAAGGATGATGAACAGTGTGCTCTATGGACTCCAGGGATCACGATGTTTCGTCTACCTTGACGATATTGTTATATATGGTACCTCCTTGGATGATCATAATGAAAAATTGAAGGAAGTCTTAGAAAGAATAAAAACCAATAATTTACGTGTGCAACCCGACAAGTGCGAATTCCTGCGTAAGGAAATTATGTATCTGGGTCATGTTATTAGCGACAAAGGAGTTAACATGGATCCGGCAAAGGTGGCTGTAATTGACAAAATCAGAAGGCCGAGCAATTCTAAGGAAATCAAATCGTTTCTTGGAATGACGGGATATTATCGCCGTTTTATTATGAACTATGCTAGAATTGCCTCTTAATGAATTACTTCGGAAGGACGTCGATTTCATTTGGACAGATAAATGCGAATCTGCTTTTGATGAACTTAAGCAGAAACTAAAAGAAGACATAATTTTGGCTTACCCGGATTTCGAAAAACAATTCATCTTAACTACGGATGCGAGTAATGAAGGAATCAGTGCTGTACTATCTCAGGAAGATGAAAACGGATTTGAGAGACCAATATTGTTCTTAAGCCGATCTCTAAATAAAGCAGAAAGAAATTATTCCACTACAGAGAAGGAATGTCTTGCAATAGTTTGGGGAGTTAAACAATGTCGACCATACCTTTATGGACAGAAATTTCTGATACGCACTGATCATCAACCACTTACTTGGCTTTTCAACGTTAAAGACCCGGGAAGTAGATTGGTTAGATGGAGGCTCAGGTTGGAAGAATATTCCTATAAAATTGAGTATAAAAGAGGTAAAGATAATACTGTTGCAGATGAATTGAGTAGAAACTGTGAAATTAATGCAATATTATCATCAGGCGATGGAACCTTTAAGGAGATTGAGGGTGATCATGAAGAGGATGTGTCAGAAACCATACTTGGCTATAAGCATACAAACATTCTCAATGATATCGTTATCAACAAACATGGGGATTTGTTGCAGAAAAAAAAAGACAAGATAACAAAAACTCGTAAGGATGGCACCATTGAAGAGATTCCACTGTCAAGGGTGGATCAAAAGGAGCGGCTGCAGAATGAGGAGGATCGAAACTTACCAAGCGGAAATTCGAATGTCGAAGAAATCGAGCATAAAGAAAGGCAACTAAAAATTATTGAAAGAGCTCACAATGGACTCTTGGGAGGTCATAGAGGAGTAAACGCAACTGAAGAGTTCATAAAGCGAAGCTATGTTTGGAAAAATTTACGTAAGCAAGTTGAAGAGTATGTCAAAAATTGTGCCTTGTGTCAAAAATATAAAATCACTCGACAAAATCTCAAATCAGAAATGGTAATAGAAGCCCTGAAATCCAAACCGTTTGAACGAATACAAATCGATGTGGTTGGACCGATAAAAGTAAAAAATCGGGAACAAAAGATGATGACAATACAAGATAATTGTACCAAATATGTGAAACTCATACCTCTTAATAATATGAAAGCAAATGAGATTATAAACAAACTCATTCATGGCTGCATAATATATTTTGGTGTTCCTAAAGAAATCCTTATGCACAATGGGCCGGAGTTTTCAAATAAACTATTAACGAAATTATGCAATCAGCTAGGAATTGATCAAAAATTTATTAGCATATACCACCCGCAATCAAATGGTTCCACAGAAAGAATACATGCAAGATTGAAAGAATACATAGGAACTGTAACGCAAGAAATCGATGGACACTTGGACATTATTGCTAGATTTGCTTCATTATGACTGAACCAGTCGATTAGCACTTCGACAGGATTCTCTCCACAGGAGTTGCTGTTTGGTGTTAAAGCCACTCTTATGGATGAACATAAAATAATTATAAAATAATTGATGAAAATACACCAGTAAATGATTCAATTGATGAAAAATTGAAACATTTTGAGAAAATACGACAAATAGCGCGAAATTTCAATTGGGAATACAAGAAAAAAGCAAAAGAGAGATACGATGCGAAAAACAATGCACCTGTTAAAAATTATAATATTGGTGATAAAGTTTTGGTAAGAGTATTTTCTAGCACAAAACATAAACAAAATGATAAATTGAAGAATTGGGATGGACCTTATTTTGTTTTTGGAAGTTCAACACACGCAATACAAATAAACAAAAAGAATAAGCCTTGGTTTAATAAAAGTGATGTTAAACCGTTTTTTTCAGATTGCTCCTCTTCGTCCCCACCTACCCATGTATAGCGGAAGTGTCGGTGCGAAAGCTTGAGTTTCCTGGCGTATATTTTAAACATTTGTCGGAAGTTGTATTCGAGGATAGGAAGATCAACCTGATCAAAATATTAGACTTAAGGGATGTAGAATTAGAAATCAATTTGATTAGACATTTAACAAATAGCATAAGTGACCTTTGCATAGAAAAACTATCACAATGTAAGAGTCTGAAACGGTGATCGACAGATTCATAAATTATACCAAAATTTGAACACGGTTTATGGTCTTTTAGGAATAACACCTAACATTCGTCTCAAGAGAGAAGTAAGAATAAAAAGAGGGTTATTGAATATCGTAGGGACAGGATTGAAAACCTTGTTTGGTACTGCAAATGATGCTGATCAGATTGGATCAATCATTGATGCGGTTGATAAGAATGAACATGGTATAAAGGAGGGAATGATAAAAAATTCAGTCCTAATGGGTGAATTTAGTCGTCAGGCCAAACAAATTGACTCTGAAGAAAAATTACTAAAATTTAAAATTAATGAAATCATAGATGAAATTAAGAAAATAGACAATAAGACAAGTGAACAGGAAAAGTTACTATGTTTAGAAATTTATTATGAAGACCTTTTCACAAAAATAACAAACAGAATCCAAATGATTGACCTAACAATCGAAATTCCTCGAGACAGCTTGCTGTTTCTTCAATCTGGGATTCTTCATCCATTCATAATCGAACCTGAACAGCTTATTACAGAACTCAATAAGGTCCAGGAAAAAAATGATTTAGCCATTGTTCCTGAGATCAGTAATTACCAAGATATCATAAAAGATTTGAATTTGAAGGCCTACGCAAAGGATAAGAAAATTTTCATCATAGTCCAAGTTGATATTGTTCAACGACAGGAATTTGAAATGTACGAGGCACTAATTTTTCCCTACATAAAAAACAATGATATTGTAACATTGCAGAATCTTAATAAATACCTAATAATATCCAAAGACAAGGAATACTACACAAGTGTCAATAATTTGGATTGTAGATCAGTAAGCAGAAAGAAAATTTGCTCATCAATTCCGTTTAGATCATCAACTAGAAGCAACTGTATATCGAATTTATTTTTTAAGCAGAGCGATAAATTTTGTGAATTTAGAAGAATAGACTCAGATTTGGAAATTATGCATAGAATCAACAATTTAGAATTGCTCACTGTTAACACGCTCAAAACATTGTACGAATGTAATTGTAACAGGTCCGAAAAAATTAGTTTAATCGGAACAAATATTTTAACACTGACTAATGATTGTACGATTCATACTGTAACGCATGATTACTATCCGGAAAAAGACTTAAAAGAAATTTTGACAAAAGTGATAAAATAATTGAATTAGAGGAATGTTGTACGTTTTTGAACCTTAAGGAAATTAAAATCAGCTCAACAAAACTTTCAAAGCTTTCAACAAATAATATTCATGAAATTAAGGACTTGACATCTGAAATATTCGAAAGTATGAACTTTTGGGAGAAAATTGTAAAACCCATGCCAAAATTCATAACACAAAATTCTATGTTTAGTATGTTTGGTATAGTAACTATTGTATTTGCAATTTATATTATGAGCAAATGTATAAAAACTGGAAATTGCATACTAATATTGTTTAAGAAATGTTTTAATTGTTGTGAAAGGCATACAGGAAATTCAAGTAATGAAAACGAGATGATACGATACAGATCGAACGAATCAATAGAACAGGATGTACCTGGAAGTGAGAGAAATTTGATAAGAACCAGAAACATAAGCATGAATTATTAAACTTGTAGAAAATTTTGCGTTTTGATACTAAATGATACATCAAATAAAGTTGAGGACAACTTTTACTCTAAAGGTGGTCGTGTTATGTAAAATTTTAATTATAAAGTCATGAATGAATTCAAATTGCATACTTATTTCCGTCCGTTCAAATTAATCAACAAAATAATTTGCTTCATCGTTCGCGATAATCTTATTTCTTTAAACGTATCAAACTACCACACATGCGACGAGACATTCTGCATCGTCAACTCTAAAGGATCCAAAAGTGCAGACATTGTAACGCTTGCTCTGCAACGTGAATTGGTCGAATTCGTTTTTGCTTACTTATCAGTTTAATTTGATAAAAACTTCTTCTTGCGTTAAAGCTCAAATGTGTCGGAACAACAAGTTAAATCTGTGTGTTTTATTAGAAGTTCAAAAAATAAATCCTGTGTGCCTTGGATTACAGAATTCACTGTACCAAATAGATATATATGTGTCTTTACAATATATTCAACTTTTCACATAATTGAATTGTCTTTAATTCTCGTTGTATATATAACACGCGCTCCAACTTTCTCTTAGTTTCAGTGACTCTCGCGAGTTAAGTGGCCCCTAGTCAAGGTGCCTTTTCATAGCATAGGGTTATGTGATCCGATTGCATAACTCTATGATATAAATTGGTCGCCGGTATATTTCTTTTCTGATGGGAAGGCTCATGCGGGGTATGTTTGTATGAGTTTTCCACTCAGAAGGGAAATACCTGGCCACTGCAACATTTTTTGGATCTTGATCCGGTTGTCCCACTCTTACTTGTGGGCCATGAGAATCGTCGGGTAACGAAGAGGTTCCCCTAAGTCCGTTTGTTTTGGCTTGTTTCGCTTGATCTTTGAACAAGCAATTCTTTCTTCTTGGTAGTTACCTACAATTTTTCGACTTCGGTCGATTAGTTCTGTTTTCGAGACCCCAAGAACTCGTGAATCCGAAATACTTTTTGTAGTGGCTCCTTGTGCTGAGGGAATGAACCCGCCCCACGACACCGCAATGCTAGTCTGCCAGCGCATTCACGCGTCCCCAGACAAAGGCATTCTCAGTGGATATCAACATCTTCCTTCGCTGAGGCAGCAGACCATCGCTGCTGTCCTTTACAAACATTTATACCTACCTCTTCACTAGACGTCCTGCAGGTTTTCCCGCTCTTTCTTTATAGGACGCTCTGGCGTTCACATAATTTTTTTGCTCCGCTGGAACGCCGCGGGAATCTCAGTCTGAACCAGACTGTCTGCTAATCTCCGTTTTTCATCCGTCTTCATTGTCATCGTTAGTACCGCTCTCAATATACTGTTAACATCGTCGCTGGTTGCGTCGTGGTTATTATTTTTTATTTCTTTTTTTGGGTTTTTGATCTTTTTTATATGTTTTTGGTTGCTCCATTTTTATTGGGTCCCCCCTCGGAGCCGCTATCTCCGTTCGTGTGTGTAGGCGCCTTTTTGGTCCCATGGTTATACTTGCATAGCAGGGAGGCCATGCGAGGGTTGGCACAAGCCCTTATGGAGACAAGTGTGTAATGAATCATGCGACGCCGCTGGCGACCACTACTAACACACTTTGCTGCTAGATGGCTTGTCATTTCACATTGAGTGCGACGAGCGCACATCCCACGTCAATTTTGTCGTGGGATGTCAAGAGGATTTGACAGCCACATGGGAGTAAAGTGTGCACGTAGTGGCCGCTAGCCATGAAGAAGTCCCGGAGTGTGCCGGCAGTTCCACAAAGGTCAAATCGGTCAAATTCAACTCAACCAAATGATGTTGAACATTGGCAATTTGAATGAGTATACCGACGTCATACATTATAATACACTTCCCATTTATTGCCCGAACCCAGTGTACAACTTGAATGTGGGTGAGAATATTCGTGGGCAGGCTAATCCAGACAGAACACCGAGCGCCGCTTCTAACACGGTATATGCAGCCAAAACGGTGCCAACAACCATCAAAAGGTTAAAAAATAACAGGAAGAAGAACTTTCCTACAAAATGGTCATCACAGATATCCATCGACTATTCAAAAGTAGTAGTAAATTTATCAGAAATTGGAATTGGTAAGTCGGCGAATGCAAAGTTTGTTTTTCCGCTTCGAATTAAAATAACGTTTTAGTAATAGTTAAACTAACCGCAGATACCATCAATCAATCTATGCAGTATATAAATCCATGCAGAGAACGTGAACTAGATCTACGAGGATACAAAACACCGCAATTAGAAAATTTGGGAGCTACACTGGACCAATTCGATACTATAGACTTCTCTGATAATGATTTACGCAAACGTGATGGATGTCGGTATTTGCCTGGATTCAAGTGCCTAGATTCAAGTGCCAACAACCGGATAATACGAATGGACGATTACTTGCATGAATCTATCCCCAATTTGAAGTCAGTAGTTTTTACTGGTAGCAATATTCAAGAGTTGGGCGATTTGGAACCACTCACGCACCTCAAAAAGCTGGAAACATTGTGCTTGCTTGTAAACCCCGTATCTACAAAGCCATATTACAGTGAGTATGTTGCATATAAGTTAAATCCGATCCAATCTGAAGGACTTATGAAGTAAACTGGCCACTAATGTAAAGAATGATAACATGTTGGAAGTCCCGCGGAAGAGTTTCTTTAGTTGATATCGGGAAAAACATGAATTTATTGTTGCGTTTTCAACGAAATTCGAGCGTTTCCATAATCCTAGGTATATCCATGTCATGTATGAAAATATGATCAACATAGACGGTGCAAGTGAAACATCTTGATCGAAAGAAAAATGTTTACGATGATATCTATAGTGTGTGTAGAAGTGATATATTCCGTGGAACGTACAAACGGGGTAAAGTAACAATGAGAACAGTTTCAATTTAGTCATCAAGGACATCCGGTTTATATTATTAGTGCCGCAATTTTTAAATAAAACTTTTATAACCGTCAAATTATATTTAATATCATGCAATTACTATTCAATAAAACATAAGCAAATTACAATAATGAGAAAAATGGTGGTGCGAGTGATGACCAAAGGAAAAAAAACAAGGTGTCATGTATTAAGAGGAGTAGTGATTTACTTAAATTCCGGGTCCAAGTAAGGACTATTCCATGTTTTTTATTTTATATGTATGAAATATTGGATGATCTTGCCCGCTAACTTTTAAGATCTGAATTAGCACGATAATTTTACCCAAATGCAATATTATTTATACTTACGATCAAAGAAAGAAAATATCTTTGTATTTGTAAATTTTTCCAATTAGGAGGCGAAATTGAAGTTAATTAAATTCTAAAATATTGCTAGGGAAATCAATTAAATTTGAATCAATTTGGAAGCTTTTCGAGATAGAAAATGATGCGCATAAATTAATATTACCTTTTTTATTAATATATCAAAGAAAAAAAAGGGAATGAAGAGAAAGACAAAACACACCAATAACATAATTATATAAAGCTGTATTAGATTTCCCCTATGGAAATACTGGCATCAATATATAATCATCCATTGATATGTGAATTAATAACTGGTGAATTTGTAGAAATTTTAATGAAACTAAGAATTTATGACTGTCATATTTGTAATGTTGAAGCTTAATATAAATAACTCATAATACAAATAATAATACAAAATAATTTGAACACTGTAATATCTAACAAATAATACTGAGAAATAATACGAACAATCATAATAAATAACCAATAATAATAAGACCTAATACTAAGCATGTTAATGAATACCAAATAATACAAACAATAATAAGGCATAATAGATATCGTAATAATAAATAGCAACCAATGATACAAATAGCAATAATTGAGATATTGATGAAAGTCAAATTCAGTATTTTTTGCGAGTCTTTTTTCTTCTCTTCATACTACAAAATAAAGTACAATAGTGTGTAAACAAACTACCGAGGAAAATTTGTAACCTTTAAAATTGAGAAATTAAACAAAACTATTGAAAATAATTTTTGGGCTGCCACTTAGGTGCAAGAAAGTTAACACTTGTTAACTTTGATTCTTCCAGCTTTTTCTAACTGAAAACTTCCAGTCAATGGCCCATTAAAATTTCCAAATTCGGTCACTTTTGTATAAATTTCAAAAGGAAAGTGTCCTTACGCGAAAATTACCTTCAAAGTAATTTTTAAAGAGAAATTGAAGGTTTATATCGGAGGTATATGAACTTACATGAAATGATTTCCTACATTACTTGCAGTGAACGATGCGGTTCCATGAACGTAGTTGCTAAATAGTACAATCCTTTTAAGAATTAACAAAAAGTTTTATATTGTATCCCTTAGACATTGATAATTATATCCTATTAGTGTTTACATGAGGTTGTAAATAAGTTTTGTTAGAAACCAGTAAGGAATTTGTTCGATTAACTATAAATTGAACAGGTCACAAATTTAGTATTGAGATGCAAGAAATAAAAAGAATAATATGAATTGCTAATTACAAACACGACTTTCCTTTCCAGTGGTTCTTCCTTTCAGCGGGAAATAGAGTGCAGGGTAGGTATGCCGTCGTGAGGGTAGGGTTTGAGAAAATCTGCTGAGGTCGGGTTCGCGTCGCGCGCGGTACGCGGTAGCTTTGTTGTTTTGCCTTTTTATTAGCGTAGCTTTCGTCGGGTTGAGTTAGCGTAGCATATTTTTCGGTACCGCGGCGGAAATTCGGGAACACGAAGTAAAAATTAGATTTTTGTTCTTTGACTGGCTGAATGAAGAAATATGGAGTAACGTAAAATAGGTTTCCTCTCCGTATGATTGTGATTTTTGACGCGTTTGGAAACGGGCATGTATTGGTGGCTGAAGATTGTAGATGAGCGTAATCCATTCGGAGACCCGTGACCGAAATCCTCTCCGATCTAGCTGGCCGACAAGCAGCCACCGCGTGAATGGATTACGGTGCACGGAGTGGTTGACCGGTGGGTACCATCCGTTGGCACTACTCAGACTTAACGTCTAGAACCGATGAGAGGTCGGTTCCTCGTTCGGACGTAGACTTAAAAACATTGCAAGTGCTCAGAGCCGGACCAGCGCTAATTGGGAGTCCTTCTCAACCGAACCTACACCACCAACCCAATGATGCGAACTTCAAACGTACTCCAAGGCTTGCCAAGGTTTTACCGGGATGGAGACGGTATGATAGTTGAATTGGAGACGTTCACACACGAGTGTTACCTCGGTGCTACTGTGCAAACCAACTAGGTCCAAACCATCATATCCGCCAGCCCTAAGCATCAATTCCAGTTCGTTGTCCAATGCGTAGTCCAGATCCAATCAGACTCGTTACCTGTCATCCCAGAAGGGAACCTCACGGCGCCCCCCATATCCTCGGGTCCGTGGGGGCGGCGCTCCGCAAAGAATGCTAGTCTCCAAGAGTGCTCTTGTCGACCGACATTCCCCCTGCGGGAATTTCCTCGGGTATGTGGGGGCGGAACTCCCCAAAGAATGCTAGCCTCCAAGAGTATGTCTGTCAACCAGCATTCCCTCTGCGGGGACGATTTCGATTGCTTCGAGGCGCTATACAACTGCCCTTAATAAGCTGCCATACGTATAGTGGTACATACGAAAAAGCACTTAAGACCGCATAAATGACGATAAAACGACTGAATGGCCTCTTTCACATCCACACGATCAACTCTCGCTCGACACACACCTCATCCAGCGTTACGCCACCAGCCCATTGCCGTCGTTAACCAGTCGTCTCATTCGTCATCTACTTTTATACCGGTAGCGGAAGATTCTCGTGGACACAATCTAGCAATAGCTAGATTGTGTCAAAAAGGGGGTTGCCATTAACAATTTTTATTTGTAATTTAATTTAACTTTTGATTTTTTTTCTTTGGAAAACTTTTTATTGCTAATGGTAGCGGTGGTAATGTTTAAGTTAGTGTGGGCTAGAAATAAGAATGTTAATAAGTTGCGTATTATATTGGTGGTTATTTTTATAAGATGGTAATTTCTTCGCAAACGTCCTTCGAGCAAATTACCTATGCAGCTGCCCGATTACTACAACTGTTAAAGATCTTGTGATGTGATTCTGAAAAAGTTTCAATATGAAGATATCAATTTTTGTCACTTTAGCTGTTTATACCGCGACCAAAGGCTTTTCTTTGGCCGCTTGTATACAAAACAAAAAAAAAACAAAGTTAAAGAATTTTAACTGAAGGCCAGATACAAAATCTATCCCTTTTTAATGAAGGCCAGATACAAAATCTGTCCTTTACTTAATGGTGAATTTCGGTCCAATACCGGTATTCTCTTAATGAAGGGTGAAATGACCAAGCTCTTAATAACGAAACTATTTTTTTTCAATTATATCCTGCAACTGGCCACTTTATTATAAAACTTCTGACTCAAATATACTTATACTTACTAAGTCGGCGATATTGTCCGCTCCCACGCTCCAACATTCTTCATGGACGAGCATATCGCTGGCTTTGCACAAGTGCATGTCTATGTCCAGCCAGCGACATTAACATGCTTCCACGAGTCAGCATCATTCGTGGGAACGTGCTATCATATCGCTGACTGTGCACAATCGCATGTAGGCACGTCGCGAATTCCTCAGATTTTAGAAATGCAAAGTGATATTTGTTTTGACTGAAGAATTCACGACGTGCATCTGAAGATGATCATGTTTAATTTTATAGAGACAATTTCATGCAATTTGGCTTTAAGATTTGGAAAAGGTATTATTTTGTTTGGGCTTCAAACATCTGAAGATGATCAGGCTTAATTTTTCAGAGACAATTTTAGCTTTTAGATTGTTTGGTTTGTATTTCATTTAAAGGTAATATTATTGAATTTCAACAAAGATAATTTCATGCAATTTAGATATTTTAGATTTAGACAAGGAAATGTATAATTTTGTTTGGGTTTCAAACAGCAGTTTGATGAAATCTTCTATTCGATGTATAGTGCATCCAATCCATCTCAGGCTTTCTGTACAAAGCAGTACATGCACCATAATATTTCCTCTCGAAAACTTTTAATCTTTCCATGGTTCTAGTACTTTGGTTGTACCAAACTTGACATCCATATGTCAAAACCGATCTAACCAGGTTCTTAACTTTGACCTTTTGATCAAAGTTCCTGGAATGAAAGATGTTACAATCAATAACTGCAATCGTCGAATTTCGTGGGGATCATCCAAATTCCCATTTGTACTTGGGTATTCGAATCGGGGCCTTGGGATCCCAGCCGAACCGTGGAGACAAGGTAAGTTTGGCACCACTCATCAACCCTTACTTCACACCCACTTGGGCTCCCCGGAACGTAACACCTAAACGTGCACGGAGCCTAAATTAACTGTTGTACAATAAAGAAAACAGAACCTAACACCATCTTTGTTTCACTAAGGAAACCAAGGCACTTCATGCATAAAAAAAAGAAAGACACAAAGGTACTTGACGCGAAGGAGCCAAAAATACTACTACTAATTTTTCAAGAAGGTCCCAATGATTCCAGCACTCCTGTTACGTTTTTGACGCGACTATTGGCACGACCACTCCAAGAGTGATTTCATCGGCTGACACTCTGAAAAATTTCTTCAATCAAAAATATCAAACATATTAAAGAAATCCCGATGCTTAAAATGCAAATCAATGTATTAGAATTTCAATGTTACTTACAACCATATATACAATTGAGAAGTTGTGGTCCCCCTTCCGACGGAAAATAAGTTTGACTCGCTGTTACCTAATCCAGCCACTGATGATAAATTGATCCGTATCACACGCACAATAATTATTTCAATCGCTGGCGATACATCGCTTTTCATATGCTGCCTCCATATTACATGCCCAATAATTACTCCAATCGCTGGCGCTGATAAGTTCGTCTCACACGCTGCGTTTTTCTTCATTTTGCTGCCGTGAAAGCCAAAAAAGAGGATGCTTCCACCGTCGCTCACCCTTATATAACTTTTGCCGGCTCTTCCTTAACGGTGAAGGTCAAGTTCAAGTTTAAGTTACCATCGTTGCCACTGCTCAACCTTCAGCCTTAGTAATGGCACAAACCAACATTCAACGGCTATATGTTTTGACGCAGAAGCTTTTAAATGAAAACAATGTTAAGTTTGTTTGGTTTGTTTGGCTCGTCAACTGATAAATATTAACTACAGGTATTTGCAATAGAAAAGGAACTGCGCAAATTATCTTCTTGCATAACAATAGTTACATCTTCCCTTTCAGTTTCACGAATAATTTTCAGTGGCTCTTCAGCAATCTCCTGAATTTGTGGTACAACGTATGTAGAACCTTTACCCTGAAATAATAGGAATATTTGAAAGGCTATCGCCACCTCCAAGCTCATTAGTAGATTAGCATCGTTGAGTCGAGCGTTTGACATTAGATGAATGATCTCGGGTATTTTGCGATGAGTAATCTGGGGACAAATTTAAATCCATTTGGAAATCTTTTTTTAATTTTTGACTTTAGAGGGAGTGGGTGCCGTGCAGAGATATGGTAAAATTTCAGGATTTGTTTTTGCAATACTCTGACCCCATGGTTCGTTCGTTAAGTTCATCGGTAAATTATAAAAAGTCGTAAAAGATGATTAGTTGTGTCATTTAATTTTGTTCGTTCTTCAGACTTTTTGTATTCATAAATCTTAACCAATTGGTACATTGTTACGAAACTTCCATTCCAATCATTCACTTCTGAATATTGTAAAAATATACTAATTACATCTACTACCTGAGGCCACCATCCAGTACAATCATATTTGATTGTATGAAACACACCAACTGATAGTTGAAGCCTTAAAAGCTCATTCAATCTTACTTTTAAGGGGCATTGCGTAATCTTGTCCATGTATCAGATGTTTTATTGGTTCTTCGATTTTGCATTTCACATTCAGGTGAGGTCAGCCTATTTGCGTCGGTCCCTTTTGTCGTTCTTTTCAGTCTGTTAAGGTGAACTTTTCTAAGTCGAAATTGTAAAACATTGCCAAATAAAGCCGCGGTGGTGATCCCAGTTAGATAAGTGTTATGCAAAGATGTGTAATGATTTTAGGTCTTGATCCGAACGAGGAACCGACCTCACATCGGTTCATGACGTTAAGTCTGAGTAGTGCCAATGGATGGTACCAACCAGTCAATAAATCCGTGCACCGTAATCCATTTTCGCGGTGGCTGCTTGTCGGCCAGCTAGATCGGAGAGGATTTCAGTCGCGGGTCTCCAAATGGATTACGCTCATCTATAATTTTCAGCCACCAATACATGCCCGTTTCCAAACGCGTCAAAAATCACAATCATACGGAGAGGAAACCTACTTTACGTTACTCCATATTTCTTCATTCAGCCAGTCAAAGAACAAAAATCTAATCTTTATTTCGCGTTCCTGAATTTCCGACGCGGTACCGAAAAATATACTACGCTAACTCAAACCCGACGAAAGCTACGCTAATAAAAATGCAAAACCAACAATGGTACCGCGTACCGCGCACGACGCGAACCCGACCTCAGCGGACTTAGTCAGACCCTACCCTCGCGATGGCATACCTACCATGCACTCCACCTTCCGCTAAAAGAAAGGAACCACTGGAAAGGAAAGTCTAGGGTTAAGTTAGAAATTCATAGTATTTATTGTCTTTCACAAAATGACAAAAAAAAACCCTTAAGCCTAAAGTAGCTTCACAAATACCAAAGTTTCTACACTGCTACAAGAATATTAAGCAACGGTTTAATATTTTCGCAAGTCGAAAGCATCAATCGAAATTGTATCTTAAAATTGCAATTTAATTTTTAATTCATTTAAGCAAATTTTGTTTCCGTTAAATGTTAATCTGAAAAGTTTCTACAATTTATCGCGTTAGCTGTATTTCATATGTTTATCAATTATGCAATTACTAATCTATGATTTGTAGGGGATTTGGAATCACTGAACTATTTAGACTAATTTTATTATTTTTCGTTGGAATTTCCAGAAAGTTGGACATGTGTATTTATAACTACATTTTCATAAGATCCTTTTGGTTACTTAAAGCGTGCGCCGTAAAGTTCAAACTTTAGCTTGTGCCCAAAACTAATTTTAAACATGTAATTTTTTTTCCGGGAATGACGACTGCATTTCAACAAAGTAGAAAATTGGATTGAATAGAAGTAGAATTTCGTGTCTTTATTTTCCAATCATTAAGGATTCTCATCATAGAATATTTAATTTTGGTTTCAAAAAAAAACTTTGGTATGCCTTATCCATAACAACGATTTGGTCGCCATATAAAGTTTTTTTTTTTTTGATTCGAAACGCTTCTGAATAATAAAAGCGATTTTAATTATTTTGGTTCTTTTGTTTATATTATTTTACTAGAAAAATATATAAATTAATTAAAGTACATTACCCTACTTGGCTACAATTTTCATAAGTACGTGCTTCATATAACTTTATAAATTTAGGATCCCATGTAAATATAATATCAAATAAACCAAACCGAGGTTATGCTAAAGAATCTGTCCAGCAGCTTCCAAAGAAAAATAATTACAACTTTTTTTGATTGATATTATATAAATTAGCAATGATTCACGGGTGCATTTCTCATCAAAGCGAATCAATAACCTCAAATTTAGTATTTAAGATTAAGTATTGACTATCATTTCACTTTCTTCTTAAATTGAAGATATGTCCCTTAACTACTATACTTATTAGCGAAATATTTAAGTGAAATTGGCGAATAAAAGAAAATTAGCATTGTTCAAAAGAAATTGATCTACATTTACTTTAAATAATTCTTTCGCTTAGATTTTAGTCCACAATTTATTTTAGTTTTTTTTATTGTTTC
This sequence comes from Odontomyia ornata, assembly GCA_963969285.1. NCBI lineage: Eukaryota > Metazoa > Arthropoda > Insecta > Diptera > Stratiomyidae > Odontomyia > Odontomyia ornata. The sequence goes on along the minus strand of OZ017742.1, from coordinate 196,493,326 downwards.
CTTTCAGTTGTTTTCTTATTTTCTGTTTGTCGTGCAATATTTATAATTCACAATACTTATATGAAGTATTTTTTTTCTTAGTAGCTTTACTTTTTCCATCTTTATTTGCATGTTTATATACAGTTTTTAGGGTTTTGTAAAATAATTTTGCAAAACCCTTCTAAAATCGCGTCCTGTCTGTCCGTCTGTCCGTCTGTCTGTCCGTCCGTCCGTCCGTCCGTGTGTCACAGCAGTTTTTCTCGGAAACTACTTAAGCTAGAAGCATCAAATTTTGTATGTAGGTGTTGGGTGGTGATCTCTTCAAAGTTCAACTACTAAAAACTTTTATAAGGTATTTTAGGGGGGTCTCCCCATGTAGGGGAGTGACCCCCCGAAAAAAAAATTTCATTGAAGGTAGCCGATATGGGTATCAAATGAAAGGTCTTGATGAGAACTTTTCAAAACAGGTCTTAGTTTGGCAATATTTGCTTCGAGGGCACACAGGGAGGGGAAATACACGAAAAATTTGTGTCCCCCCCCCCTCGCGATTGGACACCTTCCATCCGAAAAATCTGAAAAAAATCAAGAATGTAGGCCTTGATGAGTACAACAACAACAAATACGTGAGAAGTCGCAATTCACTCAACTTTGTTAGTAATAGTATGATATATCGATTTTATGTTTTCTTGAATAAAATCTTAACGGTACCCTTAAATTCAATGAAATTCAGTACACAGATGTTTATTTATAAGATTAATCTATCCTGAAAGTTTCATAAAGATTGCATCATATTTAGCGAAGTTATAGCGGTTTGAATTTTCCTGTATTACTATGGAACAATATGCGCTGCATGTATTACTATGGCAACATATGGCTATGGAACAACATGCGCTTTTTACCGACTCAGACACTACAGTTTTGCTAGGATTTGCATGAAAATTTCAGGAATGATAGATGTCATGAATAACTTTGAGAATCAGTTCAGCTAGTGGTATCAGTAATCGTAAAACAAACTAGTGGCTGTTTTAAATGCGAAGATTGAATAATTTTGAGTTATTCTTTCCCAACTTCAACGTTTAAGGTGCATGCTTTGAACACTTGATTCAATTTAATGAATGACTGAAGCTGAGTACCTACAATTAATGCTCATAAGTTAAACAAGTCAAGGAGGCGGGAGGGAGCTTCTAACAAAAGGGCTTTGTAACGACTCTAGGATTCGAAAAAATTGGCCATTAATCGATGATAACAGTACAGGAGAGTGGCCCCTGAAAAAAAATTCATCAAACGTAGCCGATATGAGTATGAAATGAAAGTTTTCATGGCAGCTTTTCAAAACAGTTGTTAAACTGTCAGTTTTTGCTTCAGTGGGGGCACAGGGGGGAAATACATGAAAAATGTGTTTCCTCCCTCGCGAATGGACATCTGAAATAATTATCAAGGGAGATATTTATGAGTATAACAATAACAAAAACCTCAGAAGTCTAAATTCGTTCAACTTTGTTAATAATAGTATGATCTTCGAATTTCATAGTTTCTTCCAATAAAATCGTCATTGACATGCTTCTTGACTTTATTCAATCTGGTGACTGCATTTTGAAAATTGAATACAAAACCCTTCTGACATGAGCGTAGGTCTGTTTACCCAACTTGTTTTTATTATTTTGTGCACGTTTTGTTTTGTTATTGTAAATTCAGAATCTTATGTTTTTTAAAAGCATACTTTCAATTTTTTTTACGTATCAAGTTAAAAGGATAAGGAATCCCAATAACTAATGTCCTAGTTCTTGACGATATTTTCTATTTGCTCGCAACAATGGAAGGGATTAAAAATTCAAATAACAAAGCTGAAAATGAAAACTTAGTCTAACCACAGTAAAAACATTCTTAAAGTTCGCGACACAGGAATTAAAAAGACTAGTATAGGTGAGAACTTTTATGAGCAATAAAATTTGTTGTACCCCATTGAAGTAAGATTTACCGCGAAAGCAAGAGAAAACTTGGAAAAGTGTTTGAATAAAAATCCAACCTGCACTTGAAAGGTTACACTAACCACTTTGCCTTAAGTACCCTTCTTCAAAGTTTGATTGAAGTGGAGATCTAGCAAAATAATGATATTCTTCGAACCGATTCTTCAGATATTTGGCTGAGAGACAGTGACTTCCAAATACGTATTATTAAGATAGGTAAGAAACTAGATACTAAGCACAGTATATAAATTTTCACGAAACTTCCCAGAAGTCAAGGAAGCCGAGAAGAGCTAGCGACCCCCTAAATTCAGACGGAGGATGCGAAACATCGTGGTTTAAGTCGTCATTGCGGCCTATACTGCTAGTTCTTGTGCAGTGAATTGTAATACTATACTAAACAAAACGAAAACAGGGTTTCGGACAATTGTATAATATAACGAATTGATAGCGTTTGAATTTCATCTTGACCTAACATAAAACAAACTAACTTATGCATTAAGCACTTCAAATAAAAATCACTCCACTGAAGGTACTTGCAGCTTTAACCGAACCACACAAGTGATTATAAAAATACATGTTATAAAGCAAAAAAAAGGCAAAAGAGACAACATCCGTTGTGGGGGCCCCAAAATAAACGAAACTTTATGTAACATCGGGCTGTGAGCTGGGGTCCACGGAGCCACAGAGCGTTAAAAAAATTGAAAGTATTGTTAAAAGCAAAAATTCACTCAACTTGATGTTAAATGAATGTTTTCTTGTTTTCACGCTTTATCCTCCCATAAACAGGTGACGTTAACATTTTTTCTACCAATCCAAATTTTATTGGTTGGTTGCAATTGGGCTAGCGCGGAAATTTCAGAATCGATATTATACGTATATTTTACAATTTCCAATCAAAATGGTGACATATTATGTATATTGGTTCGATTCACATCAATTTTACATGGTCTATTCCGATGAAATTATAAACAGATCGAGATCGTACGAGCAAAAAGGATCGCTTAACTTGAACTATTAAGCTCGGAAATTGACGAGAGGCTTACAAGAGATTGATGGAACTGAAGTATTAGTGTCAAGTTTTGATTTTTCATAAATCATGAAGCATTGCGTGCTTCCGTTAGCTAAAAGGCCAATGTCCTCTATTCTGATATGAAAAGTCTAAGGTAGGTTGCAGTTAGTACAAATGTAAAAATAGGAATACGGATAAATAACGCGCTGCCTTTTTAATTAATATTGAGTGACAACTTTTCATCGCAGAGTGACACCACCTCAGCGCCATAAGGGACACCGTAAAGTTATTTTTATGGAGGCTATTGTTTCAACTTTTCTTGTGTGGCGATTCGATTCAAGTCATAGCAATCCATCAATGACGTTCGTATCCCAAACTATACGTCGTGTGGAATTATGCGTCCCTATTTTGAATACATCAAGTACAGCGCGAAATGCTCCTTCAGGGTGCCTCATTAGCCTAACATTGTTTTCGACTACAACCGTACAGGCGCCAGTCGACCGCTATCACTCTTATAACAAAATACAGAATAGTTTAAAGTATTCATGCAAACCTGATAATCGCTTGTATTAAAACGCTTCCTGCATGAGCCTCTCCTTGCTTGATATTGCGCGATGCGTCGTTCGTCGAATGAAGACGATTAAGAGATGCTGATGTGATGTTAATATTGATATTGTTGAGGTATTGCACTATGCGTTCTCGACGAGAGTGTTTCCTGTCTAGCACTGTTGAATTAATTGCTGGATCTTAGAGGCTAGGATGAGTGCGCCGAGTTGAAGGTGACGATCGATAGCAGCAAGACGATGTTCAAGCTCTTCAGAATGCAATCACCAGCGAGACTTCCAGCCCAACTGCTTTGTTTTTTTTTCGCGTTCCTAAAACACTTCGAGTTATTTATTAAATTACTAATTGCATTCTGAGGTCACCTTACGGTTTATGATGTATTGTCTTGGGACATCTTTTTTGATTTGTCTTGAATGATGTTGTGAATACGAGCTGAATAGCGTACTTGTAAAAGCCTTCGCCGCCTCAAACGTTCTCGTTCCCGAAATAATTATGGCAATTTCTCGCAAGAAACTTTTCCACGACGACTGAGGCAACCGCGACAGAGAACCAGCGACACACTTCCCAACTCCACTGCCATGTGGCTGTCATTTCCTCTGCACATCCTACGACAAAATTGTCATGGGATGTGTACTCGTCACAACCAACGTGAAATGGCAAGCCACCTAGCAGCGAGGTGTGTTAGTAGTGGTCACCAGCGGCGTCACATGATTCATTACAGATGCATTCCAGTAGCGATGTATCGGTTGTTTCCTGTCCAAGCATCCTGGCCCTACTTAACTCAAAATCTTTGAGCAAAACTTTAGTTTACTTTACTTACTTACTATTCTTACAACTTTAAGGTATAATACATTTTCAAGAGGAAAAAGAAAAGAAATAAAATTAAAATAATAATCCTTATCAGCTCTTCATCTCGTGGAGTGGTCTATGAGAACGTATCATTTGTGCTTGACGTTGACGCCAGAGTGCTAGGTATCCTTTTCAGCCGTGACAAAGAGCCGTCGAAGAGCCATGACTACTTGTTGTGCTTTAATGAGCACGATTTTGACATGTTCAGTACAGTGCACAGGATTTATGTCGAACGAGTATTGAACTACACTCGCCAGCCATAATGTGGAAATCCTTCCAATTACGTTTCAGGTCTTGACTGACACCCTGCAGTGTTGTTCGAAACAAAATTGTTTTACACTTCTGCGCATTGATTTTCATTCGCCAATTGTCAGTGTACAGCTGCACATCATTTAACATTTTTTGGAGATTGCTGTGAACTATTGTAGCTTTTCGGTCTGCTTAGATCAGATCATCAGCAAATACTACCAATAATTGCGTTAATAAGACTGTAAAATCAAGGCTGCTCAATATTTTGCCAATGAATATTGAGAAGAGCAGAGGCATAGTAGCCATTCAAGACTTTGAATCGGCACATTGTCGTCAGATTTCTGTCATTTGCAATAAATGATTACCCATATAACATATTGCACATCATGGCGGCAAGGTGTCTGGGGAACCCGTCCTGAAGCAGTTTGAAAATTCGTCCACCTAAACACACCGTATCGAAGGCTTTCTCCATATCAATGAGACATGCTCCAACGCATTATCTATCATTTAGTTTCCAACAGATGGCTGAGGTTACTTTCGTGATTGCATGTGTGGTCAAATGCCTGGCACGAAAACCACATTGGCCATTCGGCATCAACTCATATTCCTCAATGTGGGCGTTTAATGCTCTGTTGAGTATCACTTCAAACACCTTGCTGATGTTAGGCAGCAAGCTGATTGGGCGATAGCTTTTAGGGCATGAAGATTCTTTTCCTTTACCTTAGTCTTTTTCCACTCATTTGAGAAATATGAATTGCTTAACGTGTTGTTGAACAATATGCAATAATTCCTAATAGCAACCTCAGGCAAATATCGGCAAACTACATTTGGAATACCATCAGTACCACATGATTTCTTGCTTATCCTGCAAAATATAAAACACAAGTCTTCATAGCTGACAAAATAATCAATAAGATTCAAGCTCAGTATGAGGTCAGATGTTAGTGTTTCTTGGAAATGAAGAATTGATTCGCCATTCAGGCTTGATTTGAAGTCGGAAACTTTTGCTTCAACGACCTCTGAAAATATTTCATTCCCTCTCTCAGGGTTTGGTAGATGAACCAATTCAAAATGTGTTCCAATCAGGGAAAGTTTATGCAATCCATCACATATAATCCTGTTTCCATTTCTATCCGGAATCGTACTTTCAATTTCGATACCAGCCCTATAGAGAAGATTTAATTCATCACTAACGACTCCAAGATTCGACACCTTCACTCAAGACTTCTTACGGAATATGCTATTCACATTCAAGAAAACGCCATCTGGGTCCTGTGGGCTAACACCTCTCAGTTTTTCCGCCCATTGATTGCTGACCTCACTTCTGAAGTAAGAACGGATTAAATTCCGGACATTTTTCAGGTGTAATTTCAACAAAGCCAACGAAGGATGGTTGTAGTCCAATAATCGCCAATAAATATCTTTGACGCGTGTGAGAAGAAGGCTTTTCAATCTTTTCATCTTGTAATGGTTGGCGTTTAATACCCTTCCATATTGTTTCGATGTTTAATCTTGGTAACTACTTTCTCAATCATTTCCAACGTCAACTTCTCTAACTTCGACAAATAGAGACCTATTTCATCATTAATTAGATTCCTGTCATTAGAAACCATTGAGCAAGAGCTGCCATCATCAGAAGGAGGACATTACTTCTGGTGATTCTGATTAAATTCTTTTGAAACTTTCCCCAGTCTGTTTTTTTGAAATTCAACCGATGATTTTCATGTTGAACTGGAATGAGAGAGAGACCATCCCCTTGATGATTGATTCCCATTACGATTGCGTTGTGGTCGCTATCGTAAAGAAGCACTTGCAGTTTCCGTTGGGGACTATAAAGCTGAATTCAAGTCTTGTGTCAGCGATGCAGAAGTCCAAATTTGGATTTCTCCTGAGATATTTTGGAAAAACCCAACCCATATAGATTGCACCTGTATCCAATTTGGTTCTCTGTTATCCACGATTTCAGGAATACGTGTATTATTGGTGGCGTTCAGCCATGATTTATGCTTAGCATTCAGCTCACTGGCAAGAATATAATAATTATGTAGCCCGTTCAATTTGAGCATTTCAAACAAGGAATGGAGCTCCTCCTTGAACTTGAGAACGTTTCGACACAACTGGCAATGAAATTTTGATAACGTTCACTTCAAGAGATAACAATAGAGTCTTTTAATCAATATCCCGCTGCCAGTTACTCCATCACCGTTTACCCTATCGTTTATTACGTACTCGAAATCCTTGAATGTCATGGAGTGCCATGCCCTAAGATTTGGCTTTGTCAATCAGGCAATATTGCAACAAAATGTTGATCAATTAAAATGGAGTAACACAGGTTTTCTTTCAAAGTAAAAATATATTTGTTTTGCATGTCATGAAAGTTTTTCTTCAACTTAATCCTTGTATACGTCTGCATATCGTAGTTTAAGTACAAAAAGGCTTCTAACGTGAGCGAAGTTCTGCCTACCCAACTTGATTAAATTAAATTTAATGTATTTTAGTTTTGATAAGAGGTAACACATTCATTCGTCAGCTTACAGCTACCAAATCGTTGAGAATATACAAAGAAAAGTCAATCTAAAAGACTTTAAGACACATAATTTAACATCATGGCATACAAGTTAATGTTAAAAATAACTAATTTGGCAGATTCAATGAAATCTAAAGTTTTTAAAGTATTGTCAATTGATTTTATAGCTGGTTTATTCCATGATTTTTTATTAGTTGATCTTTTCATGACAAGTTACGTCTTTACGGTATATTTTGTTAATATTTTTACAAAGTGCGTTTCGATAAACAATCCAACGTTAAAAATAAAAAAAAATTAATTTCAAAATAAAATATACTAGTAGAAGGCCTCTACTAACTGCTACGTAATTATTCTCGACGCAAATATTCTTCCCGAATGCGGATTCACAACTTAAATGCTCAATTTGGAAACGGTTGTTATTTTTAATAGTTTATCATATTCATATATTTTAATGCTTACTTCTAAATTATATTCAACAAAAAAAGTCGACACAGCGTTACCCTTCAAAATAATTTTTTCACAGCTTTCGTATGCGTCTAAGGCCTTGATATGCCACTGCCTTCTTAAACCTGGCCATCTTGCTAGGCTTGATAATGCAGTGAAAATTAAAACTGACAATCAGCTGTTTTATCAATGACGTCATTACTTTTTTGCTTTTTTTTATCAGCTGCCGTGACATTTCTCCAGCAAGTGTCAGTTTATAGTCAAATTGTGGAAGCAAAAGTTGTTGGCGGCAATTTGTTGCCTGAGAAATTGTTCAGCAGGATAGCCTGAATTGTTTCTTGTGAGGCGTGTAGGAAGTTGCAAAGCAGTTAATTAAGTATTTCATACATATTTGTATCAACATTAACCTGAACTTCATTCAATATTAGATCAAGTAAACCGACAGCAAAAACAACGAGGGAAATTTGTTAAAAAATCGCAAGAGTCGTTAGAAGATGAGAATGATGCATCTGATGCTGTGAGTGACAGAGCAAGCAAGCAAAAAATAAGTGATAAATGAGAATCGCAGAGTAAGGAAAACACGGCAGAATAATACCGAACATAGCGATCATCATTCGGGTGCAAAATCAGCTGTGAAATCTCGAAAGTTGGAGTGGCAGACAAAACCCCGCTGATGAATAAGATGAAAATGCGGAACAAAGGTAAGTAATCGCGACATTGATATAATTTGCCTTATTTTTGAAATGTGCACTCAATTTTTTCAGAAACCTAATTGAAAGCCACTACAACAAAAAAAGTCATCAGAATAGGAGCATACAGCCGAGGAAACGATAACTCCTGAAATTATAACAAACAGACGAAATCCGATCCAACTACGCCAAGTACGAGTGAATCGCAATAGCAGAGTTTTACCGGAAGACGACTCAGAGGATGAACCGCGGGCATTAAGTCGACAAAATTGACTATTGACTGAACAAAGAGCCAGGTGTGTTCGCAATATTGGTAAATACTACAACATTGTCTTCATTCAATTATAATTTGTATACAGTTTGATTTCAGTCGAGAATCGAATAACCAATGGCAATAGCACGGTTCATAGATCAACACTACCAATACGCAATCCTCAAATGCCTAGTAGTTCCACACTTTGTGGCTCAGTAACGCGATAGCATGCAAATTCAACAACTAGTAACGATGCTGTACGATCCTCCTCAGCTTCAGCAATTAGAAGTCAAACATCAACATTTAGATCTCATGTTTAGGTTGATCATGATTATGGTCAACCGGGTTCATCAACGATGCACCATACAAGACGAATTCTATTTAGACATCTAAGGAATGCAAATAAGCTGGATATGCTGTGTGACGAAGTTGATCCTTTGGAGTTCCCATCATCAGTCGTTGAAGATATCTCTTCGCGATTGAGAATGTGAAATAATGTGAATAGTATAACACCGACAAATCGAAATGTGGTACAAAACAACCGTGAAACGAAAAGGCCTCCACGACGCGGACGAAATTTTTCTTAGTTTATTTTCCAGCTGCACAAAGCTGTGTCTATACTCGTATGTTATATTTAAGTTGTTGCACTTGATCAGTGTTTTTAAGGGTCTATCTTATATAATTTCTTCATACATGATATCTTCGAAATCATAGTCAAGCCAATAAGCTCATCATTTGAATAGTTAATGCTGGGAAAACAATATTGGAATGTATGATTCTAAAATTTCAAATAGGTGCACATCAAATCTAGCAAGCTAACAATTTTTCTGTATTGCTCAAAATCTAGAATAAGTTAAATATAAACAATTATTAGTACCTCTTTTATTGAAAATTAAAGTTTATAGAGTAACTCATACCGTTATTTCAAAGCGGAAGAGAAAAAAGTTGGTGGTAGTGATGTCTGAAATACCGTCAACTGCATAGCCAACTCAAGTATCTACATAACGCTCAGAGCAAAGACAAGAAAATGTACAGCAAAATGAGGTAGAAATTCACAATCGGATGAAAATTCAATTAGACCGACAGCACGCCAGAGTCGTCAGAGGATGAGAATGATGTATCAGATGTTCGCAGTGACAAAATAAACAGGCAAAAAGGACTAAACGTATACCACTAGTGATACATGAGAATCGAAAAGTAAGAGAACACGGTAGAATAATAACGAAGATAGCGATCATCATTCGGGTGAAAAATCGCCCGTGAAATCTCGAAATGTACCAAATCGTCATTATGAATCCGATCACAGTTATCAATTAAAATCAGGGCTCCAGAGAGCAGCTATGAAGTCTGATACCGAACAAGAAGTTACACGACCCACAACATATAGTATGCGACATGCTAGAGGAAGTTAGAGTGGCAGACAAAACACTGCTGATGAACAAGGTAAATATGAGAACCCAAAAGGAACAAGGGTATGTAATCACGAAATTGAAATATTTTGGGTTATTTTTTGAGTTTTCAATCAATTTTTTTTGGGTTTTGTACTAAAATACAAAACCCTATTGCAATCACGACCTGTGTCCGTCCGTCCATCTGTATGTCACTGCAGTTTTCCTTCGAAACTATAGAAGCTATAGCATTTTTCAAAGGGGCTGAGGGGGTCTTCTCATATAGGGAGGTGAAATTTTTTTTCACCATTGGAAGTCGAGTAGGGTCTCATTGGAAAGGTCTTAATGAGATCTTTTCAAAACAATCCTTAAATTTGCCTTATCTGTACCATAGGGGCAGGGGAAGGGGAAATGGTCGAAATTTCCGCGTACCCCCACCCCCCTCGCGATTGGACATCTTCCATCCGAAAAACCATGAATGTAGGCCTTTATGAGCAAAATAACAACATATACGTGAGAAGCCAAAATTCATTCAACTTTGTTAGTAATAATATGATTTATCGATTTTGCATTTTCTTGAATAAAATATTAAGAGTACCCTTAAATTTAATGAAATTCAGTATACAATTGAGTTTTCATAAGATTTCACAAAGATTGAAAAGTATTTAACGAAGTTATAGCAGTTTGAATTTTCCATATATTACTGTGGAACAATATGCACTGTATTACTATGGAAACATATGGCTATGGAAGAATATGCGCTTTTTGCCGACTCAGACACTACAGGCAGAGCATATCTACTAAATAGCAGCTGTAATTAGAATAAATTTTATTTCTTACTGTACTTATGGAGTTGAGAGAATTGGACTAAAAGTGAGTATGTATGGTAAACAAAAACTTGAATTTGCTTGCAGTTTCACCAACACATGGTAAACTTTAGTCCATCTTTTACACGTTTATTTGCCTCTCTTCTCATTTTGACAGCTGCTCGATTGCAGGTGCTAGTTAGTATATATGCTCTGCTACAGGTTTGCTAGGATTTGCATGAAAGTCTCAGAAATGAAAGGTATCATGAATATCTTTGAAAACTGGTTCAGCTAATGGTATCAGTAATCGTAAAACGAAATGGTGGCTACATAGATCTCAGAGAGAATGGATATGAAATGCATCGAGAGAATTGAAGCGCTTTACCGCTGTGCTACAATCAACATAACACAAAACAAGAAACGTCAAGTAACGTAGCGCGCACATAGTTTGCCTACATACGATTCGCGCTTATGTGATCTTGACAGATACGAAAAAGTGTCATTGCGGCAAAAATAATTGAAGAAAATGGATGATTTCGAATTAATTTTGTATTTTTATGTTTTTGACAATGCGTTATAATTTTTTTTGATGAAAGTCTTCAACGGCGTAGAAGAAATATTAAATTAAATTTCAATACCAGAGTGGAACAATGTATCATTGTCACTTAAAAACAATGTATCATTGTCACTTAAAGTAAACAATGTATTGGTCATACTGACATAAAAAGTTCGTTCGATTTCAACTTTTCATGTTGCGTATGTCATCCTTATGTCAAATGTACTCAATTCCCTATAAAATGTTCGGGTTCAACTTTTTTGACATTTGCTTTATGTCTGGTTATGTTGATTGTAGCTCAGCCTTTATCATGTAGCGTGAAGTTGGCGCGTTATTAGCTGTTGATTCGAATTTCAAATAAATTTGACGTGACGTCTCCCACTAATTTTCGCATCTTGAACTAAATCAATTTTCCGTGCGGGTATTCTAACTTAAACGATATAAAAGATTGAACATGACTTACCCTACGAAGGATAAGTCCCTGACATGCTCCCTAGAGCTGTTTTTACAATCTCACATGCGTCACTACATTTTTAATTTTTCGACACAAAAACACTTGCGATCTGTAACAAACTTTTCAGTTTGGTTAATTATCACATTTGCAACGCTTTTGCAATAGTTTCAACACGGTTTACCTTAAAAAAAACTGTTTTGTGTACAATTTCAAATTCAACTTGATTAGACGTTTCCCATCAATGTTGAATTTTCACAAATCGTATGTTTTCAATCATATGGTTGATATTTTGTTGACAATTCGGGGGTTTAAGGTTTAAGAGGAGTGGGACTTTCGTGAGAGCAACTAGAGAGCCACTTGAATGTGTGGATTCTCTAGCAGCGTGAAAAGCAGGGGGATTTCAATTCGCATGAGAGAGGAAGGGTTGTATGTAGTAAAAGTACTTCACTCACGTATGGATGAAAATAAGCTCATTTCGCGTGCATTACTGTATATGTCTTTTTTTTGTGGTAGGGAGGTGAAGGCATTTACGCCCGCTGAGTCTGGCAGTGTGGAACTCCCATGGAGGATGCCTTTGGACTACCCACTAAACACCTCTCCTGTCAATCTGAGAACCTAGCCTGGAACCGTTTGACACATTACTTCGGGCCAGGTCTCGTTTTGTTACGCCGTGGGGCGCCTTCAAGCTGGGGAGTCCCTTTCCTAGCGGGAGGGGAGAGGGGAAGAGGAAAAGCCAGAAGAGCGATCCCCCAGCCCCAGCACCTCCGGCTGCTGCGAGTCCCTTTTATCTTTTAGGACTGCCCGAGCATGATGTGCCACCTGGTCCCATTTGTCAACTGATTCGAGCATCACCGCAACTATATTATCCGGGGTGAGCTCTCCCGTCTCCCTGTAGAGTTCCCTTCGCAGCCTGGCCCATTTGGTACACGCAAAAAATGTGTGACAGGCATTGTCCTCCTCTCCTGAGCAAAACCGACAATCGTGAGACCGTGACTTACCGATCTTGTGCAGGTAAGACTGAAAACACCCGTGCCTGCTCAAAAGCTGGGTCAGATAGAAGTCAGTCTCACCATGCCTTCGATTAAGCCACGGTATCACATCCGGGATGAGGCGCGCAGTCCACCTTCCCTTCGTGCAATTCCTCCAAGACTGCTGCCAATCGTTGAGCGAGCGTTGTCTCTACTCGCGGACAACCATCTCCCTCGCATCCTCGTTTCGGTGCAGGTAAATAGCGCGGCACTCTCTAGCAAGGAGGGCGACAGGTATCACGCCTGCAATCACTCTCACCGCCGAGTCGGAGACTGTTGGATACGAAGATGCAATTCTCAGTGCTCCTCTTCTCTGTACCTGTGCCAATCGTTTTCGGTATACCTCCTTGCTGAGAGCGTCGCCCCATACCTCTGCTCCGTACAGTAGCACTGACCCTACAGCACTCATCAAGAGGCGTCTTCTTAATGGGCTGGGTCCCCCTACGTTGGCCATAAGTCGACTCAGAGCCGATATTCCCGAAGCAGCCTTCTCAGCCGTTGCCCTGATTTGCTCAGAGAAACTCATCTTCGAGTCGATCAGTAGCCCCAGGTACTTCACCGCTGGCTTCGATTCGACCTGTATATCTCCAATACTGATCATCCTTACTCTAGGGATTCTCTTTTTTGTCAAGATGACCACTTCCGTTTTCTCCAGTGCTAAACTGAGCCCGCGAGCAGTCATCCAGTCCCTCACTCGGCGCATTAGCATACCTAGCCTAAGTTGCGCTTGTTCAACGGTGCGTCCGGCGACCAGAGCCGCAACATCATCCGCATCGCCGACCAAGCGCGACTCATCTGGCATCTCAAGTCTCAGTAACCCGTCGTAAGACACGTTCCACAGGTCCGGACCAAGGATAGATCCCTGGGCAACACCCGATGTAATTTCCATCCTTCGTTGGCCCTACGTCGTGTCGTAGAGCAGGCTTCGGTCCTTTAGGTAGTTCCCCAAAAGCCGCATTAGATATTCTGGAACTTGAAAAGAGTTTTCCAGCGTGTCCAGAATATCCGGAGTTGAAGGCATTCCTGACGTCGAGTGTCACCAACAGGACGATCCGTCGCTTGGTGCGACTATATGCCTCTGCCTTTTGGACCGTGTTCACCACCTCTGCGATTGCATCAATGGTAGAACGTCCTGCTCTAAAGCCGTACTGCCGAGGAGATAGGTCCCCAGCAGCACGAATCGCGTCAGTGAGTCTTCCCTTGATGAGTTTCTCTAGCACTTTCCCAGCCGTGTCTAGCATGCATAACGGGCGGTATGCAGACGGCGATTCGGGATTTCCCTTCCCCTTGCTGATCAGCACGAGCCTCGCGACCTTTCATCGTACCGGGAAAACCCCATCCCGTAGGCAAGCGTTGAATGTGCTGAGCAGCTGGAACACCATCTGGACCTGGAGCCTTCCTCGCTTTCAGGGAGAGGACTGCCTCCTCCAGTTCTAGCTGTGTGAAGAGTGGGCGCTCGACCGCTGTTTCACCACGGACAGCGTCAACACGGACGGGGTGGGCGGGGAAGAGTCCCCGCACTATCACGTCCATCTTTTCCGCGTCATGTATACAAGGCTTCCGTAGGGCACCAAGTTTCCCCATGACCAGCTTGTAGCCAAGGCCCCACGGATCCCTATTTACATCATCCACGAGGTCTTGCCAGCATCGGGCCTTGCTCTTGCTAATAAGCCTGCGAAGATATTTCCTGCCGGACCTGTATGCTGCTAGCCTAGTGTCTGCCTCCTCCCGTGTTCGCGCCCGCTGGGCCTCTCGCCGAAGTTTGTGGCACTCGCTTCTTTGTTCGGCGATCTCGTTTGACCAACAGTATACTGGAGGCTTACCGTGTCGGGGTCTCCGACGGGGCATGGAAGACTCGCAAGCAGCTATGATGGTACTCATAGTTGAGTTCACCAAGTCCTTGGCTGTAGGCCCTCCACTCCCTGGCGGAGCCCCCAGCAACGGTGCGCCTGCCGTAAGTGCGTCAGCGAACCTCTCAACGTCCATCCTCCCAGTCCTCCATACGAGGATTGAAGTTTGGGCATATGCACGCAGAGTGGCACCGTCGTGAATCTCAACCGCTATATACTGGTGATCACTAGCCGAGTAGTCCTCTAGTACTCGCCAGTTGTGTACTCTAGGTACCAGGGACTCCGAAGCGAGTGTCACATCGGGTATGGTTCCTACGCAACCCCAGCGGCGGAAAGTAGGGGTGTTACCACTATTTAGGACAAAAAGTTCTGGCCGCCATGTCCAAGATTTGCTTTCCCCTTGGGTCTTATTGTGGCATACCCCATTCAATGGCTCTAGCGTTGAAGTCTCCCCCAACCAGCATGTGGCCCTCTGTGTTCGAGACAGCGTCCTCCAGGGCATCGAGTTTGGTTCGAAAAGATCGCATTGCCTCGTTAGGCGTCAGATAAACACTGAAAAATGTTATCCCTGAACACCGCACCCACACAAAACCATCCCCACGTCCATGGCCCTGCACCTGAAGGCGGGCGCTGTCTCGAACCCAGATGGCTGAGGTACTAGATTTGTCAGGGTACCACGCTTGCGAGTCCTTGTTATGATGTTGCTCGCCAAGTAACAGGAGCTCAGCTTTCTTATCCCTTGCAAACTGCTCAAGTAGGTCCTGGGCGTTTGTGCTTGGACCTTATTTTGTTATTGGAAGTTCAACACATGCAATACAAATAAACAAAATGAATAAGCCTTGGTTTAATAAAAGTGACGTTAAACCCTTTTTTTCAGATTGCTCCTCTTCGTCCTCACCTACCCATGTATAGCGGAAATGTCGGTGCGAAAGCTTGAGTTTCCTGGCGTATATTTTAAACATTTGTCGGAAGTTGTATTCAAGGATAGGAAGATCAACCTGATCAAAATATTAGACTTAAGGGATGTAGAATTAGAAACCAATTTGATTAGACATTTAACAAATAGCATTAGTGACCTTTGCATAGAAAAACTATCACAATGTAAGAGTCTGAAACGGTGATCGACAGATTCATAAATTATACCAAAATTTGAACACGGTTTATGATCTTTTAGGAATAACACCTAACATTCGTCTCAAGAGAGAAGTAAGAATAAAAAGAGGGTTATTGAATATCGTAGGGACAGGATTGAAAACCTTGTTTGGTACTGCAAATGATGCTGATCAGATTGGATCAATCATTGATGCGGTTGATAAGAATGAACATGGTATAAAGGAGGGAATGATAAAAAATTCAGTCCTGATGGGTGAATTTAGTCGTCAGGCCAAACAAATTGACTCTGAAGAAAAATTACTAAAATTTAAAATTAATGAAATCATAGATGAAATTAAGAAAATAGACAATAAGACAAGTGAACAGGAAAAGTTACTATGTTTAGAAATTTATTATGAAGACCTTTTCACAAAAATAACAAACAGAATCCAAATGATTGACCTAACAATCGAAATTCCTCGAGACAGCTTGCTGTTTCTTCAATCTGGGATTCTTCATCCATTCATAATCGAACCTGAACAGCTTATTACAGAACTCAATAAGGTCCAGGAAAAAAATGATTTAGCCATTGTTCCTGATATCAGTAATTACCAAGATATCATAAAAGATTTGAATTTGAAGGCCTACGCAAAGGATAAGAAAATTTTCATCATAGTTCAAGTTGATATTGTTCAACGACAGGAATTTGAAATGTACGAGGCACTAATTTTTCCCTACATAAAAAACAATGATATTGTAACATTGCAGAATCTTAATAAATACCTAATAATATCCAAAGACAAGGAATACTACACAAGTGTCAATAATTTGGATTGTAGATCAATAAGCAGAAAGAAAATTTGCTCATCAATACCGTTTAGATCATCAACTAGAAGCAACTGTATATCGAATTTATTTTTTAAGCAGAGCGATAAATTTTGTGAATTTAGAAGAATAGACTCAGATTTGGAAATTATGCATAGAATCAACAATTTAGAATTGCTCACTGTTAACACGCTCAAAACATTGTACGAATGTAATTGTAACAGGTCCGAAAAAATTAGTTTAATCGGAACAAATATTTTAACACTGACTAATGATTGTACGATTCATACTGTAACACATTATTACTATCCGGAAAAAGACTTAAAAGAAATTTTGACAAAAGTGATAAAATAATTGAATTAGAGGAATATTGTACGTTTTTGAACCTTAAGGAAATTAAAATCAGCTCAACAAAACTTTCAAAGCTTTCAACAAATAATATTCATGAAATTAAGGACTTGACATCTGAAATATACGAAAGTATGAACTTTTAGGACAAAATTGTAAAACCCATACCAAAATTCATAACACAAAATTCTATGTTTAGTATGTTTGGTATAGTAACTATTGTATTTGCAATTTATATTATGAGCAAATGTATAAAAACTGGAAATTGCATACTAATATTGTTTAAGAAATGTTTTAATTGTTGTGAAAGGCATACAGGAAATTCAAGTAATGAAAACGAGATGATACGATACAGATCGAACGAATCAATAAAACAGGATGTACCTGGAAGTGAGAGAAATTCGATAAGAACCAGAAACATAAGAATGAATTATTAAACTTGTAGAAAATTTTGCGTTTTGATACTAAATGATACATCAAATAAAGTTGAGGACAACTTTTACTCTAAAGGTGGTCGTGTTATGTAAAATTTTAATTATAAAGTCATGAATGAATTCAAATTGCATACTTATTTCCGTCCGTTCAAATTAATCAACAAAATAATTTGCTTCATCGTTCGCGATAATCTTATTTCTTTAAACGTATCAAACTACCACACATGCGACGAGACATTCTGCATCGTCAACTCTAAAGGATCCAAAAGTGCAGACATTGTAACGCTTGCTCTGCAACGTGAATTGATCGAATTTGTTTTTGCTTACTCATCAGTTTAACTTGATAAAAACTAATCGTGAATGGATTCAAGGCCCTTCTTGCGTTAATGCTCAAATGTGTCGGAACAACAAGTTAAATCTGTGTGTTTTATTAGAAGTTCAAAAAATAAATCCTGTGTGCCTTGGATTACAGAATTCACTGTACCAAATAGATATATATGTGTCTTTACAATATATTCAACTTTTCACATAATTGAATTGTCTTTAATTCTCGTTGTATATATAACACGCGCTCCAACTTTCTCTTAGTTTCAGTGACTCTCGCGGGTTAAGTGGCCCCTAGTCAAGGTGCCTTTTCATAGCATAGGGTTATGTGATCCGATTGCCTAACTCTATGATATAAATTGGTCGCCGGTATATTTCTTTTCTGATGGGAAGGCTCATGCGGGGTATGTTTGTATGAGTTTTCCACTCAGAAGGGAAATACCTGGCCACTGCAACATTTTTTGGATCTTGATCCGTTTGTCCCACTCTTACTTGTGGGCCATGAGAATCGTCGGGTAACGACGAGGTTCCCCTAAGTCCGTTTATTTTGGTTTGTTTCAGCTTGATCTTTGAACAAGCAATTCTTTCTTCTTGGTAGTTACCTACAATTTTTCGACTTCGGTCGATTAGTTCTGTTTTCGAGACCCCAAGAACTCGTGAATGCGAAATACTTTTTGTAGTGGCTCCTTGTGCTGAGGGAATGGACCCGCCCCACGACACCGCAATGTAAGTCGGCGAATGCAAAGTTTGTTTTTCCGCTTCGAATTAAAATAACGTTTTAGTAATAGTTAAACTAACCGCAGATACCATCAATCAATCTATGCAGTATATAAATCCATGCAGAGAACGTGAACTAGATCTACGAGGATACAAAACACCGCAAATAAAAAATTTGGGAGCTACACTGGACCAATTCGATACTATAGACTTCTCTGATAATGATCCACGCAAACGTGATGGATGTCCGTATTTGCCTAGATTCAAGTGCCAACAACCAGATAATACGAATGGACGATTACTTGCATGAATCTATCCCCAATTTGGAGTCAGTAGTTCTTACTGGTAGCAATATTCAAGAGTTGGGCGATTTGGAACCACTCACGCACCTCAAAAAGCTGGAAACATTGTGCAAGCAAGCACAAACCCCGTATCTACAAAGCCATATTACAGTGAGTATGTTGCATATAAGTTAAATCTGATCCAATCTGAAGGACTTATGAAGTAAACTGGCCACTAATGTAAAGAACGATAACATGTCGGAAGTCCCGCGGAAGAGTTTCTTTAGTTGATATCGGGAAAAACATGAATTTATTGTTGCGTTTTCAACGAAATTCGAGCGTTTCCATAATCCTAGGTATATACATGTCATGTATGAAAATATGATCAACATAGACGGTGCAAGTGAAACATCTTGATCGAAAGAAAAATGTTTACGATGATATCTATAGTGTGTGTAGAAGTGATATATTCCGTGGAACGTACAAACGGGGTAAAGTAACAATGAGAACAGTTTCAATTTAGTCATCAAGGACATCCGGTTTATATTATTAGTGCCGCAATTTTTAAATAAAACTTTTATAACCGTCAAATTATATTTAATATCATGCAATTACTATTCAATAAAACATAAGCAAATTACAATAATGAGAAAAGTGGTGGTGCGAGTGATGACCAAAGGAAAAAAAACAAGGTATCATGTATTAAGAGGAGTAGTGATTTACTTAAATTCCCGGTCCAAGTAAGGACTATTCCATTTTTTTTATTTTATATGTATGAAATATTGGATGATCTTGCCCACTAACTTTTAAGATCTGAATTAGCACGATAATTTTACCCAAATGCAATATTATTTATACTTACGATCAAAGAAAGATAATATCTTTGTATTTGTAAATTTTTCCAATTAGGAGGCGAAATTGAAGTTAATTAAATTCTAACATATTGCTAGGGAAATCAATTAAATTTGAATCAATTTGGAAGCTTTTCGAGATAGAAAATGATGCGCATAAATTAATATTACCTTTTTTATTAATATATCAAAGGAAAAAAAAGGGAATGAAGAGAAAGACAAAACACACCAATAACATAATTATATAAAGCTGTATTAGATTTCCCCTATGAAAATACTGGCATCATGTAATGTGACGCCTACGCCCGGGAATCAAAGTGATTCCGATCCCGAACCCTTGCACTCGGCCAGATGGGTATGACCTCGAAGTGCAAGCGGACTTCATCTTTCGTGCGGATATCGTTGCGCAGAAAATATTTTTTTTTCTCTCCAAATATTTAGATCTGTGGATTTAAATATTTGAAACATAATATTAATCAAAACCCCGACACATTTCGAGGCATATCCATCTGGGAATGCCCCCTCCACCGTTGCCATCAAAACACTATGCCACTGGCGACAAATAAAAATGCACATTGCCGCCATGTGGTGTTCCATTCCGCACATCTGTTTTGTCGGCGGTTGTCGGATTGACAGTCCGACGCAAGGAGGAAAAGAAAAAAAAGATGGCGACCAGGTGAACCGTGTGTGCATGTTGAGTTTGCTTCGGGGTTTATACATGTGGAAATTCGAGGGATATAATTGTGAAGTGACCGTGAATACTATCAAATAAACGGATCCCACATCCAAGTGCGTGATCGGTGCATAAATTTCGGGCCGAGGTGTTCTTTATTATGCTAAGAACGCGAATCAATCAATTTATCAGCAAGGTGACGAGTCGACCCCCGCCAACGATTCAACTGTTTCCTCAACAGCCACTTTCAACCGAAAAAGCTCAGCAGCAAAAGGATTTAAAGATCATTCACGGAAAATCGAACGCGAGTGACCTTTTTACTGCTGAATTCGAAATAAATGACGTGCGGATAGAAGCCAGAAATATTTTGACAAAGTGCCAGACACACGAGGAGATTGCTCAATGTTCTGGCGCATCTGTTTCAACACGAGGAAGATACATTTCACCGGCAGAAAAGGCACAACGGTAAATACATGTGAATTATTTTTGAAAACTTTAAAATAGAACTGATTCCCTCCTGATAGCTTTCTACACATGTTATAATTGGCAGTTTTTTTAACGCAACTGAATATTGAAGCTATGTTGATAATGTACCATAGCAAAATTTTAATAATTTTCACAATAAGAATATTTCATAGATGTAGACATTAATTTGTTCTAGCAGTCAAATATAAAGGTGAATGAATCAGTTTGTTTAGTTAGTGTATTCCGATTTTACAAATTCCCTACTTGCGTGAATTTTATAAGGTGTAAAACAACCATTAAACATAAATATTTTTCATTAGCATTGTTCCGAACATGAAATGAGATTATTCAGTGATTTTTCAATAAGGAAGATAGATTTTAAGTAGTTGCATTGATTTTTGCGCGTATGAATTGTGAAGAAATTTCCGCGACGAAAGTGCCTTGCGTTTGAATAAGATTGACGCAGTATCAAATCTCCAAAGATTGAGTTGTGATCATAAACAATCGTCTATTACTCCTGTAGGTCGTGGCTGACGAATCCAAGATCTTTCAACGGGAAAGTTACCCCCTGTATCCACTTCCAAGCCGATGACTGTATCAAGTGGAGAATTGCTGGAAAACTCGACGACTGTGGAAGCAAATGCACCTAGTTTACCGTTGTATGAGGCTGTTGAGGATCCTAATTGCCCAGCTAAGTATCGTTAGGAAGTGCAGATCAATTGCATTACTGAACATCATATTAATGTGTTACATAACTGTTTCGTATCCAACGTGAAGGGGAACTGAAGTGGGCCAATATCCATGACATTAAATTACTCCAAGACGTTAAGGAAGTACTTGTCCAATTCTAGGCTACGGGATCCTCTTCAAGGGGCCAATATTATAAGGTCCCATGTTAGTTGGTGGGTCAATGATGTAGAACCCCATAAAAATCTCCATCCTGAAAACGATTCCAGTGATGAAGAGCATCTGTTTGAGCGAGTCGTACCTCATTATGATCAGGGAATCATATCAAGAAAGCCGAGTATATTTCCTTTGTTTCGCATATTGTGGTGCGTTTACATGAATTTCACAAAAGAGTAATTTTGACATGCGGTGATTATTAAAGAAAACGGAGTAAATTCTGAAAAACATCATAATGAGAAATCATAGTAGAATATATCGGTTTCCCAAAAATAGTCGTGGAATTTTAATTCAATTGTAACGTCCAAGTACTTAATAAGCTCTCCGTATGAAAATAATAAGAAAACTACTAAATTCAAATCACCCTAAAAGCCTAACTAGACATATGCTATACAACATCAGCATCCCTAGTAACCGTGACAAACGTGCAAATATATAAACCTTATATAATCTGTCAATTGAAGTCAGATTTTAAAACAAAATGATAGCAAATAATAAATTTACCTGATTCCAAGCTAGACTTTTCAAATATTTTCAATGCCAAATGGTTCGATCCACGGTGCAAGTAAAATTTATAAATTTAAAACAATTAATTTGAAAAATTAACTGTTAGAATGTGCACTATATTAAGAACTTTCGTTTAAAAAAGGAAAATAAATGTAAGAAAATATTAAAAACGCGATTAAAATACAAAGCTAATAATTTCACTCCGCAAAACGTCTTGATTATGTATTTTTGTATATTTTGGCAATACTAAATTACTTAATTTCGATTTAATCATTGAGAGTCGAAATTAAACAATCCTTTCAAAGAAAAATCTATGGTTTAATCTTTATTGTAAACAACTTCGTAAATGTTAATTAATACTAAGGAAATTCTCTAATCAACTATTTACATATTATTAAGATTCTATAACAAGATTGATGTATTAACTCCTTAGAAATATTTTAAACACACTTTTGTCTATATATACAAGAAAATCTAATCCTGCATCTAGAAACTTGAATATAGAAAAAAAAAGGAAAAAAATCTATCGCCGCCGCCCGCCTTAAGCTTGTGAACCTGATGACTGATTTTTTTTGTGACGAAGTTTACCCTTAAATTTTTCTAATTCCTTCCGCCTTTCTGTAGCTTTGTAAATGAGCCTAAAATATCAACCGCATGAGAAACTTCATCCTGTGTACAAGATTGCATGAATTTTAACGTAATTAAATTCTAATGTAAACAAAATCAAACCACTAAAATTAGTAAACCCATTTTCGAACGAAAACAATATTGAAAATGAAACCGCATGAGAAACTTCATCCTGTGTACAAGATTGCATGAATTTTAACGTAATTAAATTCTAATATAAACAAAATCAAACCACTAAAATTAGTAAACCCATTTTCGAACGAAAACAATATTGAAAATGAAACCGTCTTGAATATTTCAAAACCAAATAGATTTTAACCCTTATACCGACATGAAAGCAAAAGATGTAAATCATTAGTGTTCAATTATTCATTATATTCATATATGAGTCATAGTAATATATTTCTACTTATATACATGCCATAAATAATAACATATACATACTAAACATTTAGCAATAGAAAAACAATAAATATACGTACAAACCATTTTAGGTTAATAAATAATATTAAATTTTAAGAGGAACCAGAAACAAGAAAAAAAAATAATCTACTTGTAATAATAACATAATCTTGTAATGATTAATTCAGTTTAACAATTGAAGTACATTATTAATATGAGACCATGACATTGCAAGTATAACACCTGTTAGATGAGAAAAGTGTAAATTGCTGTTAAAAATTTTACGTAAACGATAATTTTCAATGAAATCTCGGAAAAATAAACATGAAGTATTAAAGAAGCCATAAGCCTTTCCGTTCCGCATGCTCTTTCTTTTGCAGCGGAAGTGATGACCGAGGGTAAGTATGTCTTGCAGAGGGTTAGGTTTTCATAATCTGCGGATGATTGATTTCTAGTCGGTTACGGTCCGCGGTACCGTTGTTTGCGCTCGTTTTTTCTTAGAGTAGGTTATTTTGGACTTGAGGTAGTTTAGCTTATTTTCTGGTACCGCGTCGGTGATTCGGTAACGCGCCTATGGTGATTTTGTAGCATTTTGATTTGAGATCTGTGGAGAGATCACATCCAGAACTAACGTAACGTAGGTTTCCCGTTCTGGATGAGTAGTTATTGACGCGTTTGGAAATCGGGCATGTGAACCGGTGGCTGAGCTACGTAGTTCGGACTTAGTCTGCTCGCGTAAGACCCGCGACCGAAACTCCTCTCCGAACTAGCTAGCCTACAAGCAGCCACCACGGAGTAGACTAAGTGTGACCGGACTTGTTGACCTGAAGGGTACAGTCCGTTGTCATTTCCAAGACTGCACGTCTCGAACCGATGAGAGGTCGGTTCTGATTGCGAACGAACGAGACGGAGAATGAAAATCGTTACAAATGGCGCCCAACGTGGGGCCCAAAACATCCTAAGGGGGAACGAAATTCACGTCTTCGGACGAGTTGGTCCTTTACGGAGGATGTAAGGTACTTTGGTACTCGAGTCCCACTATCAGGAGCAGTGGAGTTGTGTGGTACACTCTAGCAGTCGCTTCACGTGAGTTGTAGCTTCCGCTCTCCTTTGTTTGATTTTTTTTTCGCGACAGAATCCTTCCGATGTGTTGTCCCAGGCTAACCCCTGTAAGGACCTTCTATTTTCTTGATGGAACTGCCAGCCTGATGGGTTTACCTATCAGCATGGACTCTCAAGAAAATAGAAGGCTACCTTGCCTTTATGTCGCGGAAGGATTCTACTTATTTCGTATGCGTGATAGACGAGTGGTATCGGTTCAACGTTCGGTGGCGTATGCTGGAGTTGCGAAGCCCGGAATGCTTCCACGCGTCGGGAATTTCGACCGCGTACAAAATCGTTACGGCAGCTCTACCACTTGTCTCGTCGAGTCATTTAACGTAGGTTAGAAACGGTTTGTAACGTACGGGAAATGGGGAAAATTAAAGTAGTAAATCAATCTGAAGCCCCCTTCTCTTGACAGACCACCATCAGTCATCATTTCTGCACGAAGGAGTTGGAGTTGCGGAACTGAAAAGCTGCCCTAAAGTATTAATTTTTTTGTCTATTACGTAAATAGCTCGCCACTATCGGCCACTAAAGTACCTATAAGTTTTTTTATATATACGCATATATTAGGGATATAGTCAGGTTTTAGGAGTTATCTTATATTATATATTTTAATTTTTTTTCAGTACTATTAGTACCACCCAGCAAAAATCAAAGATGGCAACGAAGCGGACCCCAGACAAGCGTTGGACCAGATCCAAAACGGTCCAACCAGCTAACTGCGGGATCTGCTTCGAGGACGTAGTGGAGGGGGTACACAGCGTGCGATTGGATTGTGGACATCTATTCCATCGTGCCTGTGTCCAACAGCTCCTCCTCACGTCAGAGCTTTGCCCACTGTGTCGGCAACCCATCGAGCGGACCGCCCTAGACGTCCCCCTCGGAACGCTCCTACCAACGCGTGGAGCAGTGGCGAAAGGAGTTCCAGAGGCCAAACCGTCCCAACCACTCTCAGACCTTCAAGGAGCCGTAGGCGGTGAAGTTCCGGCCACAAGTGTCGTGTCCGAGGTGACCCCCATGCCTTCCGCCCACTCCATTGACACCCTCGTGGCGTTGATGAGAAATATGTCGGAGAGGATTGGCAACCTGGAGGGAAAGCTCCAGAATCTCCCTATGAGCCAACCACCCAGCCGCGTGAGAACTCCGCTTGGCTGGGAGCCAAATCCCAGTGTGGCTATGCCCCACTCTCGACCATCCGAGCAATGGGCCCCACCTCCAAGGAACTCGGGAATGGATCCCAGAGCTCCCGAATATAGACCACGACACAGCACCGCACCTCCGTTGGTACCTCTAGTCCCCGAGGCAGTTTCGTACAACAGGTCAATCGAGGATGCGATTCCCCCCGGGAACGCATTGACACCTTTTCGAGACCCGACGCCTCGTATCATGGAGAGTTGGCGCCTGAACTTTACAGGGTTCAACGATATGATATCGGCGGACCGGTTCCTTTTCCGGATTCAGGCGTTAGTATCCAGCACCCTGTGAGGTGATTCCTCGGCCTTCCTCCGGCATGCACATCTTTTGTTCAGCGGCGACGCTGCCGACTGGTCCTGGAGCTTTAAAGAATCAACGCCACGTCCCACTTGGCACTCTTTCAGTGCAGCCTTCCGCAATCGATTTCAGGATGGCTTCACTGAGAGAGAGCTAAGGAACCAATTAAAGAAACGGAAACAAGGCGCTCACGAACCGTTCGACCAGTACTACACAAGTATAGTGAGATTGAGCACTCGCTTGCGAACTACCATGCCCGAGGACGAACTGGTAGAAATTATCAGAGAGAATATGCGCTGGGATCTTCAGAACAGCCTTCTGCATTTTCCCATCAACACCATACAGGGATTGCGCCTCCATGCCCGTAGGCAAGAACAATTGGATGAGCGGCGAGGCACCTTCCGTCCACAACCTCGCATAACGGGACCAAATCCCCGAAATCATCATACCGCGGAGTTGATGGCAGCGGACCACCTGCTTGCTGACCCAGTACCAGTACCGAGGAGCGGAGCACCACAGGAGCTTGAGGACCCAGCATTGATTGATTGACCCTTCCTAGAAGCAATCACTAGCCCGACGGTCTGTTGGAACTGCCGACAAACGGGGCATCGGTTCTATGCATGTCCAGCGGAGCCGACGCTTTTCTGCTACCGCTGCGGGAAGGCCGACACATACGCACCTGATTGCGCAAATTGCAAACTGCGGAAAAACTTGCCACCGAGTGCCGCGACCACCCGTCGGCACTCCTAAACCCCGGACGAACCAATCCTGACCCCATCACTAGCTATGACCAAGCTCCCGACATGACTCCAATTCTGCTGACTCGCACCGCTAAACACAGTTCTCCCGAAGTTCCACAACCGACGCCATCCTTCGCCGAGGCCAACGCGCAGGGAAATGAAAGCGAGGCGAAAGTTCCTTGGCTTGTCAAACCTTTCCACGTCAGGTTGCGGAATTATTTGGCTACTCGACAGCGCATCTTCCATGAGGAGTTGGCTACAAATGTCCCACCGCGAAGCAAGCGAGCCACGCGTCGGATGCGGAGCTTCTGGAGAAGAGTCAGGCAGTCGAGGAAGGTGCTGAAGGACATACACTTAGACGAATTATTGAGGGATGATGTTCGGCCATATGCGTCAGTGCACCTCCTGCAAAAGCGATTGTCAGGTTTAGTCGATACGGGAGCCAGTGTGAATTGCATATCTGCCGATTTTGCAGGGGAGGTACTGGCAATGCACGCGGGCCAAATCCGTCATTTCACCTCCTGGTTAAGCACGGCGGACGGAACTCGTCACTCTGTAGTGGGAAAGATTATGACGGATGTCACCTTTAAAGGAGTAACTAAACCTCTGGAATTTTTCATCATACCTTAATTAACCCAGAATCTTTATCTAGGAGTGGATTTCGTTCGAAAATTTAACTTGGCCCCAGCACTATTTTCCGGTACGACCCTGGAGTCTGTCACCACAGTTCCTGACCAATCTCAACCCCCTAACTTTTTACGACATACACTGGATGTAAATCAGCAACTGCGTCTTGACTTGGCTATATCGACTTTTCCATCGCATGAGAAGGAAGGTCTCGAGCGGACTGCACTGGTGTTCCACACTATAGATGTGGGGGATGCTAAACCCATAAGACAGAGACATTTTGCCATATCTCCGGCGAAGGAAAAGCTGTTATATGCCGAAGTGGATCGAATGCTAGCATTAGGCGTGATCGAAGAATCACAGAGCGCGTGGGCTTCCCCAGTCACCTTAGTTGTCAAGCCGAACAAGGTCCAGCTATGCTTAGATGCCAGACGCTTGAACGCCGTCACGGTCAAGGACGCATACCCTCTACCGTTAATTGAAGGCATTTTGAGTCGGTTGCCTAAAGCCCACTTCATCACGAGCTTAGACCTCAAGGACGCCTTCTGGCAAATTCCTTTAGACCCTGGTTCAAAGGAGAAAACAGCCTTCACAGTCCCAGGTCGGCCCCTGTATCAATTCGTGACAATGCCATTCGGATTGTGCAATGCCCCCCAAACAATGACGCGCCTTATGGATAAGGTGATACCACCTCATTTGCGGCACCAAGTTTTCGTTTACTTGGATGATCTGCTGCTTATAACCGAGACCTTTAACGAACACATCGACCTGCTTCAGGAGGTGGCTCTACACATCCGGAGGGCAAGATTAACCATCAACATACGGAAGAGTCAGTTCGTGATGACGGAGGTGAAGTATTTAGGTCACATCATTGGGCATGGCCATATCAAGACCGATCCGGACAAGACTCTAGCGATTGACGTTTTTCCATTACCCAAGACCCCCAAACAATTACGCCGATTCGTAGGCTTATGCGGATGGTACCAGCGTTTTGTACGTGACTATGCCACCATTACCACTCCTTTGACCGACATGCTGCGTAAGGGACGTAAATTCGTCTGAGAAGAGCCCAGCTTGCGAGCCTTTGAAGAGCTAAAGAAGAGTCTGACTACAGCCCCCGTACTGCACAGCCCGGACTTTGACAAACCGTTCTCAATCTATTGTGACGCGAGTCAACATGGGGTGGGAGCAGTCTTAGTCCAGGTTGCACAAGACGGCGAGGAGGGACCTATAGCCTTCATGTCTCACAAGTTGAACCCAGCCCAGCGAAATTACACGGTCTCCGAGCAGGAATGTCTAGCTGCGGTGTTGGCAGTGAAACGCTTCTGAGCCTATGAGGAGGGACACACTTTGAAATCGTTACGGACCACGCTTCTCTGAAATGGCTAATGAGCCAGACTGATCTCAATGGCAGATTGGCCAGGTGGGCACTGAAACTACAGGCATTTGACTTCACAATCCGCCACCGAAAAGGAAGCCAGCATGTAGTCCCCGACACCCTATCCAGAATGTTCGCCCCTGAAGGAGCCGAGTTGGTCCAGGAGGACGACAGTCCCCAATTGATCGATCTGGACCATCCTGCCTTCAAGTCAGCCAGCTACACCCAACTGATTCACACTATCCAGAATCAACTGTCCCAGCTTCCTGAACTGCGGTTGACGGATGGATTTATTTATAAGTGGATGGGACACGCATCCGGAGACCCCATACAAGAAGAAGAACAGTGGAAGTTGTGGGTGCCCGAAGAATTAACCACTGATCTTATCAGACGGGCTCATGACCACCCATCAAGTGGGCACGGCGGATACGGTCGTACACTTAGGCGGCTGAAAACCCGTTTCTTTTGGCCTAAGATGGCACAACAGATAAAAGCGTACGTAGCCTCCTGTGAGCTATGCAAGTGCACTAAAGCACCCACTACCATTCTTCGGCCTCCCATGGGTAAGGTTGAGGTCCCCGAACGCATGTTCCAGCGCTTGTACATTGAACTTATCGGTCCTTACCCTCGATCTGCTTCTGGTCATACGGGAGCTGTCGTGGTCCTGGACCAGCTCTCTAAGTTCCCTATCATAGAACCACTACGTAACATGCACACTGGACCTATACTCAGCTTCTTGGAGAACCGAGTCTTTCACATGTTTGGAGTTCCAGAGAAACTTGTCTCCGACAACGGGGTCCAGTTCACCTCAAGCAAGTTCCGAGACCTAATCTCCAAATACGGCATCATTCACCAACGAACCGCCGTCTATTCACCACAAGCCAACGCATCCGAACGACTGAACCGTACGCTCATAGCGGCCATTCGCGCCTATGTCCACCCGAATCAGAAGGACTGGGATCGCAAGTTGTCCGCCATCACTAGTGCTCTGCGCTCGTCGTACCACGCCACTACCGGCATTTCGCCGTATTTCGCATTGTTCGGCCAGTACATGATCTGTCATGGGAGCGCTTACCGGCTATTGCGGCAGCTGAAATCGCTAGAGGACCCAATCGTGGTTCTGGAACCGCACGAAAAGCTCCAACTTCTGCGAGATCAACTGCGGGAGAAGATTGAAGAAAGTAGACGGATGGGAGAGGAGCGGTACAACTTGCGATCTCATCCTTCTGGCTTTAAGGCAGGCGACGAAATATATCGTCGAAACTTCCGGCAGAGCGATGCCACCCGACATTACAATGCCAAACTAGACAAGAAATTCGTGAAGTGTCGAGTCCTACAAGTAATAAGCCCCACCCGATACCTCATCGCGGACATGACTGGTACCATGAAGTACAACTAATTCACACGCAAGACCTTGGCCTACCTAAATCTCTGCCTGGACGAAGACTGCCGAATAACACCTGACTCCCTACTGTATAGCCGCTATCGAGTCTTCACGAACATGGTTGTAGCCTATTCCTCAAAATCGACCTTCGACCCGCCACGGCCCTAACCAAGACCTTTTACATAGAAGGCGGGATCGTAATTACTTCGATTTTGGGGGGGGGGGAATGTGTAATGTGACGCCTACGCCCGGGAATCAAAGTGATTCCGATCCCGAACCCTTGCACTCGGCCAGATGGGTATGACCTCGAAGTGCAAGCGGACTTCATCTTTCGTGCGGATATCGTTGCGCAGAAAATATTTTTTTTTTCTCTCCAAATATTTAGATCTGTGGATTTAAATATTTGAAACATAATATTAATCAAAACCCCGACATATTTCGAGGCATATCCATCTGGGAATGCCCCCCTCCACCGTTGCCATCAAAACACTATGCCACTGGCGACAAATAAAAATGCACATTGCCGCCATGTGGTGTTCCATTTCGCACATCTGTTTTGTCGGCGGTTGTCGGATTGACAGTCCGACGCAAGGAGGAAAAGAAAAAAAAGATGGCGACCAGGCGAACCGTGTGTGCATGTTGAGTTTGCTTCGGGGTTTATACATGTGGAAATTCGAGGGATATAATTGTGAAGTGACCGTGAATACTATCAAATAAACGGATCCCACATCCAAGTGCGTGATCGGTGCATAAATTTCGGGCCGAGGTGTTCTTTATTATGCTTAGAACGCGAATCAATCAATTTATCAGCAAGATGACGAAACGACCCCCGCCAACGATTCAACTGTTTCCTCAACAGCCACTTTCAACCGAAAAAGCTCAACAGCAAAAGGATTTAAAGATCATTCACGGAAAATTGAACGCGAGTGACCTTTTTACTGCTGAATTCGAAATAAATGACGTGCGGATAGAAGCCAGAAATATTTTGACAAAGTGCCAGACACACGAGGAGATTGCTCAATGTTCTGGCGCATCTGTTTCAACACGAGGAAGATACATTTCACCGGCAGAAAAGGCACAACGGTAAATACATGTGAATTATTTTTGAAAACTTTAAAATAGAACTGATTCCTTCCTGATAGCTTTCTACACATGTTATAATTGGCAGTTTTTTTTAACGCAAATGAATATTGAAGCTATGTTGATAATGTACCATAGCAAAATTTTAATAATTTTCACAATAAGAATATTTCATAGATGTAGACATTAATTTGTTCTAGCAGTCAAATATAAAGGTGAATGAATCAGTTTGTTTAGTTAGTGTATTCCGATTTTACAAATTCCATACTTGCGTGAATTTTATAAGGTGTAAAACAACCATTAAACATAAATATTTTTCATTAGCATTGTTCCGAACATGATATGAGATTATTCAGTGATTTTTCAATAAGGAAGATAGATTTTAAGTAGTTGCATTGATATTTGCGCGTATGAATTGTGAAGAAATTTCCACGACGAAAGTGCCTTGCGTTTGAATAAGATTGACGCAGTATCAAATCTCCAAAGATTGAGTTGTGATCATAAACAATCGTCTATTACTCCTGTAGGTCGTGACTGACGAATCCAAGATCTTTCAACGGGAAAGTTACCCCCTGTATCCACTTCCAAGCCGATGACTGTATCAAGTGGAGAATTGCTGGAAAACTCGACGACTGTGGAAGCAAATGCACCTAGTTTACCGTTGTATGAGGCTGTTGAGGATCCTAATTGCCCAGCTAAGTATCGTTAGGAAGTGCAGATCAATTGCATTACTGAACATCATATTAATGTGTTACATAACTGTTTCGTATCCAACGTGAAGGGGAACTGAAGTGGGCCAATATCCATGACATTAAATTACTCCAAGACGTTAAGGAAGTACTTGTCCAATTCTAGGCTACGGGATCCTCTTCAAGGGGCCAATATTATAAGGTCCCATGTTAGTTGGTGGGTCAATGATGTAGAACCCCATAAAAATCTCCATCCTGAAAACGATTCCAGTGATGAAGAGCATCTGTTTGAGCGAGTCGTACCTCATTATGATCAGGGAATCATATCAAGAAAGCCGAGTATATTTCCTTTGTTTCGCATATTGTGGTGCGTTTACATGAATTTCACAAAAGAGTAATTTTGACATGCGGTGATTATTAAAGAAAACGGAGTAAATTCTGAAAAACATCATAATGAGAAATCATAGTAGAATATATCGGTTTCCCAAAAATAGTCGTGGAATTTTAATTCAATTGTAACGTCCAAGTACTTAATAAGCTCTCCGTATGAAAATAATAAGAAAACTACTAAATTCAAATCACCCTAAAAGCCTAACTAGACATATGCTATACAACATCAGCATCCCTAGTAACCGTGACAAACGTGCAAATATATAAACCTTATATAATCTGTCAATTGAAGTCAGATTTTAAAACAAAATGATAGCAAATAATAAATTTACCTGATTCCAAGCTAGACTTTTCAAATATTTTCAATGCCAAATGGTTCGATCCACGGTGCAAGTAAAATTTATAAATTTAAAACAATTAATTTGAAAAATTAACTGTTAGAATGTGCACTATATTAAGAACTTTCGTTTAAAAAAGGAAAATAAATGTAAGAAAATATTAAAAACGCGATTAAAATACAAAGCTAATAATTTCACTCCGCAAAACGTCTTGATTATGTATTTTTGTATATTTTGGCAATACTAAATTACTTAATTTCGATTTAATCATTGAGAGTCGAAATTAAACAATCCTTTCAAAGAAAAATCTATGGTTTAATCTTTATTGTAAACAACTTCGTAAATGTTAATTAATACTAAGGAAATTCTCTAATCAACTATTTACATATTATTAAGATTCTATAACAAGATTGATGTATTAACTCCTTAGAAATATTTTAAACACACTTTTGTCTATATATACAAGAAAATCTAATCCTGCATCTAGAAACTTGAATATAGAAAAAAAAAAGGAAAAAAATCTATCGCCTCTCCCTCTTTCTATTAACCCGCCTTAAGCTTGTAAACCTGATGACTGATTTTTTTGTGACGAAGTTTACCCTTAAATTTTTCTAATTCCTTCCGCCTTTCTGTAGCTTTGTAAATGAGCCTAAAATATCAACCGCATGAGAAACTTCATCCTGTGTACAAGATTGCATGAATTTTAACGTAATTAAATTCTAATGTAAACAAAATCAAACCACTAAAATTAGTAAACCCATTTTCGAACGAAAACAATATTGAAAATGAAACCGCATGAGAAACTTCATCCTGTGTACAAGATTGCATGAATTTTAACGTAATTAAATTCTAATATAAACAAAATCAAACCACTAAAATTAGTAAACCCATTTTCGAACGAAAACAATATTGAAAATGAAACCGTCTTGAATATTTCAAAACCAAATAGATTTTAACCCTTATACCGACATGAAAGCAAAAGATGTAAATCATTAGTGTTCAATTATTCATTATATTCATATTTGAGTCATAGTAATATATTTCTACTTATATACATGCCATAAATAATAACATATACATACTAAACATTTAGCAATAGAAAAACAATAAATATATGTACAAATCATTTTAGGTTAATAAATAATATTAAATTTTAAGAGGAACCAGAAACAAGAAAAAAAAAATAATCTACTTGTAATAATAACATAATCTGGTAATGATTAATTCAGTTTAACAATTGAAGTACATTATTAATATGAGACCATGACATTGCAAGTATAACACCTGTTAGATGAGAAAAGTGTAAAATGCTGTAAAAATTTTACGTAAACGATAATTTTCAATGAAATCTCGGAAAAATAAACATGAAGTATTAAAGAAGCCATAAGCCTTTCCGTTCCGCATGCTCTTTCTTTTGCAGCGGAAGTGATGACCGAGGGTAAGTATGTCTTGAAGAGGGTTAGGTTTTCATAATCTGCGGATGATTGATTTCTAGTCGGTTACGGTCCGCGGTACCGTTGTTTGCGCTCGTTTTTTCTTAGAGTAGGTTATTTTGGACTTGAGGTAGTTTAGCTTATTTTCTGGTACCGCGTCGGTGATTCGGTAACGCGCCTATGGTGATTTTGTAGTATTTTGATTTGAGATCTGTGGAGAGATCACATCCAGAACTAACGTAACGTAGGTTTCCCGTTCTGGATGAGTAGTTATTGACGCGTTTGGAAATCGGGCATGTGAACCGGTGGCTGAGCTACGTAGTTCGGACTTAGTCTGCTCGCGTAAGACCCGCGACCGAAACTCCTCTCCGAACTAGCTAGCCTACAAGCAGCCACCACGGAGTAGACTAAGTGTGACCGGACTTGTTGACCTGAAGGGTACAGTCCGTTGTCATTTCCAACACTGCACGTCTCGAACCGATGAGAGGTCGGTTCTGATTGCGAACGAACGAGACGGAGAATGAAAATCGTTACAATCAATATATAATCATCCATTGATATGTGAATTAATAACTGGTGAATTTGTAGAAATTTTAATGAAACTAAGAATTTATGACTGTCATATTTGTAATGTTGAAGCTTAATAATAAATAACTCATAATACAAATAATAATACAAAATAATTTGAACACTGTAATATCTAACAAATAATACTGAGAAATAATACGAACAATCATAATAAATAACCAATAATAATAAGACCTAATACTAAGCATGTTAATGAATACCAAATAATACAAACAATAATAAGGCATAATAGATATCGTAATAATAAATAGCAACCAATGATACAAATAGCAATAATTGAGATATTGATGAAAGTCAAATTCAGTATTTTTTGTGAGTCTTTTTTCTTCTCTTCATACTACAAAATAAAGTACAATAGTGTGTAAACAAACTACCGAGGAAAATTTGTAACCTTTAAAATTGAGAAATTAAACAAAACTATTGAAAATAATTTTTGGGCTGCCACTTAGGTGCAAGAAAGTTAACACTTGTTAACTTTGATTCTTCCAGCTTTTTCTAACTGAAAACTTCCAGTCAATGGCCCATTAAAATTTCCAAATTCGGTCACTTTTGTATAAATTTCAAAAGGAAAGTGTCCTTACGCGAAAATTACCTTCAAAGTAATTTTTAAAGAGAAATTGAAGGCTTATATCGGAGGTATATGAACTTACATGAAATGATTTCCTACATTACTTGCAGTGAACGATGCGGTTCCATGAACGTAGTTGCTAAATAGTACAATCCTTTTAAGAATTAACAAAAAGTTTTATATTGTATCCCTAAGACATTGATAATTATATACTATTAGTGTTTACATGAGGTTGTAAATAAGTTTTGTTAGAAACCAGTAAGGAATTTGTTCGATTAACTATAAATTGAACAGGTCACAAATTTAGTATTGAGATGCAAGAAATAAAAAGAATAATATGAATTGCTAATTACAAACATGACTTTCCTTTCCAGTGGTTCTTCCTTTCAGCGGGAAATAGAGTGCAGGGTAGGTATGCCGTCGTGAGGGTAGGGTTTGAGAAAATCTGCTGAGGTCGGGTTCGCGTCGCGCGCGGTACGCGGTAGCTTTGTTGTTTTGCCTTTTTATTAGCGTAGCTTTCGTCGGGTTGAGTTAGCGTAGCATATTTTTCGGTACCGCGGCGGAAATTCGGGAACGCGAAGTAAAAATTAGATTTTTGTTCTTTGACTGGCTGAATGAAGAAATATGGAGTAACGTAAAGTAGGTTTCCTCTCCGTATGATTGTGATTTGTGACGCGTTTGGAAACGGGCATGTATTGGTGGCTGAAGATTGTAGATGAGCGTAATCCATTCGGAGACCCGTGACCGAAATCCTCTCCGATCTAGCTGGCCGACAAGCAGCCACCGCGTGAATGGATTACGGTGCACGGAGTGGTTGACCGGTGGGTACCATCCGTTGGCACTACTCAGACTTAACGTCTAGAACCGATGAGAGGTCGGTTCCTCGTTCGGACGTAGACTTAAAAACATTGCAAGTGCTCAGAGCCAGACCAGCGCTAATTGGGAGTCCTTCTCAACCGAACCTACACCACCAACCCAATGATGCGAACTTCAAACGTACTCCAAGGCTTGCCAAGGTTTTACCGGGATGGAGACGGTATGATAGTTGAATTGGAGACGTTCACACACGAGTGTTACCTCGGTGCTACTGTGCAAACCAACTAGGTCCAAACCATCATATCCGCCAGCCCTAAGCATCAATTCCAGTTCGTTGTCCAATGCGTAGTCCAGATCCAATCAGAGTCGTTACCTGTCATTCCAGAAGGGAACCTCACGGCGCCCCCCATATCCTCGGGTCCGTGGGGGCGGCGCTCCGCAAAGAATGCTAGTCTCCAAGAGTGCTCTTGTCGACCGACATTCCCCCTGCGGGAATTTCCTCGGGTATGTGGGGGCGGAACTCCCCAAAGAATGCTAGCCTCCAAGAGTATGTCTGTCAACCAGCATTCCCTCTGCGGGGACGATTTCGATTGCTTCGAGGCGCTATACAACTGCCCTTAATAAGCTGCCATACGTATAGTGGTACATACGAAAAAGCACTTAAGACCGCATAAATGACGATAAAACGACTGAATGGCCTCTTTCACATCCACACGATCAACTCTCGCTCGACACACACCTCATCCAGCGTTACGCCACCAGCCCATTGCCGTCGTTAACCAGTCGTCTCGTTCGTCATCTACTTTTATACCGGTAGCGGAAGATTCTCGTGGACACAATCTAGCAATAGCTAGATTGTGTCAAAAAGGGGGTTGCCATTAACAATTTTTATTTGTAATTTAATTTAACTTTTGATTTTTTTTCTTTGGAAAACTTTTTATTGCTAATGGTAGCGGTGGTAATGTTTAAGTTAGTGTGGGCTACAAACAAGAATGTTAATAAGTTGCGTATTATATTGGTGGTTATTTTTATAAGATGGTAATTTCTTCGCAAACGTCCTTCGAGCAAATTACCTATGCAGCTGCCCGATTACTACAACTGTTAAAGATCTTGTGATGTGATTCTGAAAAAGTTTCAATATGAAGATATCAATTTTTGTCACTTTAGCTGTTTATACCGCGACCAAAGGCTTTTCTTTGGCCGCTTGTATACAAAACAAAAAAAAAAAACAAAGTTAAAGAATTTTAACTGAAGGCCAGATACAAAATCTATCCCTTTTTAATGAAGGCCAGATACAAAATCTGTCCTTTACTTAATGGTGAATTTCGGTCCAATACCGGTATTCTCTTAATGAAGGGTGAAATGACCAAGCTCTTAATAACGAAACTATTTTTTTTCAATTATATCCTGCAACTGGCCACTTTATTATAAAACTTCTGACTCAAATATACTTATACTTACTAAGTCGGCGATATTGTCCGCTCCCACGCTCCAACATTCTTCATGGACGAGCATATCGCTGGCTTTGCACAAGTGCATGTCTATGTCCAGCCAGCGACATTAACATGCTTCCACGAGTCAGCATCATTCGTGGGAACGTGCTATCATATCGCTGACTGTGCACAATCGCATGTAGGCACGTCGCGAATTCCTCAGATTTTAGAAATGCAAAGTGATATTTGTTTTGACTGAAGAATTCACGACGTGCATCTGAAGATGATCATGTTTAATTTTATAGAGACAATTTCATGCAATTTGGCTTTAAGATTTGGAAAAGGTATTATTTTGTTTGGGCTTCAAACATCTGAAGATGATCAGGCTTAATTTTTCAGAGACAATTTTAGCTTTTAGATTGTTTGGTTTGTATTTCATTTAAAGGTAATATTATTGAATTTCAACAAAGATAATTTCATGCAATTTAGATATTTTAGATTTAGACAAGGAAATGTATAATTTTGTTTGGGTTTCAAACAGCAGTTTGATGAAATCTTCTATTCGATGTATAGTGCATCCAATCCATCTCAGGCTTTCTGTACAAAGCAGTACATGCACCATAATATTTCCTCTCGAAAACTTTTAATCTTACCATGGTTCTAGTACTTTGGTTGTACCAAACTTGACATCCATATGTCAAAACCGATCTAACCAGGTTCTTAACTTTGACCTTTTGATCAAAGTTCCTGGAATGAAAGATGTTACAATCAATAACTGCAATCGTCGAATTTCGTGGGGATCATCCAAATTCCCATTTGTACTTGGGTATTCGAATCGGGGCCTTGGGATCCCAGCCGAACCGTGGAGACAAGGTAAGTTTGGCACCACTCATCAACCCTTACTTCACACCCACTTGGGCTCCCCGGAACGTAACACCTAAACGTGCACGGAGCCTAAATTAACTGTTGTACAATAAAGAAAACAGAACCTAACACCATCTTTGTTTCACTAAGGAAACCAAGGCACTTCACGCATAAAAAAAAGAAAGACACAAAGGTACTTGACGGGAAGGAGCCAAAAATACTACTACTAATTTTTCAAGAAGGTCCCAATGATTCCAGCACTCCTGTTACGTTTTTGACGCGACTATTGGCACGACCACTCCAAGAGTGATTTCATCGGCTGACACTCTGAAAAATTTCTTCAATCAAAAATATCAAACATATTAAAGAAATCCCGATGCTTAAAATGCAAATCAATGTATTAGAATTTCAATGTTACTTACAACCATATATACAATTGAGAAGTTGTGGTCCCCCTTCCGACGGAAAATAAGTTTGACTCGCTGTTACCTAATCCAGCCACTGATGATAAATTGATCCGTATCACACGCACAATAATTATTTCAATCGCTGGCGATACATCGCTTTTCATATGCTGCCTCCATATTACATGCCCAATAATTACTCCAATCGCTGGCGCTGATAAGTTCGTCTCACACGCTGCGTTTTTCTTCATTTTGCTGCCGTGAAAGCCAAAAAAGAGGATGCTTCCACCGTCGCTCACCCTTATATAACTTTTGCCGGCTCTTCCTTAACGGTGAAGGTCAAGTTCAAGTTTAAGTTACCATCGTTGCCACTGCTCAACCTTCAGC
The DNA here is from genome assembly GCA_963969285.1 of Odontomyia ornata. Classification (NCBI taxonomy): domain Eukaryota; kingdom Metazoa; phylum Arthropoda; class Insecta; order Diptera; family Stratiomyidae; genus Odontomyia; species Odontomyia ornata. Next base: position 196,454,548 of record OZ017742.1, on the reverse strand, counting down.
CTTAGTAATGGCACAAACCAACATTCAACGGCTATATGTTTTGACGCAGAAGCTTTTAAATGAAAACAATGTTAAGTTTGTTTGGTTTGTTTGGCTCGTCAACTGATAAATATTAACTACACGTATTTGCAATAGAAAAGGAACTGCGCAAATTATCTTCTTGCATAACAATAGTTACATCTTCCCTTCCAGTTTCACGAATAATTTTCAGTGGCTCTTCAGCAATCTCCTGAATTTGTGGTACAACGTATGTAGAACCTTTACCCTGAAATAATAGGAATATTTGAAAGGCTATCGCCACCTCCAAGCTCATTAGTAGATTAGCATCGTTGAGTCGAGCGTTTGACATTAGATGAATGATTTCGGGTATTTTGCGATGAGTAATCTGGGGACAAATTTAAATCCATTTGGAAATCTTTTTTTAATTTTTGACTTTAGAGGGAGTGGGTGCCGTGCAGAGATATGGTAAAATTTCAGGATTTGTTTTTGCAATACTCTGACCCCATGGTTCGTTCGTTAAGTTCATCGGTAAATTATAAAAAGTCGTAAAAGATGATTAGTTGTGTCATTTAATTTTGTTCGTTCTTCAGACTTTTTGTATTCATAAATCTTAACCAATTGGTACATTGTTACGAAACTTCCATTCCAATCATTCACTTCTGAATGTTGTAAAAATATACTAATTACATCTACTACCTGAGGCCAACATCCAGTACAATCATATTTGATTGTATGAAACACACCAACTGATAGTTGAAGCCTTAAAAGCTCATTCAATCTTACTTTTAAGGGGCATTGCGTAATCTTGTCCATGTATCAGATGTTTTATTGGTTCTTCGATTTTGCATTTCACATTCAGGTGAGGTCAGCCTATTTGCGTCGGTCCCTTTTGTCGTTCTTTTCAGTCTGTTAAGGTGAACTTTTCTAAGTCGAAATTGTAAAACATTGCCAAATAAAGCCGCGGTGGCGATCCCAGTTAGATAAGTGTTATGCAAAGATGTGTAATGATTTTAGGTCTTGATCCGAACGAGGAACCGACCTCATATCGGTTCATGACGTTAAGTCTGAGTAGTGCCAATGGATGGTACCAACCAGTCAATAAATCCGTGCACCGTAATCCATTTTCGCGGTGGCTGCTTGTCGGCCAGCTAGATCGGAGAGGATTTCAGTCGCGGGTCTCCAAATGGATTACGCTCATCTATAATTTTCAGCCACCAATACATGCCCGTTTCCAAACGCGTCAAAAATCACAATCATACGGAGAGGAAACCTACTTTACGTTACTCCATATTTCTTCATTCAGCCAGTCAAAGAACAAAAATTTAATCTTTATTTCGCGTTCCCGAATTTCCGACGCGGTACCGAAAAATATACTAGGCTAACTCAAACCCGACGAAAGCTACGCTAATAAAAATGCAAAACCAACAATGGTACCGCGTACCGCGGGCGACGCGAACCCGACCTCAGCGGATTTAGTCAAACCCTACCCTCGCGACGGCATACCTACCATGCACTCCACCTTCCGCTAAAAGAAAGGAACCGCTGGAAAGGAAAGTCTAGGGTTAAGTTAGAAATTCATAGTATTTATTGTCTTTCACAAAATGACAAAAAAAAAACCCTTAAGCCTAAAGTAGCTTCACAAATACCAAAGTTTCTACACTGCTACAAGAATATTAAGCAACCGTTTAATATTTTCGCAAGTCGAAAGCATCAATCGAAATTGTATCTTAAAATTGCAATTTAATTTTTAATTCATTTAAGCAAATTTTGTTTCCGTTAAATGTTAATCTGAAAAGTTTCTACACTTTATCGTGCTAGCTGTATTTCATATGTTTATCAATTATGCAATTACTAATCTATGATTTGTAGGGGATTTGGAATTACTGAACTATTTAGACTTATTTTATTATTTTTCGTTGGAATTTCCAGAGAGTTGGACATGTGTATTTATAACTACATTTTCATAAGATCCTTTTGGTTACTTAAAGCGTGCGCCGTAAAGTTCAAACTTTAGCTTGTGCCCAAAACTAATTTTAAACATGTAATTTTTTTTCTGGGAATGACGACTGCATTTCAACAAAGTAGAAAATTGGATTGAATAGAAGTAGAATTTCGTGTCTTTATTTTCCAATCATTAAGGATTCTCATCATAGAATATTTAATTTTGGTTTCAAAAAAAAACTTTGGTATGCCTTATCCATAACAACGATTTGGTCGCCATATAAAGTTTTTTTTTTTGATTCGAAACGCTTCTGAATAATAAAAGCGATTTTAATTATTTTGGTTCTCTTGTTTATATTATTTTACTAGAAAAATATATAAATTAATTAAAGTACATTACCCTACTTGGCTACAATTTTCATAAGTACGTGCTTCATATAACTTTATAAATTTAGGAGCCCATGTAAATATAATATCAAATAAACTGCTATTCGCATGCAATACACCAAACCGAGGTTATGCTAAAGAATCTGTCCAGCAGCTTCCAAAGAAAAATAATTACAACTTTTTTGATTGATATTATATAAATTAGCAATGATTCACGGGTGCATTTCTCATCAAAGTGAATCAATAACCTCAAATTTAGTATTTAAGATTAAGTATTGACTATCATTTCACTTTCTTCTCAAATTGAAGATATGTCCCTTAACTACTATACTTATTAGCGAAATATTTAGGTGAAATTGGCGAATAAAAGAAAATTAGCATTGTTCAAAAGAAATTGATCTACATTTACTTTAAATAATTCTTTCGCTTAGATTTTAGTCCACAATTTATTTTAGTTTTTTTTATTGTTTCCTTTCAGTTGTTTTCTTATTTTCTGTTTGTCGTGCAATATTTATAATTCACAATACATATATGAAGTATTTTTTTTCTTAGTAGCTTTACTTTTTCCATCTTTATTTGCATGTTTGTCGCATAATTATATATACAGTTTTTAGGGTTTTGTAAAATAATTTTGCAAAACCCTTCTAAAATCGCGTCCTGTCTGTCCGTCTGTCCGTCTGTCTGTCCGTCCGTCCGTCCGTCCGTGTGTCACAGCAGTTTTTCTCGGAAACTACTTAAGCTAGAAGCATCAAATTTTGTATGTAGGTGTTGGGTGGTGATCTCTTCAAAGTTCAACTACTAAAAACTTTTATAAGGTATTTCAGGGGGGTCTCCCCATGTAGGGGAGTGACCCCCCGAAAAAAAAATTTCATTGAAGGTAGCCGATATGGGTATCAAATGAAAGGTCTTGATGAGAACTTTTCAAAACAGGTCTTAGTTTGGCAATATTTGCTTCGAGGGCGCACAGGGAGGGGAAATACACGAAAAATTTGTGTCCCCCCCCTCGCGATTGGACACCTTCCATCCGAAAAATCTGAAAAAAATCAAGAATGTAGGCCTTGATGAGTACAACAACAACAAATACGTGAGAAGTCGCAATTCACTCAACTTTGTTAGTTGTTCTGGAAAGTAAAAAATCTGAAACGAAACGCACTTGTTACAATATCTTACCAGAGTCAATGTTCTGGAAAGTAAAAAATCTGAAACGAAACGCACTTGTTACAATATCTTACCAGAGTGACTTTATTGTTCAAATCTCTTCGTATTTATACATTACATTTTACTTTAAATATTTTGCTGACCAGAAATTACTATGAAATTAATTGGATCAATTGGAAATTTCGATGATGGTGCAGTTCGTGCGGTATTGATGCATTTGGTGTTAATGACCATGCTGACATGCGTACTCGTGCGAAGTTCAATCATCCTAATTGTTATTGATGGTTGTCGCTGGTGGATATGCTGACATGCGTAATCGTGTGAAGTTCAATCATCCTAATTGTTATTGATGGTTGTCGCTGGTGGATATGCTGACATGCGTAATCGTGTGAAGTTCAATATCCTAATTGTTATTGATGTTTGTCGCTGGTGGATATGCTGATATGCGTAATCGTGTGAAGTTCAATATGCCGATACAGGTATCTGGTGTTGATTAAAGGTGATTTGGGTTGGTGACCTCGGAAATAATGTTGTGTGTGGATTTTTAAATTATAGATGATGGTGAGCATTCATGGGAGTTTAATTTGGATGTATCTTGCACATTACCGCCCGCCATGAACCGTCCGAGGTTCTTAGTTCTTAGAATTTGTCGACATTTCGTACCACGTAGTCCTTTGCTAGTTTGGTGTTATTTGGACCTTTTTGCGACGATATCGAAGCAGAAGAAAACAAGCTGATGTAATAATCAAGGTTATTAAGACAGACAGGCTGATGTTTGTCCCGTGGTGACCAATGGTTGACCAAGAGGTAGTTTCGTTTTCTTCAATGATGTTCTGCTCTTGTTGAATGTAAGCTCCAAAGGATTCTTCGGATTTAATGATTTTTGGCGCTGAAAGATTAGGAATAGTTTGTTGGCTTATTGTCTGATCGAGGACAGGTGGGTGTGGAAGCATGTATACGGAAAGGTTCCGCGTAGCGGCTTTCCAAGAGGCAGTGAACAGAGAATTTTCAACTCTAAGACTACAGTCCTGCGACAGTCTTATGATCCCAGTGTTATTAAGGATTACATTTTGGCGGTCACCTTGACAAATGGCTTGCGCTGGGGTTGCTGATGGCGTCGTGAATAACCAGGTATTTGGGTCGTGCAGTTGTTTCCATACTATACGTTTTATTTTGAAAGTGTGTACTGCACACGGGTCTCTGCCGAATACCTTGTGTATCTCATTGATCAAGCAATTTGGTTTCGAATTCACGTCATGGAGTATACTGATGTCTACTAGATATTGATTGGCTGCGATCCTGGAGAGGTCGTCACTGGAAGCTTCAAAATACTGCTGCAAGTTATAGTTTACGCCCAAAATCGTTGATGGTATGTCAAATGTTCGGAATGTGTTGTTCCCGATGCATTCTGGAACTGGTGTGGCTTTTATCAAGTTGTACGGGCGGTTGTCGATAATGGGAAGGAATGCCAGTAAGTTGATATAAGTATCATCAACATTGATTTGAATGGGTTCGATTGCTTGATATAAGATCTGCATGTGATCTGGGAGCAGTGTTTGTGTGTGGTTGATGTCTTGAAGAGCATCATTTGTTCTGATGCATTCCCAGATGCTTGTTGGTGAAACGAGAGTAGATAGTAGACTAGAATACTTCTGGTGAACTTCTTGCAGGTAGTTTTCTGCTTGCTGGTACGTAGCCAAAAGGTGAATGCTGATTTTATTGTGATCGATGGTTTTGTACCAGCGGCCTAGTTCGTTGACTCGTTCTATACCTCTTTGTAGCTGAGCTTGAAATCGTTTTAGCTGGGTATCGGTTCTACCTGAGGTGCTGTTGAGGGTTTTCACTGCCTTTAGCATGAGTTTGTCTTGACTGTTCATAGATCGTATGATTTTCTTTTGATTGTCAGATAAACTGTTGATGTCCTTGTAGGCCTCGTCATTTATTCCGAAAACAGCGGTTAATAGAGTTCCAAGCGCACCTCTTCGCCTTCTGTGATGCAACAACTTTAAAGTAAGCATTTTATGGACAATTTCTTCCTTAAGCTCTTTTAAATGGTGGACTAGTTCAAAGCTACCGATTTCAGTTGATATACTAGAGCTAGATTGGCACAGTCCATGAAATTTTGCCACGACCGCTTCTATGTTCTTTTGATCGTATACAAGATTAGTCCAAGGTAGTTGCAGTTGTATTTTGAACGCTCCTCTGTGGATTTGTGCGGCTCCGAGGTGCTCGATGTAAAACCCAGTCGTAAGTTGCGTGATATTAACATCGCAATTCATTTGTGGAAACACACAGAAAACTACTAGGAGGGAGTATAGTAATTTCGATGCTATTCCTGCGGTTCGTACCTTCGTTGGAGTGGGGTCTATAGGTTCAGATTTGGATTTTTTGGAGTAGGTTGATAGATACTCCGACCACGTGTTTCCAATAGATGCGATTTTGGGTCGTTTCCTTTTGCTCGGTTCTGCCGTCGCTAACAGCGTAGCCGATTTTGGTTGTTCTGTAGGAGGCTCTGGACTTGTGTTAGTGAACGGTAGACGGCAAATCTTGGTGATAGGGCGTCTAGTGACTCTACCGTAAAACTTGACGGACACAACGCGGACAATACCATCTGATCCAGGATGTACGTCCGTCACTCTTGCGAGTGGCCAATGCGTGGATGGAAAGTTGTCGGTTTTCACGAGAACAAGATCTCCAACCTGGAGGTTGGGTCGAATCGTCATCCATTTTGGCCTTTGTTGCAGTCGGCTGAGATATTCAAGCTTCCACCGATTCCAGAAATGTGTCTTAATTCTTTGAACTGATTCCCATTTAGCATTGATGGATTTACTTGATGGGAGGGATGGTATCTCGAACAAGTTGTATTCCGTCAAGAAATGCCCAGGAGTAATCACTGTATGGTCGTTGGGGTCGCTGCTTACCTCACATAAGGGCCTCGAGTTTAGGCAGGCCTCTTTTTGCGCTAAGAGGGTGTATAACTCTTCGATTGTTAGTAACTGTTGCCCGACTGTCCTTATCAAGTGTCGTTTCATGGATTTTACTCCAGCTTCCCAGAGTCCACCAAAGTGTGGGCTGCCAGGAGGAATGAATTTCCAGTGCATCTCTTCATTAATAAGAAGTTCCTCACAGTTCTTCGTGGCTTCCTTGAATGCCTCCTTTAACTGCCTTTCGCTGCCTAGGAAATTTGTGCCGCAGTCGCTGTATATGGTGTGACATTTGCCTCTTCGGGCGATAAATCGTCGGACTGCCGCGACGCATGCCGGTGTCGATAGTTCACTAACGGCTTCCAGATGGAAGGCTTTAGTTGCCATGCAGACGAAGACGGCAATGTACGCTTTGCTTGTTTTACTTCCCCGTCCACCATTCCATTTAATGGTTATCGGCCCGGCGTAATCTAGCCCTGTCTGTGCAAAGGGTTTCTCCATTTGAAACCTGGGTGGAGGAAGTTGTCCCATTAACTGATTTTCTGGACGTGCTATGGATTTAAAACAGGTGAGGCAATCCCTTAGTATGCGCTTAACGAAAGATTGCGCATTCAGAATCCAGTATTGTTGTCGTACGACTGCCAGAACCAGTTGTATTCCTCCGTGTAATGTTGTCAAGTGCTGTTGCTTCACTATCAGTGTTGCGAATGAGTCGCGAGAAATTATTGCGGGATGTTTGGCTTCCTCATGGATTGGTGCATGTTGCAATCTTCCTCCAACCCTGATGATTCCATGGGCGTCAATCCATGGATTTAGCGTCTTAATGCTGCTGCAGTTGGATATTTCGTTGTTGTTGCGTAGAGCATGTATTTCTTGTGGGAAGGCGTGCTGTTGGGATAGGCGTATGCATTTAATTTTCGCTTCTTGTAGTTCTTCGAAAGCTAAAGAACCTGTCCGCTTGTGGTTTGGATGAGATGCATTATAAGTGAATCGACGTATGTAGGCCATAACTTTAAGAAGTTTTGGAAGCGACGAGTATCTCTCGAGTATTTCTGGCTCTGGCGTGGGTTCAGTTGCTACTATCGCTACTGACCGTGTTTCATCCGTAACAACTTCCTGTTCAATTGCTGTCAACGTTAAGTTGTTCGTTGTAGGAATTACTGGACTGGTGAGCCAGCCTGGCCCTTCCCACCATAGAGAGGATGCAAGCAACTGTTCCGGACGAATTCCTCTTGAAGCCAGATCAGCTGGGTTGTCATTCGTAGAAACGTGATGCCAATCATTAGGTACTGACTCCTCATGTATAAGGCTTACACGATTTGCCACAAAAACCTTCCAAGTTACTGCAGGTTTTTGAATCCAAGCCAAGGCAACTTTTGAGTCGGTCCAATAGTATGTTTTAATATTCGTCCACTTACATGCTTGTTTTACATGTTTCATTGTTTCTAACAGGAGAACCGCACTGCTGAGCTCGAGCCTTGGTATAGATATCGTCTTTAATGGCGCAACTCTGGATTTTGCGCTGAGCAAGCTAGTAGATATGCACCCCTTTGCGCCCAAAACTCGTACGTAAACTACAGCTGCGTAAGCTGCATTTGAGGCATCGCAGAAACCATGTAGCTCTATGGGTGCGTGGCTTGTGTAGTTATTCCATCTAGGGATGCGAAGTTTCTCGAGCACTAGTAGTTGCTTGCGTGTGTTATTCCAATCCTTCGCTGCGGCTAGAGGTACCTCGTCATCCCATCCTAATTTAAGTAGCCATAATTTCTGCATGGTAATTTTTCCTGTGATTATGCACGGTTGTAGCCAACCCAATGGATCAAATAGTCTCGCTACCTCTGAAAGTATAGAACGCTTTGTTAGCTTTTGTTCTTCTATAAGCCGGACTTGGAATGAAAAAACATCTTGCGCAGGATGCCATTGTAATACAAGCGTTTTAATTTCTTCCGAAAGAGCTATGTCTAACGGTTTTTGATTTTCGCGATCTTCCTCTGGAATAGCTTCTAAAAGGTCTTGGTGATTGGCTGACCATTTTCGAAGACGGAAGCCCCCTTTGCGCAGCACTACTCTAAGTTCGGCTTGCAAGTGTTTTAGGTGACCTAAATCATTTGAGCCAGTCAGAAGATCATCGACATAAAAATCCTGGAGTATCGTTTCAGTGGTTTCTGGGTGGGTGACACGTTCATCAATTGCCAGTTGTTGAAGAGTCCGTATTGCTAAAAATGGTGCACAGGCTGTACCGTATGTCACTGTGTTCAATCTGTAGTGACTAATTGGGTCTTTATTAGAGAACCTCCACAATATGCGCTGGTAGTCGCGATCGCTGTCATGAACTCGTATTTGCCTATACATTTTTTCTATGTCAGCAGCACCGACGTACTGGTAGTTTCGCCATCTCAGTAGTAGATGCAGAAGATTAGTTTGTATTGTAGGACCAACGTGTAACAAATCATTCAGCGATTTTCCACCTAATGACCTCTGCGAGGCATTGAAGACCACCCGTAACCTTGTCGTGGAGCTCGTCTCCTTAATAACCTCATGGTGTGGAAGGTAATAGCAATCGGTATTCTGGACTAAATTATCCGGCACTTTTTCCATGTGGCCAAGGTTCAAATATTCCTCCATGAATGCATGGTATTCCTTTTTTCGTCCCGGATGACTTGAAAGCCGCTGCTCCAGCTGTCGGAATCTAATATGTACGATGCGAACAGATTCCTTCAGTTCTTCTCTGTGCTCACGATTGGATTTAAATGGCAACATAACTGTGTATGTTCCATCTACGTTTCTACACGTATTTTCAGAGTAGTGTCTTTCAACTTGAGCATCCTCTGGTGCTGGTTGTATTGTAGTTGAAGGTTCTTCGATCTCCCAAAAACGCCTGAGAGTTTTGTCCAGTTCTTCGGATGCTACGAACGATAGAGAGCTTTTGTCGGTTCGCATGCTGGCAGTTGATCCAAAAAGAACCCATCCGAGTTTTGTGTTCTGTGCGCATGGTTGACCATGAACGAACCCGTTGGCTAGTAAGCTGCCATAGATGTCTGCTCCAAGAAGTAGGTCGATGTGGGATGGCCGGTTGAAACCGGGATCTGCCAACTTTAATTTCTTGAGTCGTGGAGGTAGAGCAACATTGATGCTTATGGCGGGAAGTATTGCCGTAATTTTGGGAATTATCAATGCCGAGAAACTCAAAAGAGTCTCGTCTTCCTTATTTCCGATCAATGCTGTGATTTCAACTACTCCCCTAGATGTTATGGCTTCTGAACACCCAATGCCTCCTATTGACGTTTTCGAGTGTTTGCGCGTTAGCCCTAATAATTGGACGGCAGATTCTGTGATGAAGGATCTTTGTGAGCCGATATCCAATAATGCTCGTAGCGTAACAGCTGCACCTTCACTAGTTTTTACAGTTATACGTGCTGTGGCAAGCAGCACTTGAGTGTTACAAAGCAAGGCATTATGTGCTTGGGTCTGAAAGGTAGTTGGTTTGGACAGAGGTAATTCCGTTGGCTGTAACCTCTCATCTCCAGCGTGCAGTAGAGTATTATGACGCTTGCAGCAGTTTTTACACGTTCTCTTTGATTTGCATTGCTTCACTGTATGTTGTTCCGATAGACAATTGAAACATAATTTTTTGTTCTTTACCAATTCACGGCGTGAGTCCACGGCTGCTTTCTTGAACCGTTCGCATTCGAACAACCGATGGGGATTGGTGCACATAGCGCACCGTAATGTTGCCACTTGTGTAGTGTGCGTAGTAATCCTTTTTGGTGGTCTTGGTTCTGAGTATGGCTTTGACAATGTTAATGATTCTAGCACGGTGAATCTTTGGGTAAGGAAAGTTATAAACTTCTTTAGCGTTGGTACTTCTGTGCTCTCGCTTATTAGTTTTTGCCATTCCGCTCTAGACTCTTTATCGAGCTTGCTGTTCAGAATAAATACTATGGCGAGATTAAACCCATCGATCTTCAGCGTTTTCAGGCTTGCTATAAGTTGATTGGTGGTGTTTACCATATATCGAAGCCCTATTGCATGGTTTGTCTGGTTTGAACCTGCACTCCACCAACGTTGCGTAAGCTCCTGCGCTATGATCTTCATATTATCATATCTCTCACATAATATTGACCATGCGGCATCGTAATTGTCGCTCACTATGTTTAGGTGGCTAACAAGCTTTTCTGCTTCACCTTTAATATTGCTGCGTAGATACTGCATCTTCTGAACATGTGACAAAGCTGCATTCTCGTGAATCATGCATCTAAATAGATCACGAAACGCTATCCAACTCCCGTAGTTCCCATCAAATGTAGGAATTTTAATCCGCTCCAACTGTAGGTTGTCACTTGTATTTGCAGCTGGTTGTGGTTGCCCTGAGGTACCAGCACGATATTTGTAGGTACCTTCCTTGAAGATCGTCTTGTGTTCCAACACTAGATCCTCGATACATGCATAATCTTCAATGTACTTTTCCAATAAGCCTTTTTCCTTTTCCTCCTGCAAATGCGCATAGGTCTGAGCATATTATTCTTCACATGCCTTCCATTGTTCTTCAAGACGAGCTAACCTTGTCTCGAAGTATGCTAACGAGTGTCTACTGGCTCCATCCTTCCTGAAGTTGGAGATGACCCGATTGATGCTGTCAAAATTTAGTTTTTGTGCTGCGATTGGAGTAGCCATCGTATTCTAGCTGTTACTGCCCTCTTACTCTTCCAATTGAACCTGCGACTGGTTGCGGTGCTGTTCGCTACGTTGAACTATCCCGCTCAAACTCCTCCAATTGTACCTGCGATTGGTTGCGGTGCTGTTTGCTACGTTGAACTATCCCGCTCAAACTCCTCCAATTGTACCTGCGATTGGTTGCGGTGCTGGTTGCTGGTTTGAACTATCCAGTTCAAACTCCTCCAATTGTATCTGCGATTGATTGCGGTGCTGGTTGCTAGGTTGAACTATCCAGTTCAAACTCCTCCAATTGTATCTGCGATTGATGCGGTGTTGGTTGCCAAGTTAAACAATCAGGCTGAAATTCCTCCAATTGAACTTGCGATTGGTTGTGGTGTTGGTTGCTAATTTGAACATTCCAGTTCAAACTCCTCCAATTGTATCTGCGATTGATACGGTTGTTTGCCAGGTTAAACTATCCGGCTCGACGGACCAATGTTCTGGAAAGTAAAAAATCTGAAACGAAACGCACTTGTTACAATATCTTACCAGAGTGACTTTATTGTTCAAATCTCTTCGTATTTATACATTACATTTTACTTTAAATATTTTGCTGACCAGAAATTACTATGAAATTAATTGGATCAATTGGAAATTTCGATGATGGTGCAGTTCGTGCGGTATTGATGCATTTGGTGTTAATGACCATACTGACATGCGTACTCGTGCGAAGTTCAATCATCCTAATTGTTATTGATGGTTGTCGCTGGTGGATATGCTGACATGCGTAATCGTGTGAAGTTCAATCATCCTAATTGTTATTGATGGTTGTCGCTGGTGGATATGCTGACATGCGTAATCGTGTGAAGTTCAATATCCTAATTGTTATTGATGTTTGTCGCTGGTGGATATGCTGATATGCGTAATCGTGTGAAGTTCAATATGCCGATACAGGTATCTGGTGTTGATTAAAGGTGATTTGGGTTGGTGACCTCGGAAATAATGTTGTGTGTGGATTTTTAAATTATAGATGATGGTGAGCATTCATGGGAGTTTAATTTGGATGTATCTTGCACATTACCGCCCGCCATGAACCGTCCGAGGTTCTTAGTTCTTAGAATTTGTCGACATTTCGTACCACGTAGTCCTTTGCTGGTTTGGTGTTATTTGGACCTTTTTGCGACGATATCGAAGCAGAAGAAAACAAGCTGATGTAATAATCAAGGTTATTAAGACAGACAGGCTGATGTTTGTCCCGTGGTGACCAATGGTTGACCAAGAGGTAGTTTCGTTTTCTTCAATGATGTTCTGCTCTTGTTGAATGTAAGCTCCAAAGGATTCTTCGGATTTAATGATTTTTGGCGCTGAAAGATTAGGAATAGTTTGTTGGCTTATTGTCTGATCGAGGACAGGTGGGTGTGGAAGCATGTATACGGAAAGGTTCCGCGTAGCGGCTTTCCAAGAGGCAGTGAACAGAGAATTTTCAACTCTAAGACTACAGTCCTGCGACAGTCTTATGATCCCAGTGTTATTAAGGATTACATTTTGGCGGTCACCTTGACAAATGGCTTGCGCTGGGGTGGCTGATGGCGTCGTGAATAACCAGGTATTTGGGTCGTGCAGTTGTTTCCATACTATACGTTTTATTTTGAAAGTGTGTACTGCACACGGGTCTCTGCCGAATACCTTGTGTATCTCATTGATCAAGCAATTTGGTTTCGAATTCACGTCATGGAGTATACTGATGTCTACTAGATATTGATTGGCTGCGATCCTGGAGAGGTCGTCACTGGAAGCTTCAAAATACTGCTGCAAGTTATAGTTTACGCCCAAAATCGTTGATGGTATGTCAAATGTTCGGAATGTGTTGTTCCCGATGCATTCTGGAACTGGTGTGGCTTTTATCAAGTTGTACGGGCGGTTGTCGATAATGGGAAGGAATGCCAGTAAGTTGATATAAGTATCATCAACATTGATTTGAATGGGTTCGATTGCTTGATATAAGATCTGCATGTGATCTGGGAGCAGTGTTTGTGTGTGGTTGATGTCTTGAAGAGCATCATTTGTTCTGATGCATTCTCAGATGCTTGTTGGTGAAACGAGAGTAGATAGTAGACTAGAATACTTCTGGTGAACTTCTTGCAGGTAGTTTTCTGCTTGCTGGTACGTAGCCAAAAGGTGAATGCTGATTTTATTGTGATCGATGGTTTTGTACCAGCGGCCTAGTTCGTTGACTCGTTCTATACCTCTTTGTAGCTGAGCTTGAAATCGTTTTAGCTGGGTATCGGTTCTACCTGAGGTGCTGTTGAGGGTTTTCACTGCCTTTAGCATGAGTTTGTCTTGACTGTTCATAGATCGTATGATTTTCTTTTGATTGTCAGATAAACTGTTGATGTCCTTGTAGGCCTCGTCATTTATTCCGAAAACAGCGGTTAATAGAGTTCCAAGCGCACCTCTTCGCCTTCTGTGATGCAACAACTTTAAAGTAAGCATTTTATGGACAATTTCTTCCTTAAGCTCTTTTAAATGGTGGACTAGTTCAAAGCTACCGATTTCAGTTGATATACTAGAGCTAGATTGGCACAGTCCATGAAATTTTGCCACGACCGCTTCTATGTTCTTTTGATCGTATACAAGATTAGTCCAAGGTAGTTGCAGTTGTATTTTGAACGCTCCTCTGTGGATTTGTGCGGCTCCGAGGTGCTCGATGTAAAACCTAGTCGTAAGTTGCGTGATATTAACATCGCAATTCATTTGTGGAAACACACAGAAAACTACTAGGAGGGAGTATAGTAATTTCGATGCTATTCCTGCGGTTCGTACCTTCGTTGGAGTGGGGTCTATAGGTTCAGATTTGGATTTTTTGGAGTAGGTTGATAGATACTCCGACCACGTGTTTCCAATAGGTGCGATTTTGGGTCGTTTCCTTTTGCTCGGTTCTGCCGTCGCTAACAGCGTAGCCGATTTTGGTTGTTCTGTAGGAGGCTCTGGACTTGTGTTAGTGAACGGTAGACGGCAAATCTTGGTGATAGGGCGTCTAGTGACTCTACCGTAAAACTTGACGGACACAACGCGGACAATACCATCTGATCCAGGATGTACGTCCGTCACTCTTGCGAGTGGCCAATGCGTGGATGGAAAGTTGTCGGTTTTCACGAGAACAAGATCTCCAACCTGGAGGTTGGGTCGAATCGTCATCCATTTTGGCCTTTGTTGCAGTCGGCTGAGATATTCAAGCTTCCACCGATTCCAGAAATGTGTCTTAATTCTTTGAACTGATTCCCATTTAGCATTGATGGATTTACTTGATGGGAGGGATGGTATCTCGAACAAGTTGTATCCCGTCAAGAAATGCCCAGGAGTAATCGCTGTATGGTCGTTGGGGTCGCTGCTTACCTCACATAAGGGCCTCGAGTTTAGGCAGGCCTCTATTTGCGCTAAGAGGGTGTATAACTCTTCGATTGTTAGTAACTGTTGCCCGACTGTCCTTATCAAGTGTCGTTTCATGGATTTTACTCCAGCTTCCCAGAGTCCACCAAAGTGTGGGCTGCCAGGAGGAATGCATTTCCAGTGCATCTCTTCATTAATAAGAAGTTCCTCACAGTTCTTCGTGGCTTCCTTGAATGCCTCCTTTAACTGCCTTTCGCTGCCTAGGAAATTTGTGCCGCAGTCGCTGTATATGGTGTGACATTTGCCTCTTCGGGCGATAAATCGTCGGACTGCCGCGACGCATGCCGGTGTCGATAGTTCACTAACGGCTTCCAGATGGAAGGCTTTAGTTGCCATGCAGACGAAGACGGCAATGTACGCTTTGCTTGTTTTACTTCCCCGTCCACCATTCCATTTAATGGTTATCGGCCCGGCGTAATCTAGCCCTGTCTGTGCAAAGGGTTTCTCCATTTGAAACCTGGGTGGAGGAAGTTGTCCCATTAACTGATTTTCTGGACGTGCTATGGATTTAAAACAGGTGAGGCAATCCCTTAGTATGCGCTTAACGAAAGATTGCGCATTCAGAATCCAGTATTGTTGTCGTACGACTGCCAGAACCAGTTGTATTCCTCCGTGTAATGTTGTCAAGTGCTGTTGCTTCACTATCAGTGTTGCGAATGAGTCGCGAGAAATTATTGCGGGATGTTTGGCTTCCTCATGGATTGGTGCATGTTGCAATCTTCCTCCAACCCTGATGATTCCATGGGCGTCAATCCATGGATTTAGCGTCTTAATGCTGCTGCAGTTGGATATTTCGTTGTTGTTGCGTAGAGCATGTATTTCTTGTGGGAAGGCGTGCTGTTGGGATAGGCGTATGCATTTAATTTTCGCTTCTTGTAGTTCTTCGAAAGCTAAAGAACCTGTCCGCTTGTGGTTTGGATGAGATGCATTATAAGTGAATCGACGTATGTAGGCCATAACTTTAAGAAGTTTTGGAAGCGACGAGTATCTCTCGAGTATTTCTGGCTCTGGCGTGGGTTCAGTTGCTACTATCGCTACTGACCGTGTTTCATCCGTAACAACTTCCTGTTCAATTGCTGTCAACGTTAAGTTGTTCGTTGTAGGAATTACTGGACTGGTGAGCCAGCCTGGCCCTTCCCACCATAGAGAGGATGCAAGCAACTGTTCCGGACGAATTCCTCTTGAAGCCAGATCAGCTGGGTTGTCATTCGTAGAAACGTGATGCCAATCATTAGGTACTGACTCCTCATGTATAAGGCTTACACGATTTGCCACAAAAACCTTCCAAGTTACTGCAGGTTTTTGAATCCAAGCCAAGGCAACTTTTGAGTCGGTCCAATAGTATGTTTTAATATTCGTCCACTTACATGCTTGTTTTACATGTTTCATTGTTTCTAACAGGAGAACCGCACTGCTGAGCTCGAGCCTTGGTATAGATATCGTCTTTAATGGCGCAACTCTGGATTTTGCGCTGAGCAAGCTAGTAGATATGCACCCCTTTGCGCCCAAAACTCGTACGTAAACTACAGCTGCGTAAGCTGCATTTGAGGCATCGCAGAAACCATGTAGCTCTATGGGTGCGTGGCTTGTGTAGTTATTCCATCCATCGTCATCCCATCCTAATTTAAGTAGCCATAATTTCTGCATGGTAATTTTTCCTGTGATTATGCACGGTTGTAGCCAACCCAATGGATCAAATAGTCTCGCTACCTCTGAAAGTATAGAACGCTTTGTTAGCTTTTGTTCTTCTATAAGCCGGACTTGGAATGAAAAAACATCTTGCGCAGGATGCCATTGTAATACAAGCGTTTTAATTTCTTCCGAAAGAGCTATGTCTAACGGTTTTTGATTTTCGCGATCTTCCTCTGGAATAGCTTCTAAAAGGTCTTGGTGATTGGCTGACCATTTTCGAAGACGGAAGCCCCCTTTGCGCAGCACTACTCTAAGTTCGGCTTGCAAGTGTTTTAGGTGACCTAAATCATTTGAGCCAGTCAGAAGATCATCGACATAAAAATCCTGGAGTATCGTTTCAGTGGTTTCTGGGTGGGTGACACGTTCATCAATTGCCAGTTGTTGAAGAGTCCGTATTGCTAAAAATGGTGCACAGGCTGTACCGTATGTCACTGTGTTCAATCTGTAGTGACTAATTGGGTCTTTATTAGAGAACCTCCACAATATGCGCTGGTAGTCGCGATCGCTGTCATGAACTCGTATTTGCCTATACATTTTTTCTATGTCAGCAGCACCGACGTACTGGTAGTTTCGCCATCTCAGTAGTAGGAGCAGAAGATTAGTTTGTATTGTAGGACCAACGTGTAACAAATCATTCAGCGATTTTCCACCTAATGACCTCTGCGAGGCATTGAAGACCACCCGTAACCTTGTCGTGGAGCTCGCCTCCTTAATAACCTCATGGTGTGGAAGGTAATAGCAATCGGTATTCTGGACTAAATTATCCGGCACTTTTTCCATGTGGCCAAGGTTCAAATATTCCTCCATGAATGCATGGTATTCCTTTTTTCGTTCCGGATGACTTGAAAGCCGCTGCTCCAGCTGTCGGAATCTAATATGTGCGATGCGAACAGATTCCTTCAGTTCTTCTCTGTGCTCACGATTGGATTTAAATGGCAACATAACTGTGTATGTTCCATCTACGTTTCTACACGTATTTTCAGAGTAGTGTCTTTCAACTTGAGCATCCTCTGGTGCTGGTTGTATTGTAGTTGAAGGTTCTTCGATCTCCCAAAAACGCCTGAGAGTTTTGTCCAGTTCTTCGGATGCTACGAACGATAGAGAGCTTTTGTCGGTTCGCATGCTGGCAGTTGATCCAAAAAGAACCCATCCGAGTTTTGTGTTCTGTGCGCATGGTTGACCATGAACGAACCCGTTGGCTAGTAAGCTGCCATAGATGTCTGCTCCAAGAAGTAGGTCGATGTGGGATGGCCGGTTGAAACCGGGATCTGCCAACTTTAATTTCTTGAGTCGTGGAGGTAGAGCAACATTGATGCTTATGGCGGGAAGTATTGCCGTAATTTTGGGAATTATCAATGCCGAGAAACTCAAAAGAGTCTCGTCTTCCTTATTTCCGATCAATGCTGTGATTTCAACTACTCCCCTAGATGTTATGGCTTCTGAACACCCAATGCCTCCTATTGACGTTTTCGAGTGTTTGCGCGTTAGCCCTAATAATTGGACGGCAGATTCTGTGATGAAGGATCTTTGTGAGCCGATATCCAATAATGCTCGTAGCGTAACAGCTGCACCTTCACTAGTTTTTACAGTTATACGTGCTGTGGCAAGCAGCACTTGAGTGTTACAAAGCAAGGCATTATGTGCTTGGGTCTGAAAGGTAGTTGGTTTGGACAGAGGTAATTCCGTTGGCTGTAACCTCTCATCTCCAGCGTGCAGTAGAGTATTATGACGCTTGCAGCAGTTTTTACACGTTCTCTTTGATTTGCATTGCTTCACTGTATGTTGTTCCGATAGACAATTGAAACATAATTTTTTGTTCTTTACCAATTCACGGCGTGAGTCCATGGCTGCTTTCTTGAACCGTTCGCATTCGAACAACCGATGGGGATTGGTGCACATAGCGCACCGTAATGTTGCCACTTGTGTAGTGTGCGTAGTAATCCTTTTTGGTGGTCTTGGTTCTGAGTATGGCTTTGACAATGTTAATGATTCTAGCATGGTGAATCTTTGGGTAAGGAAAGTTATAAACTTCTTTAGCGTTGGTACTTCTGTGCTCTCGCTTATTAGTTTTTGCCATTCCGCTCTAGACTCTTTATCGAGCTTGCTGTTCAGAATAAATACTATGGCGAGATCAAACCCATCGATCTTCAGCGTTTTCAGGCTTGCTATAAGTTGATTGGTGGTGTTTACCATATATCGAAGCCCTATTGCATGGTTTGTCTGGTTTGAACCTGCACTCCACCAACGTTGCATAAGCTCCTGCGCTATGATCTTCATATTATCATATCTCTCACATAATATTGACCATGCGGCATCGTAATTGTCGCTCACTATGTTTAGGTGGCTAACAAGCTTTTCTGCTTCACCTTTAATATTGCTGCGTAGATATTGCATCTTCTGAACATGTGACAAAGCTGCATTCTCGTGAATCATGCATCTAAATAGATCACGAAACGCTATCCAACTCCCGTAGTTCCCATCAAATGTAGGAATTTTAATCCGCTCCAACTGTAGGTTGTCACTTGTATTTGCAGCTGGTTGTGGTTGCCCTGAGGTACCAGCACGATATTTGTAGGTACCTTCCTTGAAGATCGTCTTGTGTTCCAACACTAGATCCTCGATACATGCATAATCTTCAATGTACTTTTCCAATAAGCCTTTTTCCTTTTCCTCCTGCAAATGCGCATAGGTCTGAGCATGTAATTCTTCACATGCCTTCCATTGTTCTTCAAGACGAGCTAACCTTGTCTCGAAGTATGCTAACGAGTGTCTACTGGCTCCATCCTTCCTGAAGTTGGAGATGACCCGATTGATGCTGTCAAAATTTAGTTTTTGTGCTGCGATTGGAGTAGCCATCGTATTCTAGCTGTTACTGCCCTCTTACTCTTCCAATTGAACCTGCGACTGGTTGCGGTGCTGTTTGCTACGTTGAACTATCCCACTCAAACTCCTCCAATTGTACCTGCGATTGGTTGCGGTGCTGTTTGCTACGTTGAACTATCCCGCTCAAACTCCTCCAATTGTACCTGCGATTGGTTGCGGTGCTGGTTGCTGGTTTGAACTATCCAGTTCAAACTCCTCCAATTGTATCTGCGATTGATTGCGGTGCTGGTTGCTAGGTTGAACTATCCAGTTCAAACTCCTCCAATTGTATCTGCGATTGATGCGGTGTTGGTTGCCAAGTTAAACAATCAGGCTGAAATTCCTCCAATTGAACTTGCGATTGGTTGCGGTGTTGGTTGCTAATTTGAACATTCCAGTTCAAACTCCTCCAATTGTATCTGCGATTGATGCGGTTGTTTGCCAGGTTAAACTATCCGGCTCGACGGACCAATGTTCTGGAAAGTAAAAAATCTGAAACGAAACGCACTTGTTACAATATCTTACCAGAGTGACTTTATTGTTCAAATCTCTTCGTATTTATACATTACATTTTACTTTAAATATTTTGCTGACCAGAAATTACTATGAAATTAATTGGATCAATTGGAAATTTCGATGATGGTGCAGTTCGTGCGGTATTGATGCATTTGGTGTTAATGACCATGCTGACATGCGTACTCGTGCGAAGTTCAATCATCCTAATTGTTATTGATGGTTGTCGCTGGTGGATATGCTGACATGCGTAATCGTGTGAAGTTCAATCATCCTAATTGTTATTGATGGTTGTCGCTGGTGGATATGCTGACATGCGTAATCGTGTGAAGTTCAATATCCTAATTGTTATTGATGTTTGTCGCTGGTGGATATGCTGATATGCGTAATCGTGTGAAGTTCAATATGCCGATACAGGTATCTGGTGTTGATTAAAGGTGATTTGGGTTGGTGACCTCGGAAATAATGTTGTGTGTGGATTTTTAAATTATAGATGATGGTGAGCATTCATGGGAGTTTAATTTGGATGTATCTTGCACATTAGTAATAGTATGATATATCGATTTTATGTTTTCTTGAATAAAATCTTAACGGTACCCTTAAATTCAATGAAATTCAGTACACAGATGTTTATTTATAAGATTAATCTATCCTGAAAGTTTCATAAAGATTGCATTATATTTAGCGAAGTTATAGCGGTTTGAATTTTCCTGTATTACTATGGAACAATATGCGCTGCATGTATTACTATGGCAACATATGGCTATGGAACAACATGCGCTTTTTACCGACTCAGACACTACAGTTTTGCTAGGATTTGCATGAAAATTTCAGGAATGATAGGTGTCATGAATAACTTTGAGAATCAGTTCAGCTAGTGGTATCAGTAATCGTAAAACAAACTAGTTGCTGTTTTAAATGCGAAGATTGAATAATTTTGAGTTATTTTTTCCCAACTTCAACGTTTAAGGTGCATGCTTTGAACACTTGATTCAATTTAATGAATGACTGAAGCTGAGTACCTACAATTAATGCTCATAAGTTAAACAAGGCAAGGAGGCGGGAGGGAGCTTCTAACAAAAGGGCTTTGTAACAACTCTAGGATTCGAAAAATTGGCTATTAATCGATGATAACAGTACAGGAGAGTGGCCCCTGAAAAAAAATTCATCAAACGTAGCCGATATGAGTATGAAATGAAAGTTTTCATGGCAGCTTTTCAAAACAGTTGTTAAACTGTCAGTTTTTGCTTCAGTGGGGGCACAGGGGGGAAATACATGAAAAATGTGTTTCCTCCCTCGCGAATGGACATCTGAAATAATTATCAAGGGAGATATTTATGAGTATAACAATAACAAAAACCTCAGAAGTCTAAATTCGTTCAACTTTGTTAATAATAGTATGATCTTCGAATTTCATAGTTTCTTCCAATAAAATCGTCATTGACATGCTTCTTGACTTTATTCAATCTGGTGACTGCATTTTGAAAATTGAATACAAAACCCTTCTGACATGAGCGTAGGTCTGTTTACCCAACTTGTTTTTATTATTTTGTGCACGTTTTGTTTTGTTATTGTAAATTCAGAATCTTATGTTTTTTAAAAGCATACTTTCAATTTTTTTTACGTATCAAGTTAAAAGGATAAGGAATCCCAATAACTAATGTCCTAGTTCTTGGGGATATTTTCTATTTGCTCGCAACAATGGAAGGGATTAAAAATTCAAATAACAAAACTGAAAATGAAAACTTAGTCTAACCACAGTAAAAACATTCTTAAAGTTCGCGACACAGGAATTAAAAAGACTAGTATAGGTGAGAACTTTTATGAGCAATAAAATTTGTTGTACCCCATTGAAGTAAGATTTACCGCGAAAGCAAGAGAAAACTTGGAAAAGTGTTTGAATAAAAATCCAACCTGCACTTGAAAGGTTACACAAACCACTTTGCCTTAAGTACCCTTCTTCAAAGTTTGATTGAAGTGGAGATCTAGCAAAATAATGATATTCTTCGAACCGATTCTTCAGATATTTGGCTGAGAGACAGTGACTTCCAAATACGTATTATTAAGATAGGTAAGAAACTAGATACTAAGCACTGTATATAAATTTTCACGAAACTTCCCAGAAGTCAAGGAAGCCGAGAAGAGCTAGCGACCACCTAAATTCAGACGGAGGATGCGAAACATCGTGGTTTAAGTCGTCATTGCGGCCTATACTGCTAGTTCTTGTGCAGTGAATTGTAATACTATACTAAACAAAACGAAAACAGTGTTTCGGACAATTGTATAATATAACGAATTGATAGCGTTTGAATTTCATCTTGACCTAACATAAAACAAACTAACTTATGCATTAAGCACTTCAAATAAAAATCACTCCACTGAAGGTACTTGCAGCTTTAACCGAACCACACAAGTGATTATAAAAATACATGTTATAAAGCAAAAAAAAGGCAAAAGAGACAACATCCGTTGTGGGGGCCCCAAAATAAACGAAACTTTATGTAACATCGGGCTGTGAGCTGGGGTCCACGGAGCCACAGAGCGTTAAAAAAATTGAAAGTATTGTTAAAAGCAAAAATTCACTCAACTTGATGTTAAATGAATGTTTTCTTGTTTTCACGCTTTATCCTCCCATAAACAGGTGACGTTAACATTTTTTCTACCAATCCAAATTTTATTGGTTGGTTGCAATTGGGCTAGCGCGGAAATTTCAGAATCGATATTATACGTATATTTTACAATTTCCAATCAAAATGGTGACATATTATGTATATTGGTTCGATTCACATCAATTTTACATGGTCTATTCCGATGAAATTATAAACAGATCGAGATCGTACGAGCAAAAAGGATCGCTTAACTTGAATTATTAAGCTCGGAAATTGACGAGAGGCTTACAAGAGATTGATGGAACTGAAGTATTAGTGTCAAGTTTTGATTTTTCATAAATCATGAAGCATTGCGTGCTTCCGTTAGCTAAAAGGCCAATGTCCTCTATTCTGATATGAAAAGTCTAAGGTAGGTTGCAGTTAGTACAAATGTAAAAATAGGAATACGGATAAATAACGCGCTGCCTTTTTAATTAATATTGAGTGACAACTTTTCATCGCAGAGTGACACCACCTCAGCGCCATAAGGGACACCGTAAAGTTATTTTTATGGAGGCTATTGTTTCAACTTTTCTTGTGTGGCGATTACATTCAAGTCATAGCAATCCATCAATGACGTTCGTATCCCAAACTATACGTCGTGTGGAATTATGCGTCCCTATTTTGAATACATCAAGTACAGCGCGAAATGCTCCTTCAGGGTGCCTCATTAGCCTAACATTGTTTTCGACTACAACCGTACAGGCGCCAGTCGACCGCTATCACTCTTATAACAAAATACAGAATAGTTTAAAGTACTCATGCAAACCTGATAATCGCTTGTATTAAAACGCTTCCTGCATGAGCCTCTCCTTGCTTGATATTGCGCGATGCGTCGTTCGTCGAATGGAGACGATTAAGAGATGCTGATGTGATGTTAATATTGATATTGATGAGGTATTGCACTATGCGTTCTCGACGAGAGTGTTTCCTGTCTAGCACTGTTGAATTAATTGCTGGATCTTAGAGGCTAGGATGAGTGCGCCGAGTTGAAGGTGACGATCGATAGCAGCAAGACGATGTTCAAGCTCTTCAAAATTCCAGCCCAACTGCTTTGTTTTTTTTTCGCGTTCCTAAAACACTTCGAGTTATTTATTAAATTACTAATTGCATTCTGGGGTCACCTTACGGCTTATGATGTATTGTCTTGGGACATCTTTTTTGATTTGTCTTGAATGATGTTGTGAATACGAGCTGAATAGCGTACTTGTAAAAGCCTTCGCCGCCTCAAACGTTCTCGTTCCCGAAATAATTATGGCAATTTCTCGCAAGAAACTTTTCCACGACGACTGAGGCAACCGCGACAGAGAACCAGCGACACACTTCCCAACTCTACTGCCATGTGGCTGTCATTTCCTCTGCACATCCCACGACAAAATTGTCATGGGATTTGTACTCGTCACAACCAACGTGAAATGGCAAGCCACCTAGCAGCGAAGTGTGTTAGTAGTGGTCGCCAGTGGCGTCACATGATTCATTACAGATGCATTCCAGTAGTGATGTATCGGTTGTTTCCTGTCCAAGCATCCTGGCCCTACTTAACTCAAAATCTTTGAGCAAAACTTTAGTTTACTTTACTTACTTACTATTCTTACAACTTTAAGGTTTAATACATTTTCAAGAGGAAAAAGAAAAGAAATAAAATTAAAATAATAATCCTTATCAGCTCTTCATCTCGTGGAGTGGTCTATGAAAACGGATCATTTGTGCTTGACGTTGACGCCAGAGTGCTAGGTATCCTTTTCAGCCGTGACAAAGAGCCGTCGAAGAGCCATGACTACTTGTTGTACTTTAATGAGCACGATTTTGACATGTTCAGTACAGTGCACAGGATTTATGTCGAACGAGTATTGAACTACACTCGCCAGCCATAATGTGGAAATCCTTCCAATTACGTTTCAGGTCTTGACTGACACCCTGCAGTGTTGTTCGAAACAAAATTGTTTTACACTTCTGCGCATTGATTTTCATTCGCCAATTGTCAGTGTACAGCTGCACATCATTTAACATTTTTTGGAGATTGCTGTGAACTATTGTAGCTTTTCGGTCTGCTTAGATCAGATCATCAGCAAATACTACCAATAAATGATTACCCATATAACATATTGCACATCATGGCGGCAAGGTGTCTGGGGAACCCGTCCTGAAGCAGTTTGAAAATTCGTCCACCTAAACACACCGTATCGAAGGCTTTCTCCATATCAATGAGACATGCTCCAACGCATTATCTATCATTTAGTTTCCAACAGATGGCTGAGGTTACTTTCGTGATTGCATGTGTGGTCAAATGCCTGGCACGAAAACCACATTGGCCATTCGGCATCAACTCATATTCCTCAATGTGGGCGTTTAATGCTCTGTTGAGTATCACTTCAAACACCTTGCTGATGTTAGGCAGCAAGCTGATTGGGCGATAGCTTTTAGGGCATGAAGATTCCTTTCCTTTACCTTAGCCTTTTTCCACTCATTTGAGAAATATGAATTGCTTAACGTGTTGTTGAACAATATGCAATAATTCCTAATAGCAACCTCAGGCAAATGTCGGCAAACTACATTTGGAATACCATCAGTACCACATGATTTCTTGCTTATC
Source organism: Odontomyia ornata (assembly GCA_963969285.1). Classification (NCBI taxonomy): domain Eukaryota; kingdom Metazoa; phylum Arthropoda; class Insecta; order Diptera; family Stratiomyidae; genus Odontomyia; species Odontomyia ornata. Next base: position 196,429,724 of record OZ017742.1, on the reverse strand, counting down.
CTGCAAAATATAAAACACAAGTCTTCATAGCTGACAAAATAATCAATAAGATTCGAGCTCAGTATGAGGTCGGATGCTAGTGTTTCTTGGAAATGAAGAATTGATTCGCCATTCAGGCTTGATTTGAAGTCGGAAACTTTTGCTTCAACGACCTCTGAAAATATTTCATTCCCTCTCTCAGGGTTTGGTAGATGAACCAATTCAAAATGTGTTCCAATCAGGGTAAGTTTATGCAATCCATCACATATAATCCTGTTTCCATTTCTATCCGGAATCGTACTTTCAATTTTGATACCAGCACTATAGAGAAGATTTATTTCATCACTAACGACTCCAAGATTCGACACCTTCACTCAAGACTTCTTACGGAATATGCTATTCACATTCAAGAAAACGCCATCTGGGTCCTGTGGGCTAACATCTCTCAGTTTTTCCGCCCATTGATTGCTGACCTCACATCTGAAGTAAGAACGGATTAAGTTCCGGACATTTTTCTGGTGTAATTTCAACAAAGCCAACGAAGGATGGTTGTAGTCCAATAATCGCCAATAAATATCTTTGACGCGTGTGAGAAGAAGGCTTTTCAATCTTTTTCATCTTGTAATGGTTGGCGTTTAATACCCTTCCATATTGTTTCGATGTTTAATCTTGGTAACTACTTTCTCAATCATTTCCAACGTCAACTTCTCTAACTTCGACAAATAGAGACCTATTTCATCATTAATTAGATTCCTGGCATTAGAAACCATTGAGCAAGAGCTGCCATCATCAGAAGGAGGACATTACTTCTGGTGATTCTGATTAAATTCTTTTGAAACTTTCCCCAGTCTGTTTTTTTGAAATTCAACCGATGATTTTCATGTTGAACTGGAATGAGAGAGAGACCATCCCCTTGATGATTGATTCCCATTACGATTGCGTTGTGGTCGCTATCGTAAAGAAGCACCTGCAGTTTCCGTTGGGGACTATAAAGCTGAATTCAAGTCTTGTGTCAGCGATGCAGAAGTCCAAATTTGGATTTCTCCTGAGATATTTTGAAAAAACCCAACCCATATAGATTGCACCTGTATCCAATTTGGTTCTCTGTTATCCACGATTTCAGGAATACGTGGATTATTGGTGGCGTTCAGCCACGATTTATGCTTAGTATTCAGCTCACTGGCAAGAATATAAAAATTATGTAGCCCGTTCAATTTGAGCATTTCAAACAAGGAATGGAGCTTCTCCTTGAACTTGAGAACGTTTCGACCCAACTGGCAATGAAATTTTGATAACGTTCACTTCAAGAGATAACAATAGAGTCTTTTAATCAATATCCCGCTGCCAGTTACTCCATCACCGTTTACCCTATCGTTTCTTACGTATTCGAAATCCTTGAATGTCATGGAGTGCCATGCCCTAAGATTTGGCTTTGTCAATCAGGCAATATTGCAACAAAATGTTGATCAATTAAAATGGAGTAACACAGGTTTTCTTTCAAAGTAAAAATATATTTGTTTTGCATGTCATGAAAGTTTTTCTTCAACTTAATCCTTGTATACGTCTGCATATCGTAGTTTAAGTACAAAAAGGCTTCTAACGTGAGCGAAGTTCTGCCTACCCAACTTGATTAAATTAAATTTAATGTATTTTAGTTTTGATAAGAGGTAACACATTCATTCGTCAGCTTACAGCTACCAAATCGTTGAGAATATACAAGGAAAAGTCAATCTAAAAGACTTTAAGACACATAATTTAACATCATGGCATACAAGTTAATGTTAAAAATAACTAATTTGGCAGATTCAATGAAATCTAAAGTTTTTAAAGTATTGTCAATTGATTTTATAGCTGGTTTATTCCATGATTTTTTATTAGTTGATCTTTTCATGACAAGTTACGTCTTTACGGTATATTTTGTTAATATTTTTACAAAGTGCGTTTCGATAAACAATCCAACGTTAAAAATAAAAAAAAATTAATTTCAAAATAAAATATACTAGTAGAAGGCCTCTACTAACTGCTACGTAATTATTCTCGACGCAAATATTTTTCCCGAATGCGGATTCACAACTTAAATGCTCAATTTGGAAACGGTTGTTATTTTTAATAGTTTATCATATTCATATATTTTAATGCTTACTTCTAAATTATATTCAACAAAAAAAGTCGACACAGCGTTACCCTTCAAAATAATTTTTTCACAGCTTTCGTATGCGTCTAAAGCCTTGATATGCCACTGCCTTCTTAAACCTGGCCATCTTGCTAGGCTTGATAATGCAGTGAAAATTAAAGCTGACAATCAGCTGTTTTATCAATGACGTCATTACTTTTTTGCTTTTTTTTATCAGCTGCCGTGACATTTCTCCAGCAAGTGTCAGATTATAGTCAAATTGTGGAAGCAAAAGTTGTTGGCGGCAATTTGTTGCCTGAGAAATTGTTCAGCAGGATAGCCTGAATTGTTTCTTGTGAGGCGTGTAGGAAGTTGCAAAGCAGTTAATTAAGTATTTCATACATATTTATATCAACATTAACCTGAACTTCATTCAATATTAGATCAAGTAAACCGACAGCAAAAACAACGAGGGAAATTTGTTAAAAAATCGCAAGAGTCGTTAGAAGATGAGAATGATGCATCTGATGCTGTGAGTGACAGAGCAAGCAAGCAAAAAATAAGTGATAAATGAGAATCGCAGAGTAAGGAAAACACGGCAGAATAATACCGAACATAGCGATCATCATTCGGGTGCAAAATCAGCTGTGAAATCTCGAAAGTTGGAGTGGCAGACAAAACCCTGCTGATGAATAAGATGAAAATGCGGAACAAAGGTATGTAATCGCGACATTGATATAATTTGCCTTATTTTTGAAATGTGCACTCAATTTTTTCAGAAACCTAATTGAAAGCCACTACAACAAAAAAAGTCATCAGAATAGGAGCATACAGTGGAGGAAACGATAACTCCTGAAATTATAACAAACAGACGAAATCCGATCCAACTACGCCAAGTACGAGCGAATCGCAATAGCAGAGTTTTACCGGAAGACGACTCAGAGGATGAACCGCGGGCATTAAGTCGACAAAATTGACTATTGACTGAACAAAGAGCCAGGTGTGTTCGCAATATTGGTAAATACTACAACATTGTCTTCATTCAATTATAATTTGTATACAGTTTGATTTCAGTCGAGAATCGAATAACCAAGGGCAATAGCGCGGTTCATAGATCAACACTACCAATACGCAATCCTCAAATGCCTAGTAGTTCCACACTTTGTGGCTCAGTAACGCGATAGCATACAAATTCAACAACTAGTAACGATGCTGTACGATAATCCTCATCTTCAGCAATTAGAAGTCAAACATCAACATTTAGATCTCATGTTTAGGTTGATCATGATTATGGTCAAGCCAGTTCATCAACGATGCACCATACAAGATGAATTCTATTTAGACATCTAAGGAATGCAAATAAGCTGGATATGCTGTGTGACGAAGTTGATCCTTTGGAGTTCCCATCATCAGTCGTTGAAGATATCTCTTCGCGATTGAGAATGTGAAATAATGTGAATAGTATAACACCGACAAATCGAAATGTGGTACAAAACAACCGTGAAACGAAAAGGCCTCCACGACGCGGACGAAATTTTTCTTAGTTTATTTTCCAGCTGCACTCGTATGTTATATTTAAGTTGTTGCACTTGATCAGTGTTTTTAAGGGTCTATCTTATATAATTTCTTCATACATGAAATCTTCGAAATCATAGTCAAGCCAATAAGCTCATCATTTGAATAGTTAATGCTGTGAAAACAATATTGGAATGTATGATTCTCAAATTTCAAATAGGTGCACATCAAATCTAGCAAGCTAACAATTTTTCTGTATGGCTCAAAATCTAGAATAAGTTAAATGTAAACAAATATTAGTACCTCTTTTATTGAAAATTAAAGTTTATAGAGTAACTCATACCGTTATTTCAAAGCGGAAGAGAAAAAAGTTGGTGGTAGTGATGTCTGAAATACCCTCAACTGCATAGCCAACTCAAGTATCTACATAACGCTCAGAGCAAAGACAAGAAAATGTACAGCAAAATGAGGTAGAAATTCACAATCGGATGAAAATTCAATTAGACCGACAGCACGCCAGAGTCGTCAGAGGATGAGAATGATGCATCAGATGTTCGCAGTGACAAAATAAACAGGCAAAAAGGACTAAACGTATACCACTAGTGATACATGAGAATCGAAAAGTAAGAGAACACGGTAGAATAATAACGAAGATAGCGATCATCATTCGGGTGAAAAATCGCCCGTAAAATCTCGAAATGTACCAAATCGTCATTATGAATCCGATCACAGTTATCAATTAAAATCAGGGCTCCAGAGAGCAGCTATAAAGTCTGATACCGAACAAGAAGTTACACGACCCACAACATATAGTATGCGACATGCTAGAGGAAGTTAGAGTGGCAGACAAAACACTGCTGATGAACAAGGTAAATATGAGAACCCAAAAGGAACAAGGGTATGTAATCACGAAATTGAAATAATTTGGGTTATTTTTTGAGTTTTCAATCAATCACGACCTGTGTCCGTCCGTCCATCTGTATGTCACTGCAGTTTTTCTTCGAAACTATAGAAGCTATAGCATTTTTCAAAGGGGTTGAGGGGGTCTTCTCATATAGGGAGGTGAAATTTTTTTTCACCATTGGAAGTCGAGTAGGGTCTCATTGGAAAGGTCTTAATGAGATCTTTTCAAAACAATCCTTAAATTTGCCTTATCTGTACCATAGGGGCAGGGGAAGGGGAAATGGTCGAAATTTTCGCGTACCCCCACCCCCTCGCGATTGGACATCTTCCATCCGAAAAATCTGAAAAAAACCATGAATGTAGGCCTTTATGAGCAAAATAACAACATATACGTGAGAAGCCAAAATTCATTCAACTTTGTTAGTAATAATATGATTTATCGATTTTGCATTTTCTTGAATAAAATATTAAGAGTACCCTTAAATTTAATGAAATTCAGTATACAATTGAGTTTTCATAAGATTTCACAAAGATTGAAAAGTATTTAACGAAGTTATAGCAGTTTGAATTTTCCCTATATTACCGTGGAACAATATGCACTGTATTACTATGGAAACATATGGCTATGGAAGAATATGCGCTTTTTACCGACTCAGACACTACAGGCAGAGCATATCTACTAAATAGCAGCTGCAATTAGAACAAATTTTATTTCTTACTGTACTTGTGGAGTTGAGAGAATTGGACTAAAAGTGAGCTTGCAGTTTCACCAACACATGGTAAACTTTAATCCATCTTTTACACGTTTATTTGCCTCTCTTTTCATTTTGACAGCTGCTCGATTGCAGGTGCTAGTTAGTATATATGCTCTGCTACAGGTTTGCTAGGATTTGCATGAAAGTTTCAGGAATGATAGGTATCATGAATATCTTTGAAAACTGGTTCAGCTAATGGTATCAGTAATCGTAAAACGAAATGGTGGCTACATAGATCTCAGAGAGAATGGATACGAAATGCATCGAGAGAATTGAAGCGCTTTACCGCTGTGCTACAATCAACATAACACAAAACAAGAAACGTCAAGTAACGTAGCGCGCACATAGTTTGCCTACATACGATTCGCGCTTATGTGATCTTGACAGATACGAAAAAGTGTCATTGCGGCAAAAATAATTGAAGAAAATGGATGATTTCGAATTAATTTTGAATTTTTATGTTTTTGACAATGCGTTATAATTTTGTTTGATGAAAGTCTTCAACGGCGTAGAAGAAATATTAAATTAAATTTCAATACCAGAGTGGAACAATGTATCATTGTCACTTAAAAACAATGTATCATTGTCACTTAAAGTAAACAATGTATTGGTCATACTGACATAAAAAGTTCGTTCGATTTCAACTTTTCATGTTGCGTATGTCATCCTTATGTCAAATGTACTCAATTCCCTATAAAATGTTCGGGTTCAACTTTTTTGACATTTGCTTTATGTCTGGTTATGTTGATTGTAGCTCAGCCTTTATCATGTAGCGTGAAGTTGGCGCGTTATTAGCTGTTGATTCGAATTTCAAATAAATTTGACGTGACGTCTCCCACTAATTTTCGCATCTTGAACTAAATCAATTTTCCGTGCGGGTATTCTAACTTGAACGATATAAAAGATTGAACATGACTTACCCTACGAAGGATAAGTCCCTGACATGCTCCCTAGAGCTGTTTTTACAATCTCACATGCGTCACTACATTTTTAATTTTTCGACACAAAAACACTTGCGATCTGTAACAAACTTTTCAGTTTGGTTAATTATCACATTTGCAACGCTTTTGCAATAGTTTCAACACGGTTTACCTTAAAAAAAACTGTTTTGTGTACAATTTCAAATTCAACTTGATTAGACGTTTCCCATCAATGTTGAATTTTCACAAATCGTATGTTTTCAATCATATGGTTGATATTTTGTTGACAATTCGGGGGTTTAAGGTTGAGGAGGAGTGGGACTTTCGTGAGAGCAACTAGAGAGCCACTTGAATGTGTGGATTCTCTAGCAACGTGAAAAGCAGGGGGATTTCAATTCGCATGAGAGAGGAAGGGTTGTATGTAGTAAAAGTACTTCACTCACGTATGGATGAAAATAAGCTCATTTCGCGTGCATTACTTTATATGTCTTTTTTTTGTGGTAGGGAGGTGAAGGCATTTACGCCCGCTGAGTCTGGCAGTGTGGAACTCCCATGGAGGATGCCTTTGGACTACCCACTAAACACCTCTCCTGTCAATCTGAGAACTTAGCCTGGAACCGTTTGACACATTACTTCGGGCCAGGTCTCGTTTTGTTACGCCGTGGGGCGCCTTCAAGCTGGGGAGTCCCTTACCTAGCGGGAGGGGAGAGGGGAAGAGGAAATGCCAGAAGAGCGATCCCCCAGCCCCAGCACCTCCAGCTGCTGCGAGTCCCTTTTATCTTTTAGGACTGCCCGAGCATGATGTGCCACCTGGTCCCATTTGTCAACTGATTCGAGCATCACCGCAACTATATTATCCGGGGTGAGCTCTCCCGTCTCCCTGTACAGTTCCCTTCGCAGCCTGGCCCATTTGGTACACGCAAAAAATGTGTGACAGGCATTGTCCTCCTCTCCTGGGCGGGGGAGACCGTGACTTGCCGATCTTGTGCAGGTAAGACTGTAAACACCCATGCCCGCTCAAAAGCTGGGTCAGATAGAAGTCAGTCTCACCATGCCTTCGATTTAGCCACGGTCTCACATCCGGGATGAGGCGCGCAGTCCACCTTCCCTTCGTGCAATTCCTCCAAGACTGCTGCCAATCGTTGAGCGAGCGTTGTCTTTCCTCACGGACAACCATCTCCCTCGCATCCTCGTTTCGGCGCAGGTAAATAGCGCGGCGCTCTCTAGCAAGGAGGGTGACAGGTATCACGCCTGCAATCACTCTCACCGCCGAGTCGGAGACTGTTGGATACGAAGATGCAATTCTCAGTGCTCCTCTTCTCTGTACCTGTGCCAATAGTTTTCGGCATACCTCCTTGCTGAGAGCATCGCCCCATACCTCTGCTCCGTACAGTAGCACTGACCCTACAGCACTCATCAAGAGGCGTCTTCTTGATGGGCTGGGTCCCCCTACGTTGGCCATAAGTCGACTCAGGGCCGATATTCCCGAAGCAGCCTTCTCAGCCGTTGCCCTGATTTGCTCAGAGAAACTCATCTTCGAGTCGATCAGTAGCCCCAGGTTCTTCGCCGCTGGCTTCGATTCGATTTGTATATCTCCAATACTGATCATCCTTACTCTAGGGATTCTCTTTTTTGTCAAGATGACTACTTCGGTTTTCTCCAGTGCTAAACTGAGCCCGCAAGCAGTCATCCAGTCCCTCACTTGGCGCATTAGCATACCTAGCCTAAGTTGCGCTTGTTCAACGGTGCGTCCGGCGACCAGAGCCGCAACATCATCCGCATAGCCGACCAAGCGCGACTCATCTGGCATCTCAAGTCTCAGTAGCCCGTCGTAAGAGACGTTCCACAGGTCCGGACCAAGGATAGATCCCTGGGCAACACCCGATGTAATTTCCATCCTTCGTTGGCCCTGTGTCGTGTCGTAGAGCAGGCTTCGTACCTTAAGGTAGTTCCTCAAAAGCCGCACTAGATATTCTGGGACTTGAAAAGAGTTTGCCAGCGTGTCCAGAATATCCACCCATCTAGCGGAGTTGAAGGCATTCCTGACGTCGAGTGTCACCAACAGGACGATCCGTCGCTTGGTGCGACTATATGCCTCTGCCTTTTGGACCGCGTTCACCACCTCTGCAATTGCATCAATAGTAGAACGTCCTGCTCTAAAGCCGTACTGCCGAGGAGATAGGTCCCCAGCAGCACGAATCGCGTCAGTGAGTCTTCCCTTGATGAGTTTCTCTAGCACTTTCCCAGCCGTGTCTAGCATGCATAACGGGCGGTATGCAGACGGCGATTCGGGATTTTCCTTCCCCTTGCTGATCAGCACGAGCCTCGCCACCTTCCATCGTACCGGGAAAACCCCGTCCCGTAGGCAAGCGTTGAATGTGCTGAGCAGCAAGTCAGGACAATGGTGATAGACGAGCTGCAAAAACTCAGCTGGAACACCATCTGGACCTGGAGCCTTCCTCGCTTTCAGGGAGAGGGTTGCCTCCTCCAGTTCCAGCTGTGTGAAGAGTGGGCACTCGACTGCTGTTTCACCATGGACAGCGTCAACACGGACGGGATGGGCGGGGAAGAGTCCCCGCACTATCGCGTCCATCTTTTCCGCATCATGTATACAAGGCTTCCGTAGGGCACCAAGTTTCCCCATGACCAGCTTGTAGCCAAGGCCCCACGGATCCCTATTTACATCGTCCACGAGGTCTTGCCAGCATCGGGCCTTGCTCTTGTTAATAAGCCTGCGAAGATATTTCCTGCCGGACCTGTATGCTGCTAGCCTAGTGTCTGCCTCCTCCCGTGTTTGCGCCCACTGGGCCTCTCGCCGAAGTTTGTGACACTCGCTTCTTTGTTCGGCGATCTCGTTTGACCACCAGTATACTGGAGGCTTACCGTGTCGGGGTCTCCGACGGGGCATGGAAGACTCGCAAGCAGCTATGATGGTACTCATAGTTGAGTTCACCAAGTCCTTGGCTGTGGGCCCTCCACTCCCTGGTGGAGCTCCCAGCAACGGTGCGCCTGCCGTAAGCGCGTCAGCAAACCTCTCAACGTCCATCCTCCCAGTCCTCCATCCAAGGATTGAAGTTTGGGCATATGCACGCAGAGTGGCACTGTCGTGAATCTCAACCGCTATATACTGGTGATCACTAGCCGAGTAGTCCTCTCGTACTCACCAGTTGTGTACTCTAGGTACCAGGGACTCCGAAGCGAGTTTCACATCGGGTATGGTTCCTACGCAACCCCATCGGCGGAAAGTAGGGGTGTTACCAGTATTTAGGACAAAAAGCGCTGTTCTGGCCGCCATGTCCAAGATTTGCTTTTCCCTTGGGTCGGATTGTGGCATACCCCATTCAATGGCTCTAGCGTTGAAGTCTCCCCCGACCAGCATGTGGCCCTCTGTGTTCGAGACAGCGTCCTCCAGGGCATCGAGTTTGGTTCGAAAAGATCGCATTGCCTCGTTAGGCGTCAGATAAACACTGAAATATGTTATCCCTGAACACCGCACCCACACAAAACCATCCCCGCGTCCATGGCCCTGCACCTGAAGGCGGGCGCTGTCTCCAACCCAGATGGCCGAGGTACCAGATTTGTCAGGGTACCACGCTTGCGACTCCTTGTTATGATGTTGCTCGCTCAGCAATAGGAGGTCAGCTTTCTTATCCCTCGCAAACTGCTCAAGTAGGTCCTGGGCGATTGTGCTTCGGTGCAAATTGACCTGCAGGATACGGATCATTTGAGTATCGATTTGGCTTTAGTTAGGGCCTCCTTGAAAACCCAACATCTCCCTGTCCCCGGCTCATGTTTGAGGTCGCCGGGTGCTAGCTTAACATTCTTGCAAAGAATGCATTTTGCCTCGTTCGTGCACTCCTTCCTTTTGTGCCCCGTTTCACCACATTTGTAGCACAGAGATCTCCTGTCGGGTCCCCTACAGCCATACGCGGTGTGTCCGTATTCGAAGCATCTGAAGCAGCGGATAGGGATCGCTCTTCTCTGTATTGGTCATACTGACATAAAAAGTTCGTTCGATTTCAACTTTTCATGTTGCGTATGTCATCCTTATGTCAAATGTACTCAATTCCCTATAAAATGTTCGGGTTCAACTTTTTTGACATTTGCTTTATGTCTGGTTATGTTGATTGTAGCTCAGCCTTTATCATGTAGCGTGAAGTTGGCGCGTTATTAGCTGTTGATTCGAATTTCAAATAAATTTGACGTGACGTCTCCCACTAATTTTCGCATCTTGAACTAAATCAATTTTCCGTGCGGGTATTCTAACTTGAACGATATAAAAGATTGAACATGACTTACCCTACGAAGGATAAGTCCCTGACATGCTCCCTAGAGCTGTTTTTACAATCTCACATGCGTCACTACATTTTTAATTTTTCGACACAAAAACACTTGCGATCTGTAACAAACTTTTCAGTTTGGTTAATTATCACATTTGCAACGCTTTTGCAATAGTTTCAACACGGTTTACCTTAAAAAAACTGTTTTGTGTACAATTTCAAATTCAACTTGATTAGACGTTTCCCATCAATGTTGAATTTTCACAAATCGTATGTTTTCAATCATATGGTTGATATTTTGTTGACAATTCGGGGGTTTAAGGTTGAGGAGGAGTGGGACTTTCGTGAGAGCAACTAGAGAGCCACTTGAATGTGTGGATTCTCTAGCAACGTGAAAAGCAGGGGGATTTCAATTCGCATGAGAGAGGAAGGGTTGTATGTAGTAAAAGTACTTCACTCACGTATGGATGAAAATAAGCTCATTTCGCGTGCATTACTTTATATGTCTTTTTTTTGTGGTAGGGAGGTGAAGGCATTTACGCCCGCTGAGTCTGGCAGTGTGGAACTCCCATGGAGGATGCCTTTGGACTACCCACTAAACACCTCTCCTGTCAATCTGAGAACTTAGCCTGGAACCGTTTGACACATTACTTCGGGCCAGGTCTCGTTTTGTTACGCCGTGGGGCGCCTTCAAGCTGGGGAGTCCCTTACCTAGCGGGAGGGGAGAGGGGAAGAGGAAATGCCAGAAGAGCGATCCCCCAGCCCCAGCACCTCCAGCTGCTGCGAGTCCCTTTTATCTTTTAGGACTGCCCGAGCATGATGTGCCACCTGGTCCCATTTGTCAACTGATTCGAGCATCACCGCAACTATATTATCCGGGGTGAGCTCTCCCGTCTCCCTGTACAGTTCCCTTCGCAGCCTGGCCCATTTGGTACACGCAAAAAATGTGTGACAGGCATTGTCCTCCTCTCCTGGGCGGGGGAGACCGTGACTTGCCGATCTTGTGCAGGTAAGACTGTAAACACCCATGCCCGCTCAAAAGCTGGGTCAGATAGAAGTCAGTCTCACCATGCCTTCGATTTAGCCACGGTCTCACATCCGGGATGAGGCGCGCAGTCCACCTTCCCTTCGTGCAATTCCTCCAAGACTGCTGCCAATCGTTGAGCGAGCGTTGTCTTTCCTCACGGACAACCATCTCCCTCGCATCCTCGTTTCGGCGCAGGTAAATAGCGCGGCGCTCTCTAGCAAGGAGGGTGACAGGTATCACGCCTGCAATCACTCTCACCGCCGAGTCGGAGACTGTTGGATACGAAGATGCAATTCTCAGTGCTCCTCTTCTCTGTACCTGTGCCAATAGTTTTCGGCATACCTCCTTGCTGAGAGCATCGCCCCATACCTCTGCTCCGTACAGTAGCACTGACCCTACAGCACTCATCAAGAGGCGTCTTCTTGATGGGCTGGGTCCCCCTACGTTGGCCATAAGTCGACTCAGGGCCGATATTCCCGAAGCAGCCTTCTCAGCCGTTGCCCTGATTTGCTCAGAGAAACTCATCTTCGAGTCGATCAGTAGCCCCAGGTTCTTCGCCGCTGGCTTCGATTCGATTTGTATATCTCCAATACTGATCATCCTTACTCTAGGGATTCTCTTTTTTGTCAAGATGACTACTTCGGTTTTCTCCAGTGCTAAACTGAGCCCGCAAGCAGTCATCCAGTCCCTCACTTGGCGCATTAGCATACCTAGCCTAAGTTGCGCTTGTTCAACGGTGCGTCCGGCGACCAGAGCCGCAACATCATCCGCATAGCCGACCAAGCGCGACTCATCTGGCATCTCAAGTCTCAGTAGCCCGTCGTAAGAGACGTTCCACAGGTCCGGACCAAGGATAGATCCCTGGGCAACACCCGATGTAATTTCCATCCTTCGTTGGCCCTGTGTCGTGTCGTAGAGCAGGCTTCGTACCTTAAGGTAGTTCCTCAAAAGCCGCACTAGATATTCTGGGACTTGAAAAGAGTTTGCCAGCGTGTCCAGAATATCCACCCATCTAGCGGAGTTGAAGGCATTCCTGACGTCGAGTGTCACCAACAGGACGATCCGTCGCTTGGTGCGACTATATGCCTCTGCCTTTTGGACCGCGTTCACCACCTCTGCAATTGCATCAATAGTAGAACGTCCTGCTCTAAAGCCGTACTGCCGAGGAGATAGGTCCCCAGCAGCACGAATCGCGTCAGTGAGTCTTCCCTTGATGAGTTTCTCTAGCACTTTCCCAGCCGTGTCTAGCATGCATAACGGGCGGTATGCAGACGGCGATTCGGGATTTTCCTTCCCCTTGCTGATCAGCACGAGCCTCGCCACCTTCCATCGTACCGGGAAAACCCCGTCCCGTAGGCAAGCGTTGAATGTGCTGAGCAGCAAGTCAGGACAATGGTGATAGACGAGCTGCAAAAACTCAGCTGGAACACCATCTGGACCTGGAGCCTTCCTCGCTTTCAGGGAGAGGGTTGCCTCCTCCAGTTCCAGCTGTGTGAAGAGTGGGCACTCGACTGCTGTTTCACCATGGACAGCGTCAACACGGACGGGATGGGCGGGGAAGAGTCCCCGCACTATCGCGTCCATCTTTTCCGCATCATGTATACAAGGCTTCCGTAGGGCACCAAGTTTCCCCATGACCAGCTTGTAGCCAAGGCCCCACGGATCCCTATTTACATCGTCCACGAGGTCTTGCCAGCATCGGGCCTTGCTCTTGTTAATAAGCCTGCGAAGATATTTCCTGCCGGACCTGTATGCTGCTAGCCTAGTGTCTGCCTCCTCCCGTGTTTGCGCCCACTGGGCCTCTCGCCGAAGTTTGTGACACTCGCTTCTTTGTTCGGCGATCTCGTTTGACCACCAGTATACTGGAGGCTTACCGTGTCGGGGTCTCCGACGGGGCATGGAAGACTCGCAAGCAGCTATGATGGTACTCATAGTTGAGTTCACCAAGTCCTTGGCTGTGGGCCCTCCACTCCCTGGTGGAGCTCCCAGCAACGGTGCGCCTGCCGTAAGCGCGTCAGCAAACCTCTCAACGTCCATCCTCCCAGTCCTCCATCCAAGGATTGAAGTTTGGGCATATGCACGCAGAGTGGCACTGTCGTGAATCTCAACCGCTATATACTGGTGATCACTAGCCGAGTAGTCCTCTCGTACTCACCAGTTGTGTACTCTAGGTACCAGGGACTCCGAAGCGAGTTTCACATCGGGTATGGTTCCTACGCAACCCCATCGGCGGAAAGTAGGGGTGTTACCAGTATTTAGGACAAAAAGCGCTGTTCTGGCCGCCATGTCCAAGATTTGCTTTTCCCTTGGGTCGGATTGTGGCATACCCCATTCAATGGCTCTAGCGTTGAAGTCTCCCCCGACCAGCATGTGGCCCTCTGTGTTCGAGACAGCGTCCTCCAGGGCATCGAGTTTGGTTCGAAAAGATCGCATTGCCTCGTTAGGCGTCAGATAAACACTGAAATATGTTATCCCTGAACACCGCACCCACACAAAACCATCCCCGCGTCCATGGCCCTGCACCTGAAGGCGGGCGCTGTCTCCAACCCAGATGGCCGAGGTACCAGATTTGTCAGGGTACCACGCTTGCGACTCCTTGTTATGATGTTGCTCGCTCAGCAATAGGAGGTCAGCTTTCTTATCCCTCGCAAACTGCTCAAGTAGGTCCTGGGCGATTGTGCTTCGGTGCAAATTGACCTGCAGGATACGGATCATTTGAGTATCGATTTGGCTTTAGTTAGGGCCTCCTTGAAAACCCAACATCTCCCTGTCCCCGGCTCATGTTTGAGGTCGCCGGGTGCTAGCTTAACATTCTTGCAAAGAATGCATTTTGCCTCGTTCGTGCACTCCTTCCTTTTGTGCCCCGTTTCACCACATTTGTAGCACAGAGATCTCCTGTCGGGTCCCCTACAGCCATACGCGGTGTGTCCGTATTCGAAGCATCTGAAGCAGCGGATAGGGATCGCTCTTCTCCGTATCCTGCAGATCACCCAACCTATCTTAATTTTGCCCTTCGCCAGGATTTGCTGGGCGTCTTTATCAGCTAGTTCGACAATAGCCATGCGTTGCCCCTTTGTGTTTTCACGTGTCAATCTTGCCTTGACTTCACTTAAGCTGGGGAACTCCCTGCTAATGGCATCCTCTACTTCAGTTTTGTCCGTGACGCAGTTGAGGTTCCTGATTTCCAGGGTGGCCATTGGTTCGAGCGAGGCAACCGTTGCCGCATCTCCAAGAACCTTTTGAACCGCGTCACGGAATGCATCTTTGTTTGTGGCCTCTGGCCCGAATCCCACCAGCAGGCCACCGGTCCGGGTTGGTCGAACTGCTTTGATGGCAGTTTTGGTGTCGTCTGGCTTGACCGCTCCTTTAATTTCACGGAGGACATCTGCGTAGGTTCGGCCCTTAGTGGGTTTAATAAGCAGTGCCTCTCGCAAGGGTTTGCGCCGCGGTTTGCTTTTTGTTTTCTGCGGTATATCGGGGGGTTCTTTGTTCTTTTCGTGGTTGAGCTCTTTGTCTGTTTTTTCTAGGAGTAGCTTTTTGGCCGCTCTTTTCGCTGCCTTGTTTCGCACCACATGAAACTCCTCGCCTGGAGTGTCAACTTCGTTTATGGTCTCGTCCTTCCTCCTTTTCTCACGGTCGCCTTCAATTGAGCTACCGGCCATTCTTTTGCTGCTGCTAGGACCCACTGATGCCTCGAGGGAGAGCGTGTCTTTTTGGTGCTTTTCGGTTGCAAGCCACCTCCGCCTGTAGTGCATTATGCTGCCAAAAAGCTCCTCCAGTTCAAGAATGCCATTCTTGACACTCTTGCCTATGTTTTTCTGCACTTCGCAGGCAGCCCTCAGTTGTTTGACGATAGTCCCCGCTTTCCGAGTAAGCCGCTCCTCTTCGGCACGGTAATGGGCGATTGTGTTATTTGGCGCCACCTCTTGGGAGAGGCCCCCGTTTCCTAGCCCTTTTGCTTCTATCGCTTGGGTCACGTTTGAAGTGGCGTCGGCCAACGGCAAAACTTCTCCCTCCCCCAGTCTTACACTGGCCTCTGTTGGTGTCGCAGCTTGATCCGGATTGTGTACGTCTTGCACTGGGCGCTCCGGGGTGCGCATAGTCCTTCTACTGCACCCAAAGGCCGCAATGATGCCAGGTTGCACAACGCACTCTGCCTTCTTTCGTTCGTTAGTCCGTCTGTGGTCTGTCTCCGATGATTTAACCTGTGATGTTGACTTTGACAGTGTTTCTGGGGTTTGCTGCCTCCCCCCGCAATCGGTGACTTGTTTAATCGGTGTTCTTGCCAACAGCGGTTTTTGCCTGAAAGGGTTCTCCGTGCTAGTGTCCTGTTTGCTTGTAGTTATATCTGTTACAGAAGCCAAGTTCACCTCTTCTATAACATTGCAGTCGCTGGATGACGACGGCCAGGAGCCTGCTCGCTCACTACCCTCTGCCACCGGTACTGGGGATCCGACCCCCTGCACCGTAATTTGGTTCCCCTTGTGGACCTGCATGATTTGGTTTTCTGTCTGGGTTTCCGTTCCCATAGCATTTTACTTACTGCCAGGATATATGGATAATTGATGACGCCATATATTTCGTCATGTCACAGTGAAGATCATTGACACTCAGGTATTTGTCCTGAGACTCTCCCTTCACTGCCGACCATTGTCCGCGGCTGCTTATATGGGTGGCAGCTTTAAATGCAAAGATTGAATAATTTTGAGTTAGTTTTTCCCAACTTCAACGTTTAAGGTGCATGCTTTGAACACTTGATTCAATTTAATGAATGACTGAAGATGAGTACCTATAACTAATGCTCATATGTGACACAAGTAGTGGAGGTAGGAGAGAGCTCCTAACAGAAGAGCTTTGTAACCATTCTAGGGTTCGAAAAAAATTTTCTGATGCCATGAATCAATGATTAAAAAACAGGGAAGTGGCCCTGAAAAATAATTTCATCAAAGGTAACCGAAATGAGTATCAAATAAAAGGTAATCATGCGAGCTTTTCAAAGCAGTTCTTAAACTGACAGTTTTTTCTTCAGTGGGACACAAGGGGGGAAATACACGAACAATGTTTTTCCTCCAATAAAATTGTATGGATGTCTTTAAACCCAACAAAATTCAATATTTAAGTAGCCTTACACAAGGTTCTAATACTCTATAAGTTTGATGAAATTTGTATCATATTCACGGAAGTTATAATCATTAGAAATTCCTCCAATTACAACAACAACACACTATTTTGGTATTTTATGGATTTTCCATCTAACCAGACCCTACAGTTTTGATTTAATGTTCTTAAAATTTTCAATAAGATCGATGACATAAATCTTTTTGGGATTTTATAATTTGAGTCATTTTCGTTAGTTGAAAATGGAGAAACAATGGATTTTCTTTTAACCGAGCAAATCTCTTTGACATTTTGCTTGATTTTATTCGTTGCTGGTGATTGCATTTTGTAAGTTAAGTACAAAACCCTTCTGACATGAGCGCAGGTCTGTCTAACCAGCTTGTTCCATAATCACGCAGATCCAAGTCAAAGAAGCACTTGGCCAGAAACATCTAGACGTAATAGTCCAGAGAAACCAAGCAGTGAAACGAAGAGTACAACACTCCTTTCTTGCTGGTCCATCTCAATTTGTGAACAGTTCTCACAGATAAAAAAAAAATATTATAACACGACGCAGGATCTAAATGCCATAAGGAACTGCTGTGTCAATCCTCAGGAGATATTATTACATTAAATTTCTTGATGTTCCTAAAGTTAATTGTATTAACGAGGGAAGAGTTTTTTGAAAAATGTTAGGATTATTCTCTAAATGTACTTTATTAGACAGATCACTGGAGAAGAGGCTGAATAAACCCCGAAACAGCTGCCTGATTTAAGAAAAATTAAATTCAACCCGAGTATGGGACCGATTTTTTCTTACTTATTTTTTGAAATATTGCAAACATCCGAAACATGAAATTAACAATTATATGATAAGTTTAAAAAGAATAATGTGACTAAATTTCAGTTATATTTATAATGTAACGAGGTATATGATAAAAAATTATGACAGCTTAAAGTAGAGAATTTCATTCGGAGACGCAGTGGTCTTGGCACTCATGCCGAATCGCATTGATGAGATGGTCACTTACTCAGAAAACGATTCATGCCTTCCAAAGTAGATGAAGATCATACCTCGACAACACAGTTACTGTTCAGGCGTGATTTGTTGCCTTGTAACAAAGGCATACCATCAATATAAATAGACCGTTTTAATATACTTCATTGGAAATGAAGAAGTCTCCATTACTGCGCAGCTTAATAGTTCTTTGTTTCCTCGACACTTTATAAGTGGGTCCTTCCAACGACAAATCCACATCCACTGTAGATTCTTTAGCGTTCGGCCCAGGGAAATAATTCTTGGAAAAAAAAAATTTTTAAGAACCTCCTTAATCCTCCGCACAGCCCCAAAACATCGGAGTCTAGAGATATCTGCGGAGAGCTTCCATTGGCCCTACCAACTTTTGATGAAGTTTGTTCCATCATCAAAGCCAAAAAGAATAATAAAGCACCGGGCATCGGTGAGATTCCGGTGGAGTTCATAAAAGATGGTGACAGCAGCCTTCATAAAGCTACTCACAAAGTCATCCAGCACATTTGGCAACAAGAACATATGCTGATAGAGCAGAGCCAATAAATTATCTTCCCTATCCACAAAAAAGGTGACAAGCTACAGTGCGAAAAGTATAGAGGCATATCACTACTTTGTACGGCGTACAAAATATTTTCTAAAATCTTAGAAAATAAAATCGGATCATACGGGAGTATCATGGTGGTTTTAGGGCAGGTTGATCAACAACAGAACAATTGTTCACAGTCAAGCAGGTACTTGAAAAATGCTGGGAGTTCAACATAGACGTACACCAAATTTTCGTTGACTTCAAGCAAGCATACGACAGTATTGATCGTAACGTACTGTACCAAATAATGCTTGGTTTTGGCATCCCAGCCAAATCAGTCCGTCTTACCAAAATGAAAATGACGTCAACGACCTCCCATACCCGCATCAATAACCAACTCACCGATGCCTTTGACACAAATATCGGACTAAAGTAGGGAGATAGGCTGGCACCATTGCTAGTCAATTTGGCTTTGGAATAGGTCCAAAGGAGGCTACATGTCAATACGCGAGGTACATTACTATACAAACCGAGGCAAGTAGTAGCCTTTGCAGATGACATCAACATTTTGGCATGGTCATTAACAACTGCCAAAGAACTTTTCCTGAAACTAGACAGCGAAGCAAAACTAATAGGGCTACAAATCAATGAAAATAAAACAAAGCTCATGACGCAGTCGAACAAAAAATACCTCAACTACACTAAATTTCACACTTGGCGAATACAGTATCGAACACGTTTTGTTTTTTTTTGTGTGATAGGGAGGTAAATGCCATTTATGCATAGAGTGTGGGACTCCCATGCTCGAAAGAAGGCAACTGGACCACCCACTAAATATCTCCCCTGTCAACCTGAGAAACCAGCCTGGAACCGTTCGACACATTACTTCGAACACGAACACGTTGATGGATTTGTGTATCTAGATGCCAAAATAAAGAGGACCAGTAATGAAAGCGACGAAATACGCCGAAGAATACAGCTCGCAAATAAAATATCTTATTCAGTTTTGACGATTGTAATGTGACGCCTACGCCCGGGAATCGAAGTGATTCCGATCCCGAACCCTTGCAACCGGCCAGATGGATATGTCCTCGAAGTGCCAGCGGACTTCATCTGTCGTGCGGATATCGTTGCGCAGAAAATATTTCTTTTCTGTCCAAATATTTAGATCTGTGGATATAAATATTCGAAATATAAAATTAATCCAAACCCCGACACATTTTGAGACATATCCATCTGGAAATGCCACTCCACCGTGGTCATCGAGAAAACTATGCCACTGGCGACAACTGGAGAGGCACATTGCCGCCATGTGGCGTGCCATTCCACACACAGATGTTTTGTCCGATGTGACAACCGGTGATTTTGACAGCCACATGGAGGCGAAGGAGAAACAAAAGAACTTTTTGGTGGTGATCGATGGTTCGTGATCGTAGGTTGTGCTGTCTAGAACATTTCAAGTGTTTTTCTACCTGTTAACATACTTTCGTTGACGATCGTTTGTGTGTAGGATTTGGTCGGAGCGAAACGTACTCAAGAAAACTGCAAAGGGAACATCAAACACTTGAGAAATTCACCGGAACATTGCCTCAGGCTAGAACATGAAACTCTGTCAAACTCAGAAAGAAGATCAACAGGCTCAAATTATGAAAGAGGTGAGCGGAAAGGCACAAGAAGATAAACCATCAGCAGTGGCAGAAGTTAAAGGCAATTTGTAAATTTATTTTGCGTGCGCGAATTGGATGCAGCCAGTTAGTCCACCATCCATTCTGGCTTTGTGATCGGCTTTATCATTGCCAGGTGTTGCAGTTGCCTGTCGCGAAACACTTTCCTGAGTGGCCATATTGGCAGAACGATTTCGCGATACTTATTTGTTTTCCGAAGCTCGCACGTACAGACGATTCGTTCAATTTGTTATTGGATTTCTCACCCTTACCGCTATGAAAAGGTGTAGACATACAGAGTACAATTTATTGTCCCGAATCTGCCTCAATTACAATATAATACGCGTAACTGATTGCTCGCATATCCTTTTCAACGCGGCAACCTCTTCGCAGACCAAATGTCACTACCAGGCCATATATGTAAAAGGAAAATTTTACCCAAACAAAATACGCTCGTACAGGGGTTCGCACGTGGTTGTACTCTCTCCCTCTTTGTCCTTCTTCGCCATCAACAAGGTAGTTGGGCGATACTCTATTAAGGCGACCCATAGACGGTTGATAATGATCAAGGGATCTTCTTGCTGTTCGAATGAAAGTGTGCGTTACCTTTAACGAATTGTTCGCTTTAGTTCAACCACATTACAAGGGAAAGGGAAGAGGAAGGTTCTCTGCTACGGTTGCGATGCGATTTTAATATACAGACTGTGAACAGAAAAGGGAACACTACAATACGCGTGTAACGTATTAGAGAATACAGACTTGGTATGTGTGTTCATTTTAAATACTATTTTATTATTTCCAACTTGTTCTGTTAAAATTTAAGTTAATTATTGACACTAAGTTTATTCATATTAATAAGAAATAAAATTTTCTATCTATGGTTTGCTACCAGTAAGCTGAAGAAACGAAAACTATTTCAAATATATTTCTCAACCAGGAATTAATGTCACGAAATAAAACTTTATTGTTTTTTTTGTACAAGTTCAATCTACAAGAATAATGAAATTAAGTTGAGCAGATGCAAAAAGTTTATTTAACAATTGAAAACAGCCGATTTTTTTGATAACACGGTTCAGGTACTTACATCTTATCATTGCATTATACTTCAAAGCACTTTGAATTTCGGCAAATTTAAATGGAGTATACTTATTTTAAGACGTTCAATCAGTACACTATGAACACGATATTTTTCAGCTAACTCGTAAATAAAAGCTTTTTGAAGGAAAAATCATGCAGTTGTCGGTTGTTACCATTTTGATAACTGACGGTTTTTAATAGGTTTTATCTTAATTATATGACGAGTGAGTGAGTTAACGTTATGAGTCGAGGCTGCAAGTTGGGAATTAACCATACTTCATTTTTTTTTGTTTTCCATTAAAACGCAAAACGTTAAGATCATTTCGAGGTGACGAAAAACTAATAAAATTGCTAGTTACATAACATTAAAGCAAGTAAACCAACAATGATAAAATAACACCGCTGAGAAATTTCCTTTGAAATTTTACAGCTCTTACTTCTCACTCAAATGATTTATCAAAAAGCTTTAACATTGATTAGATATTAATTTTGTTGGCATGGTGCCAAGAAACGTAGAATTATACAGACGTACCTTACTTAAATTAACTGTAAATTTTTCAACGAATAATTATTCAAACATTGAAAAGAGAAAAAAATTCTTAAAATTTGTTGATTGTTAAGACTCGTACATTGAAACTCTGCATTAAAGCAGTAAATGTTTAAGTCCCTATGAATTTCTAATTAAATAAAATTTAGCTCTATTTTACATTAAGCTAAACTAGCAGAAACTATTATTAAATCATATGATATATTTTTAAGATACTTTCGTACTGTATCTACATATCCATTCATTCATACATGCATAATTATCCACGTAAGAAATTCAGATCTTTTTGTAAAGGTCACATTAAGAGTAGATTAAATAGTAGGAAAATTTGCCGAAATGACATAAGGTACTAAACTTGAATTTATCTTTCGCCTTGTGAAAAGATACAAATTTAGATTGTTAAAAATCACTTCTTTTACTTACAAATAAGTAAATAAGTTTAAAGGACGCTATAGCATTGATCTACAGCAAACACAATTTAGTGTGTAAGTGCAAAAAAAAAAAAAAGAACGTTACTGAAGTCACGTGCAAATCTTTTCTGGCAAACTTCGCGTTTAAGTTTACGTAAATTCAAGAAAAATATTTTCAATACATAGGTATTAGTTGTTCGTTAAAAATATAATTTTTGGATTCTTGTTTTGACGTTTACAAATCGATAAAGATTGAGAAAGTGCAACTAAATATGTTAATTAATTGCTAAGAAATATTTACTTTTACCATTTGTTGCTCGGTAGCATTTGAATTATAAATAAATATTAAAAATGAATTGCTAAGATAACCCACGACTTTCCTTTTCAGTGACTCGTTCTTTTTCAGTGGGAACTGAGAGTGTAGGGTAAGTATGCCGTCGCGAGGGTAGGGTTTCGACAAATCCGCTGAGGTCGGTTTCGCGTCGCGCGCGGTACGCGGTACCTTTGATTGTTTCGTCATTTCCTTAGAGTAGTTTTAGTCGGTTTAATTTCGAGTAGCATATTTTTCGGTACCGCGTCGGTGATTCGGTAACGCGCCTATAGGATTTTGTAGAGTTTTGATTTGAGATCTGTGGAGAGATCACATTAAGAACTAAAGTAACGTAGGTTTCCCGTTCTGGATGAGTAGTTATTGACGCGTTTGGAAACGGGCATGTTCAGGTGACTGAAATATTGTAATTGAGCGTAATCCATTCGGAGACCCGCGACCGAAATCCTCTCCGAACTAGCTGGCCGACAAGCAGTCACCGCGTGAATGGGTTACGGTGCACGGATTGGTTGACCTGTTGGTACCATCCGTTGGCACTACTCAGACTTAACGTCTAGAACCGATGAGAGGTCGGTTCCGCGTTCGACTTGAAAAGTTAAAATCATTACAAATGGCGCCCAACGTGGGGCCTAAAACATCCTAAGGGGGAAAGAACTTCGCGTCTTATGACGAGTTGGTCCTTTACGGAGGATGTAAGGTACTTTGGTACTCGAGTCCCACTATCAGGAGCAGTGGAGTTGTGTGATACACACTAGAAGTCGCTTCACGTGAGTTGTAGCTTCCGCTCTCCTTTGTTTGATTTTTTTTTTCGCGACAGAATCCTTCCGATGTGTTGTCCCAGGTTAACCCCTGTAAGGACCTTCTATTTTCTTGATGGAACTGCCAGTCTGATGGGTTTACCTATCAGCATGGACTCTCAAGAAAATAGAAGGCTACCTTGCCTTTATGTCGCGGAAGGATTCTAACTATTTCTTATGCGTGTTAGACGAGTGGTATCGGTTCAACGTTCGGTGGCGTATGCTGGAGTTGCGAAGCCCGGAATGCTTCCACGCGTCGGGAAATTTTGACCGCGTACTAAAATCGTTACGGTAGCTCTACCACTTGTCTCGTCGAGTCACTTTAACGTAGTTTAGAGACGGTTTTTTGTAATGTATGCGGGTTATGGGGTAATTTTCGTAAATCGACCAAAAGCACCCTTTCTTCGGCAGATTACCACGCACTCTCTTTTCCCGTTGGAGGAGTCGACCACTGGAAGGGAAAGGTATATCAAATAAAATTTTTTTTTCTATTTCCATTAAATAGCTCGCCACTATCGGCCACTCAGTTCATAAGCGTATATATATACTTACATATTAGAAAGGGCGTAGTTATATATTTGTTTTTTTCTGCTGCTCTTTTCTTTTTAGGCATACCTTGCCCAACCTATAGTGAAACAAAAAAAAAAAAATGGCAACGAAGCGGACCCCAGACAAGCGTTGGACCAGATCCAAAACGGTCCAACCAGCTAACTGCGGGATCTGCTTCGAAGACGTAGTGGAGGGCGTACACAGCGTGCGATTGGATTGTGGACATTTATTCCATCGTGCCTGTGTACAACAGCTCCTCCTCACGTCAGAGAGTTGCCCATTATGTCGGTGACCCATCGAGCGGTCTGCCCTAGACGTCCCCCTCGGAACGCCCCTACCAACGCGCGGAGCAGTGGCGAAAGGAGTTCCAGAGGCCGAACAGTCCCAACCACTCTTAGACCTGCAAGGAGCAGTAGGCGGTGAAGTTTCGGCCGCAAGTGTCGTGTCCGCGGTGACACCCATGCCTTCCGCCCACTCCATTGACACCCTCGTGGCGTTGATGAGGGATATGTCGGAGAGGATTGGCAACCTGGAGGGAAAGCTCCAGAATCTCCCGTTGAGCCAACCACCCAGCCGCGTGAGAACTCCGCTTGGCTGGGAGCCAAATCCCAGTGTGGCGATGCCCCACTCCCGACAATCCGAGCAATGGGTCCCACCTCCAAGGAACTCGGGAATGGATCCCAGAGCTCCCGAATATAGACCGCGACACAATACCGGACCTCCGTTGGTACCTCTAGCCCCCGAGGCAGTACAGTACAACAGGTCAACAGAGGATGTGATTCCCCCCGGGAACGCATTGACACCTTTCCGAGACCCGACGCCTCGTATCATGGAGAGTTGGCGCCTGAACTTTACAGGGTTCAACGATATGATATCGGCGGACCGGTTCCTTTTCCGGATTCAGGCGTTGGTATCCAGCACCCTGGGAGGGGATTCCTCGGCCTTCCTCCGGCATGCACATCTTTTGTTCAGCGGCGACGCTGCCGACTGGTACTGGAGCTTTAAAGAGTCAACGCCACGTCCCACTTGGCACTCTTTCAGTGCAGCCTTCCGCAATCGATTTGAGGATGGCTTCACTGAGAGAGAGCTAAGAGAGCAAATAAAGAAACGGAAACAAGGCGCTCACGAACCGTTCGACCAGTACTACACAAGTATAGTGAGATTGAGCACTCGCTTGCGAAATACCATGCCCGAGGACGAACTGGTAGAAATTATCAGAGAGAACATGCGCTGGGATCTCCAGAACAGCCTTCTACATTTTCCCATCAACACCATACAGGGATTGCGCCTCCATGCCCGTAGACAAGAACACTTGGATGAGCGGCGAGGTACCTTCCGTCCACAACCTCGCATAACGGGACCAAATCCCCGAAATCATCACACCGCGGAGTTGATGGCAGCGGACCACCTGCTTGCTGACCCAGTACCAGTACCGAGGAGCGGAGCACCACCGGAGTTTGAGGACCCAGCATTGATTGATCGACCCTCCCTTGAAGCAATTACAAGCCCGACGGTCTGTTGGAACTGCCGACAACCGGGACATCGGTTCTATGCATGTCCAGCGGAGCCGACGCTTTTCTGCTACCGCTGCGGGAAGGCCGACACCTACGCCCCTGACTGTGCAAATTGCAAAGGGCGAAAAAACTTGCCACCGAGTGCCGCGACCACCCGTCGGCACTCCTAAACCCCGGATGAACCAATTTTGACCCTATCACTAGCTATGACCAAGCTCCCAACATGACTCCAACTCTGCTGACTCGCACCGCTAACCACAGTTCTCCCGAAGTTCCACAACCGACGCCGTCCTTTGCCGAGGCCAACGCGCAGGGAAATGATAGCGAGACGAAAGTTCCTTGGCATGTAAAACCTTTTCATGTCAGGCTGCGGAATTACTTGGCTACTCGACAGCGCATCTTCCATGAGGAGTTGGCCACAACTGTCCCACCGCGAAGCAAGCGAGCCACGCGTCGGATGCGGAGCTTCTGGAGAAAAGTCAGGCAGTCGAGGAAAGTGTTGAAGGACATATACTTAGACGAATTATTGAGGGATGATGTTCGGCCATATGCGTCAGTACACCTCCTGCAAAAACGAGTATCAGGCTTAGTCGATACGGGAGCCAGTGTGAATTGCATATCTGCCGAGTTTGCAGGGGAGGTACTGGCAAAGCACGCGGACCAAATCCGTCATTTCACCTCCTGGTTAAGCACGGCGGACGGAACTCGTCACTCTGTAGTGGGAAAAATTATGACGGATGTCACCTTTAAAGGAGTAACTAAACCCATGGAATTTTTCATCATACCGCAGTTAACCCAGAATCTTTACCTAGGAGCGGATTTCGTTCGAAAATTTAACTTGGCCCCGGCACTATTTTGCGGCTCGACCCTGGAGTCCGTCACCCCAGCTCCTGACCAATCTCAACCCACTAACTTACTACGACATACTCTGGATGTAAATCAGCAACTGCGTCTAGACTCGGCTATATCGGCTTTTCCATCGCATGAGAAGGAAGGTCTCGGGCGGACTGCCCTGTTGTTCCACACTATAGATGTGGTGGATGCTAAACCCATCAAACAGAGACATTTCGCCATATCTCCGGCGAAGGAAAAATCGTTATATGCCGAAGTGGATCGAATGCTAGCATTAGGCGTAATCGAAGAATCACAGAGCGCGTGGGCTTCCCCAGTCACCTTAGTGGTCAAGCCGAACAAGGTCCGGTTATGCCTAGATGCCAGACGCTTGAACGCCGTCACAGTCAAGGACGCATATCCTCTACCGTTGATCGAAGGCATTTTGAGTCGATTGCCTAAAGCCCATTTCATCACGAGCTTAGACCTCAAGGACGCCTTCTGGCAAATTCCTTTAACCCGGGCTCAAAGGAGAAAACAGCCTTCACAGTCCCAGGTCGGCCCCTATATCAATTCGTGACCATGCCATTCGGATTGTGTAATGCCCCCCAAACAATGACGCGCCTTATGGATAAGGTGATACCACCTCATTTGCGGCACCAAGTTTTCGTTTACTTGGACGATCTGTTGCTTATAACCGAGACCTTTGATGGACACATCGACCTGCTTCAGGAGGTGGCTCTACACATCCGGAGGGCAAGATTAACCATCAACATAAGGAAGAGCCAGTTCGTGATGACGGAGGTGAAGTATTTAGGTCACATCATTGGGCATGGCCATATCAAGACCGATCCGGAAAAGACTCAAGCGATTGACGTTTTTCCACTACCCAAGACCACCAAACAGTTACGCCGATTCTTAGGCTTATGTGGATGGTACCAGCGTTTTGTACGTGACTATGCCACCATTACCACTCCTTTGACCGACATGCTGCGTAAGGGACGTAAATTCGTCTGGGAAGAGCCCAGCTTGCGAGCCTTTGAAGAGCTAAAGAAGAGTCTGACTACAGCCCCCGTACTGCACAGCCCGGACTTTGACAAACCGTTCTCAATCCATTGTGACGCGAGTCAACATGGGGTGGGAGCAGTCTTAGTCCAGGTTGCACAAGACGGCGAGGAGAGACCTATAGCCTTCATGTCTCACAAGCTGAACCCAGCCCAGCGAAACTACACGGTCTCCGAGCAGGAATGTCTAGCTGCGGTGTTGGCAGTGAAACGCTTCCGAGCCTATGTGGAGGGACACACCTTTGAAATCGTTACGGATCACGCTTCTCTGAAATGGCTCATGAGCCAGACTGATCTCAACGGCAGATTGGCCAGGTGGGCACTGAAATTACAGGCATTTGACTTCACAATCCGCCACCGAAAAGGAAGCCAGCATGTAGTCCCCGACACCCTATCCAGAATGTTCGCCCCTGAAGGAGCCGAGTTGGTCCAAGAGGACGACAGCCCCCAATTGATCGATTTGGACCATCCTGCCTTCAAGTCAGCAACCTACACACAACTGATTCACACTATCCAGAATCAACAGCCCCAGCTGCCTGAACTGCGGTTGACGGATGGATTTATTTATAAGCGGATGGGACACGCATCCGGAGACCCCATACAAGAAGAAGAACAGTGGAAGTTGTGGGTGCCCGAAGAATTAACCACTGATCTTATCAGACGGGCTCATGACCACCCATCAAGTGCGCACGGCGGATACGGTCGTACACTTAGGCGGTTGAAAACCTGTTTCTTTTGGCCTAAGATGGCACAACAGATAAAAGCGTACGTAGCCTCTTGTGAGCTATGCAAGTGCACTAAAGCGCCCAACACCATTCTTCGGCCACCCATGGGTAAGGTTGAGGTCCCCGAACGCGTGTTCCAGCGCTTGTACATTGATCTTATCGGTCCTTACCCTCGATCTGCTTCTGGTCACACGGGAGCTGTCGTGGTCCTGGACCAGCTCTCTAAATTCCCTATCATAGAACCACTACGTAACATGCACACTGGACCTATAATCAGCTTCTTGGAGAACCGAGTCTTTCACATGTTTGGAGTTCCGGAGAAACTTGTCTCCGACAATGGGGTCCAGTTCACCTCCAGCAAGTTCCGAAACCTAATGTCCAAATACGGCATCATCCACCAACGAACTGCCGTCTATTCACCACAAGCCAACGCATCCGAACGACTGAATCGTACGCTCATAGCGGCCATTCGCGCCTATGTCCACCCGAATCAGAAGGACTGGGATCGCAAATTGTCCGCCATCACTAGTGCGCTGCGCTCGTCGTACCACGCCACTACCGGCATTTCGCCGTATTTCGCATTGTTCGGGCAGTACATGATCTGTCATGGGAGCGCTTACCGGCTACTGCGGCAACTGAAATCGCTAGAGGACCCAATCGTGGTTCTGGAACCGCACGAAAAGCTCCAACTTCTGCGAGATCAACTGCGGGAGAAGATTGAAGAAAGTAGACGGATGGGAGAGGAGCGGTACAACTTGCGATCTCATCCTTCTGGCTTTAAGATAGGCGACGAAATATATCGTCGAAACTTCCGGCAGAGCGATGCCACCCGACATTACAATGCCAAACTAGACAAGAAATTCGTGAAGTGTCGAGTCCTACAAGTAATAAGCCCCACCCGATACCTCATCGCGGACATGACTGGTAAAACCCTGGGAATTTACCACGCAAAAGACCTTAGACGATGAAGTGCAACTATTTCCCACGAAAAACCTTGGCTTACCCCAATCTTTGCCTAGACGAAGACCTCCGAATAACACCTGACTCCCTACTATATAGTCACTGTCGAGTCTTCACGAACATGGTTGTAGCCTATCCTTCGGAACCGACCTTCGACCCGCCACGGCCTTAATCAAGACCTTTTATATAGGAGACGGGATCGTAATTACTTCGATTTTGGGGGGGGGGAATGTGTAATGTGACGCCTACGCCCGGGAATCGAAGTGATTCCGATCCCGAACCCTTGCAACCGGCCAGATGGATATGTCCTCGAAGTGCCAGCGGACTTCATCTGTCGTGCGGATATCGTTGCGCAGAAAATATTTCTTTTCTGTCCAAATATTTAGATCTGTGGATATAAATATTCGAAATATAAAATTAATCCAAACCCCGACACATTTCGAGACATATCCATCTGGAAATGCCACTCCACCGTGGTCATCGAGAAAACTATGCCACTGGCGACAACTGGAGAGGCACATTGCCGCCATGTGGCGTGCCATTCCACACACAGATGTTTTGTCCGATGTGACAACCGGTGATTTTGACAGCCACATGGAGGCGAAGGAGAAACAAAAGATATTTTTGGTGGTGATCGATGGTTCCTGATCGTAGGTTGTGCTGTCTAGAACATTTCAAGTGTTTTTCTACCTGTTAACATACTTTCGTTGACGATCGTTTGTGTGTAGGATTTGGTCGGAGCGAAACGTACTCAAGAAAACTGCAAAGGGAACATCAAACACTTGAGAAATTCACCGGAACATTGCCTCAGGCTAGAACATGAAACTCTGTCAAACTCAGAAAGAAGATCAACAGGCTCAAATTATGAAAGAGGTGAGCGGAAAGGCACAAGAAGATAAACCATCAGCAGTGGCAGAAGTTAAAGGCAATTTGTAAATTTATTTTGCGTGCGCGAATTGGATGCAGCCAGTTAGTCCACCATCCATTCTGGCTTTGTGATCGGCTTTATCATTGCCAGGTGTTGCAGTTGCCTGTCGCGAAACACTTTCCTGAGTGGCCATATTGGCAGAACGATTTCGCGATACTTATTTGTTTTCCGAAGCTCGCACGTACAGACGATTCGTTCAATTTGTTATTGGATTTCTCACCCTTACCGCTATGAAAAGGTGTAGACATACAGAGTACAATTTATTGTCCCGAATCTGCCTCAATTACAATATAATACGCGTAACTGATTGCTCGCATATCCTTTTCAACGCGGCAACCTCTTCGCAGACCAAATGTCACTACCAGGCCAAATATGTAAAAGGAAAATTTTACCCAAACAAAATACGCTCGTACAGGGGTTCGCACGTGGTTGTACTCTCTCCCTCTTTGTCCTTCTTCGCCATCAACAAGGTAGTTGGGCGATACTCTATTAAGGCGACCCATAGACGGTTGATAATGATCAAGTGATCTTCTTGCTGTTCGAATGAAAGTGTGCGTTACCTTTAACGAATTGTTCGCTTTAGTTCAACCACATTACAAGGGAAAGGAAAGAGGAAGGTTCTCTGCTACGGTTGCGATGCGATTTTAATATACAGACTGTGAACAGAAAAGGGAACACTACAATACGCGTGTAACGTATTAGAGAATACAGACTTGGTATGTGTGTTCATTTTAAATACTATTTTATTATTTCCAACTTGTTCTGTTAAAATTTAAGTTAATTATTGACACTAAGTTTATTCATATTAATAAGAAATAAAATTTTCTATCTATGATTTGCTACCAGTAAGCTGAAGAAACGAAAACTATTTCAAATATATTTCTCAACCAGGAATTAATGTCACGAAATAAAACTTTATTGTTTTTTTGTACAAGTTCAATCTACAAGAATAATGAAATTAAGTTGAGCAGATGCAAAAAGTTTATTTAACAATTGAAAACAGCCGATTTTTTTGATAACACGGTTCAGGTACTTACATCTTATCATTGCATTATACTTCAAAGCACTTTGAATTTCGGCAAATTTAAATGGAGTATACTTATTTTAAGACGTTCAATCAGTACACTATGAACACGATATTTTTCAGCTAACTCGTAAATAAAAGCTTTTTGAAGGAAAAATCATGCAGTTGTCGGTTGTTACCATTTTGATAACTGACGGTTTTTAATAGGTTTTATCTTAATTATATGACGAGTGAGTGAGTTAACGTTATGAGTCGAGGCTGCAAGTTGGGAATTAACCATACTTCATTTTTTTTTGTTTTCCATTAAAACGCAAAACGTTAAGATCATTTCGAGGTGACGAAAAACTAATAAAATTGCTAGTTACATAACATTAAAGCAAGTAAACCAACAATGATAAAATAACACCGCTGAGAAATTTCCTTTGAAATTTCACAGCTCTTACTTCTCACTCAAATGATTTATCAAAAAGCTTTAACATTGATTAGATATTAATTTTGTTGGCATGGTGCCAAGAAACGTAGAATTATACAGACGTACCTTACTTAAATTAACTGTAAATTTTTCAACGAATAATTATTCAAACATTGAAAAGAGAAAAAAATTCTTAAAATTTGTTGATTGTTAAGACTCGTACATTGAAACTCTGCATTAAAGCAGTAAATGTTTAAGTCCCTATGAATTTCTAATTAAATAAAATTTAGCTCTATTTTACATTAAGCTAAACTAGCAGAAACTATTATTAAATCATATGATATATTTTTAAGATACTTTCGTACTGTATCTACATATCCATTCATTCATACATGCATAATTATCCACGTAAGAAATTCAGATCTTTTTGTAAAGGTCACATTAAGAGTAGATTAAATAGTAGGAAAATTTGCCGAAATGACATAAGGTACTAAACTTGAATTTATCTTTCGCCTTGTGAAAAGATACAAATTTAGATTGTTAAAAATCACTTCTTTTACTTACAAATAAGTAAATAAGTTTAAAGGACGCTATAGCATTGATCTACAGCAAACACAATTTAGTGTGTAAGTGCAAAAAAAAAAAAAAGAACGTTACTGAAGTCACGTGCAAAGCTTTTCTGGCAAACTTCGCGTTTAAGTTTACGTAAATTCAAGAAAAATATTTTCAATACATAGGTATTAGTTGTTCGTTAAAAATATAATTTTTGGATTCTTATTTTGACGTTTACAAATCGATAAAGATTGAGAAAGTGCAACTAAATATGTTAATTAATTGCTAAGAAATATTTACTTTTACCATTTGTTGCTCGGTAGCATTTGAATTATAAATAAATATTAAAAATGAATTGCTAAGATAACCCACGACTTTCCTTTTCAGTGACTCGTTCTTTTTCAGTGGGAGCTGAGAGTGTAGGGTAAGTATGCCGTCGCGAGGGTAGGGTTTCGACAAATCCGCTGAGGTCGGTTTCGCGTCGCGCGCGGTACGCGGTACCTTTGATTGTTTCGTCATTTCCTTAGAGTAGTTTTAGTCGGTTTAATTTCGAGTAGCATATTTTTCGGTACCGCGTCGGTGATTCGGTAACGCGCCTATAGGATTTTGTAGAGTTTTGATTTGAGATCTGTGGAGAGATCACATCCAGAACTAAAGTAACGTAGGTTTCCCGTTCTGGATGAGTAGTTATTGACGCGTTTGGAAACGGGCATGTTCAGGTGACTGAAATATTGTAATTGAGCGTAACCCATTCGGAGACCCGCGACCGAAATCCTCTTCGAACTAGCTGGCCGACAAGCAGTCACCGCGTGAATGGGTTACGGTGCACGGATTGGTTGACCTGTTGGTACCATCCGTTGGCACTACTCAGACTTAACGTCTAGAACCGATGAGAGGTCGGTTCCGCGTTCGACTTGAAAAGTTAAAATCATTACACGATCTTGAAGATCAGTTGCATACACAGGAAAATAAGCTCAAAGTTTACAAATCTGCGATCCGCAAATAAATTGAATGCCTTTGAGCGACGGATCCTGGGGCGAATAATTGTAATGATTTTATGTCTACCTGCGAACGCAGAACCGACCTCTCATCGGTTCTTGACGTTAAGTCTGAGTAGTGCCAACGGATGGTACCAACCGGTCAACCAATCCGTGCACCGTAACCCATTCACGTGGTGGCTGCTTGTCGGCCAGCTAGATCGGAGAGGATTTCGGTCGCGGGTCTCCGAATGGGTTACGCTCATTTACAATATTCAGCCACCAATCCATGCCCGTTTTCAAACGCGTCACCAGAACAAAACCATACGGAGAGGAAACCTATTTTACGTTACTCCGTATTTCTTCATCAATCAGTCAAAGAACAAAGTCTAATTTTTACTTCGCGTTCCCGAATTTCCGACGCGGTACCGAAAAGTATACTACGTTAACTCATCCCGACGAAAGCTACTCTAATAAAACGGCAAAACAACAAAGGTACCGCGTACCGCGCGCGACGCGAAACTGACCTCAGCGGATTTTCTCAAACCCTACCCTCGCGACGGCATACTTACCTTGCACCTCATTTCCCGCTGAAAAGAAGAACCACTGGAAAGGAAAGTCGTTATTAAGGTTAGCAATACATAGTTTTTTTATTATTTCATAAAAACAAAGGGGCTTTATATATATTTCAGTCTTTCCGACGGTACTCCTTTTTTGTCTTCTATCTTACTTGTATTATTTGGTGTTTAAGAATTAGTTTAAAGAATATAAAAAAACCTAAAATTCCGTATAATCTATTAAGTAGAATCCTAACCGCCATTGGCAAAAGGGTTGCGCTTATGTTATCAAACATTTCTTGAGAGTACCATATTAAGTTAGTACATACTATTATTTCTATTACTTATCATTTATAAACATGGGTTGCATGATTTCTTGTTATTTTTTTTTCATGATTATGTATTATATATTTTATATATGCTGGCATTTTACTGGTACCGATTTCTAAATTCAATGAATATATTCTTCAGGCCCAAGGGTATCAAACATGATAGGATGTGAATTTTCATTTTTGTCAATTGTCAATGATTTTGTTTATTCTTTAAGAATATTAACTTCACATTTCTAAAATACAAAAATTAAATAATTAGATGCGAATAACTTGACGTTACTATACGAAATACTCATAAAAAAAAAGAAAATATATTCTTCTTGTTTAGATCACACTTTTCCAAATTCTTCTTTGAGATGTATAAGATATTTTGAGGCACACTCACTAAAATTATAATATTAAGGACGGCCACGTTGTTGAAGCTGTTGTTGGTACTGTTGTGGATTTACTTTTTTTTATTATTTGCATCATTTGTTAGAGTATTCATAGGGTCGGTTTTATGTCGTATTATTATTTAGGTTACTGTTAATTATTAACATGGTTCATTTTATATATATTTTTTTATTACCATTTGTATTATTTTCTATTTATTAATATGGTTTGTATTATTTTTTAAGATTGTAGGGATTATCTGTTATTTATTATTATGATTTGTAAAATTCCTAACAATTTATATGGACTAGTTGTTATTATTGTGTTTGTCATTTCAACATATTTACACCCGATGATAAACTAACGCGGATAATCTGATACACCTCTCAAAGTTTTTGTTTTATATATGTATATATATATATATATATATATATATATATATATATATATATCTATATATATATATATATATATATATATATTATATATATATATATATATATATATATATATATATATATATATATATATATAAGTCTAATCAAGTTATAATAAAATTGACTCCATTGCTTGAAGTCAGAATACAATTTCCTGATTTTCTGGAATGTAGGATTTACAGGTACCTTACAATTATCATTAGATGTCGGTATTTAAGAGATTGCTATTAAAAGTAATTTGTGTGACCCGTATCCATTTCATCTAACTGATAAAGGCTTATCTTAAGTCTATCTGAAAAACATAATTTCCTCATTTCTTTTTTTTTTTTGTCTTTCTGTGAATTTTTGGTTGTAGCCTTCTCCTATCTAAATGATAGAAATAAGATACATTGGAAAACGATAGGGCACTACTATTTAGGCTTATATTGTTTTCTGAAATTTGCACCAAAATTTACGTCACCCTTCATTCTTTTATCGTAAGTATAAATAATATTGCATTTGGGAAAAATTATCGTGCTCATTTAGATCTTAAAAGTAAGTAGGCAAGATCATCCAATATTTCATATATATGAAATAAAAAAAACGGAATAGTCCTTACTGAATATAGTTAGACCGGGAATTTAAGTAAATTACTACTCCTCTTAATAAATGTTACCTCGTTTTTTCGTTGAGTGTTCATTATGCTTATGAGATTTGGTGAAAGCGTTTGTAGCGGCAGTTGTAGTTTTTTTTTTTTTTTGAATGAATTCAAGTGCGTCTTCTCCTTTGAACTATGATTGGATGAGTTTTTCTCCTTGCCTATGCTCTTCCCTTTTTCCTTATTCTGTCCTTGTTTTTGTTCTTAACCCTTGGTAGTTCTGAGGCCAAATGGTGGGAACATTCATTGCACCCTGTAGTACTGCTAAAACGGCTGGTACGGCATTGAAGGTGGGTATATTGTTGGCACAACTGCTGGTGGGTAAACTGCTGCAAACTGATCCCTCGGTATGTTGCTTATCGGAGCCGGTGGAGTAGCGGCATAATAAACGGTACCATTCGTTGCACATATAGTCTGTTCCTAAATAGCAGGAAGAATCCGGAAAAACAGACTATTAGAGCGGTGAAACGAAAACTCACTAATCGAATCGTAGTTACAATACTACTTTTTAGGTTACCTTACATACCTTTCTGGTTGGCTCGTACTCGTATTCTTCTTCTTTTTCCCAATTCCTGCAATCCGACTTTTGATGGAAACGCTTTCCACAATATTGACAAGGATACGGCCGTGTATCACTCTGTATAAGTAAGTGAGTCGATAATGTACTTGAGCGTTTGAATGTTTTCACACATTGTTTGCATTGAAAACTTCGTTCGCATCGTTTCTCCTCCGTATCGCAATTTCTTATCGACGTTACGACTGCCACCATGCACTATAATCGCCGTGGAATCAAGTCTTGCACATTCCGTTTCAATTTTCACACTCCGGGACTACCTCGTGGGTGGCGGCCACTACCTCCACACTTCAATTCCATGTGGCTGTCAAATTCTGTTGGCATCCCACGACAAAATAGACGAGGGATGTGCACTGGTCGCAGCCAACGCAAAATGACAAGCCACATAGCAGCAAAGTGTGTTGGTAGTGGTCACCAGCGGCGTCGCATGATTCATTACAGGGCAGTGTCCACGATGCCTACCAGGCATGGGGAGACTGAAGGAAACGCTGCTTGGCCCTATGACGTTTTTTTTTTGTTGTGTATTGTTTTTTGTTTTTTTTTCTCAGCGTCGTAGGTGTTTGGCATGGTAAACTCCCAGCTCCCTTCCGGACATGTCCGCAATGAGGTACCGCGTGGGACTTAAAACTTGTAAGACTCGACACTTCACGAACTTCTTGTCTAGCTTGGCAGAGTAGTGCCGACCTGCTTCACTTTGTCTAAAATTCCGTTGGTAGATTTCGTCGCCTGCCATGAAGCCAGAAGGATGGGATCGCAGATCGTACCGCTCCTCCCCCACCCGTCTACTGTCTTCAATCCTCTCCCGGATTTGTTCTCGTAGAATTTGGAGTTTCTCGTGCGGCTCCAGCACCACTATTGGGTCTTCCAACCCTTTCAACTGCCGCAATAGCCGGTACGAGTTTCCGTGGCAAATCATATGTTGGCCGAACACGGCAAAGTATGGGAAGATGCCTGTGGTGGAGTGATAGGACGAACGCAGGGCACAGGTGATGGTGGAAATCCTGCGGTCCCAATCCTTCTGATCCGGTTGGACGTAGGCCTGAATGGCGGCTATGAGGGTGCGGTTCAACCGCTCGGACGGATTGGCTTGCGGAGAATAAACGGCAGTCCGCTGATGCGTAATGCCATACTTCTCCATTAATTCTCGAAATCTAGACGAGGTGAAATGAACTCCGTTGTCGGAGACCAGCTTCTCCGGTACTCCAAATATATGGAAAACGCGATTTTCCAGAAAACTGACTATGGGGCCGGTGTGCAGGTTTCGAAGAGTTTCCACAATCGGAAATTTGGAAAAAGGGTCCAGGACCACGACAGCTCCCGTGTATCCTGAAGTCGAGCGAGGGTACGGACCGATGAGATCTATATACAGGCGCTGGAACACCCGCTCCGGTAATTCGAATTTTCCCATCGGGGGCCGAAGAACAGAATTGGGCACTTTAGTGCATTTGCACAGCTCTCAAGCGGCTACGTACTTTTTCACTTGCTGCGCCATCTTAGGCCAAAAGAAGCAAGTCTTCAGTCGCCGAAGCGTATGACCATAACCGCCGTGTGCACTCAATGGGTGGTCATGAGCCCGCTTAATCAATTCGCATGTCAGTTCTTCGGGCACCCATAACTTCCACTGTTCCTCTTCTTGAATGTCTCATCCGCTTGTATATAAATCCGAAGAACAGAATTGGGCACTTTAGTGCATTTGCACAGCTCTCAAGCGGCTACGTACTTTTTCACTTGCTGCGCCATCTTAGGCCAAAAGAAGCAAGTCTTCAGTCGCCGAAGCGTATGACCATAACCGCCGTGTGCACTCAATGAGTCCGAGTCCGCTTAATCAATTCGCATGTCAGTTCTTTGGGCACCCATAACTTCCACTGTTCCTCTTCTTGAATGGGGTCTCCGGAGGCGTTTCTCATCCGCTTGTATATAAATCCCTCCGTCACCCGTATTTCTGGCAGCTGTGGCAACTGGTCCTGCATCGTATTCATCAGCTGGGTATAACATGCTGCCTTGAAGGCGGGATGGTCCAAGTCGATCCATAGGGGGCTGTCGTCCTCCTGGGCCAACTCGGCTCCTTCAGGGGCGAACATCCTTGATAGTGTGTCCGGTACCACGTGCTGACTTCCTTTGCGGTGTCTTATCGTGAAGTCAAACGCCTGTAATTTCAAGGCCCATCGGGGCAAGCGGCCGTGGAGATCAGTTTGGCTCATCAGCCATTTCAGTGACGCATGATCAGTGACGATTTCACAAGGATGTCCTTCTCCATATGCTCGTAAACGTTTCACTGCCAGCACAGCCACCAGGCATTCCTGCTCCAAGACCATGTAGTTTCGCTGGGCCTGGTTCAGCTTGTGGGACATGAAGGCTATAGGTCTCTCCTCGCCGTCTTGTGCAACCTGGACTAAGACTGCTCCCACCCCATGTTGACTCGCGTCACAATGGATTGAGAACGGTTTGTCAAAGTCTGGGCTGTGCAGTAAGGGGGCTGTAGTCAGACTCTTCTTTAGCTCTTCCAAGGCTCGCAAGCTGGGCTCTTCCCAGACGAACTTACGTCCCTTACGCAGCATGTCGGTTAAAGGAGTGGTAATGGTGGCATAGTCACGCACGAAACGCTGCTACCATCCGCATAAGCCTAGGAATCGGCGTAACTGCTTGGTAGTCTTGGGTAATGGAAAAACGTCAATCGCTTGCGTCTTGTGCGGATCGGTCTTGATATTGCCATGCCCAATGATGTGACCCAAATACTTCACTTCCGTCATCATGAACTGACTCTTCTGTATGTTGATGGTTAACCCTGCCCTCCGGATGTGTAGAGCCACCTCCTGAAGCAGGTCGATGTGTTCGTTAAAGGTCTCGGTTATAAGCAGCAGATCGTCCAAGTACACGAAAACTTGGTGCCGTAAATGAGGTGGTATCACCTTATCCATAAGGCGCGTCATTGTTTGGGGGGCATTGCACAATCCGAATGGCATTGTCACGAATTGATACAGGGGCCGACCTGGGACTGTGAAGGCTGTTTTCTCCTTTGAACCAGGGTCTAAAGGAATTTGCCAGAAGGCGTCCTTGAGGTCTAAGCTCGTGATGAAGTGGGCAACCGACTCAAAACGCCTTCAATCAACGGTAGAGGGTATGCGTCCTTGACAGTGACGGCGTTCAAGCGTCTGGCATCTAAGCATAGCCGGACCTTGTTCGGCTTGACAACTAAGGTGACCGGGGAAGCCCACGCGCTCTGCGATTCTTCGATCACGCCTAATGCTAGCATTCGATCCACTTCGGCATATAACAACTTTTCCTTCGCCGGAGATATGGCAAAATGTCTCTGTTTGATGGGTTTAGCATCCCCCACATCTATTGTGTGTAACACCAGCGCCATCCACCCGAGACCTTCCTTCTCATGCGATGGAAAAGCCGATATAGCCGAGTCAAGTCGCAGTTGCTGATGCACATCCAGTGTATGTCGTAATAAGTGAGTGGTTTGAGTTTGGTCAGGAACTGTGGTGACAGACTCCCGGGTCGTGCCGGAAAACAGTGCCGGGGCTAAGTTAAATTTTCGAACGAAATCCACGCCTAGATAAAGATTCTGGGTTAATTGAGGTATGATGTAAAATTCCAGAGGTTTAGTTACTCCCTTGAAGGTGACATCCGTCGTAATTTTTCCCACTACAGAGTGACGAGTTCCGTCCGCCGTGCTTAACCAGGTGGTAAAACGGTGGATTTGGTCCGCGTGCATTGCCAGTACCTCCCCTGCAAAATCGGCTGATATGCAATTCACACTGGCTCCCGTATCGACTAAACCTGACAATCGTTTTTGGAGGAGGTGTACTGACGCATATGGTCGAACGTCATCCCTCAATAATTCGTCTAAGTGTATGTCCTTCAGCACCTTCCTCGACTGCCTGACCCTTCTCCAGAAGCTCCGCATCCGACGCGTGGCTCGCTTTCTTCGCGGTGGGACAGTTGTAGCCAACTCCTCATGGAAGATGCGCTGTCGAGTAGCCAAATAATTCCGGAGTCTGACGTGGAAAGGTTTGACATGCCACGGAACTTTCACCTCACTATCATTTCCCTGCGCGTCCGCCTCGACAAAGGATGGCGTCAGTTGTGGAACTTCGGGAGAACTGTGTTTGGCGGTGCGAGTCAGCAGAATTGGAGTCATGTCTGGGGCTTGGTCATAGCTAGTGATGGAATCAGCCTTGGTTCGTCCGGGTTTTAGGAGTGCCGACGGGTGGTTGCGGCACTCGCTGGCAAGTTTTTTCGCAGTTTGCAATTTGCGCAATCGGGTGCGTACGTGTCGGCCTTCCCGCATCGGTAGCAGAAGAGCGTCGGTTCCGCTGGACATGCATAGAATCGATGCCCCGTTTGTCTGCAGTTCCAACAGACCGTCGGGCTTGTAATTGCTTCAAGGGAGGGTCGATCAATTCTTGCTGGGTTCTCAAGCTCCTGTGGTGCTCCGCTCCTCGGTACTGGTACTGGGTCAGCAATTAGGTGGTCCGCTACCATCAACTCCGCGGTGTGATGATTTCGTGGATTTGGTCCCGTTATGCGAGGTTGTGGACGGAAGGTACCTCGCCGCTCATCCAGTTGTTCTTGCCTACGGGCATGGAGGCGTAATCCCTGTATGGTGTTGATGGGAAAATGCAGAAGGCTGTTCTAAAGCTCCCAACGCATATGCTCTCTGATAATTTCTACCAGTTCGTCCTCGGGCATGGTTGTTCGCAAGCGAGTGCTCAATCTCACTATACTTGTGTAGTACTGGTCAAACGGTTCGTGAGCGCCTTGTTTCCATTTCTTTATCTGTTCCCTAAGTTTTCTCTCAGTGAAGCCGTCATCAAATCGATTGCGGAAGGCTACACTGAAAGAATTCCAAGTGGGACGTGGCGTCGACTCTTTAAAACTCCAGTACCAGTCGGCAGCGTCTCCGCTGAACAAAAGATGTGCATGCCGGAGGAAGGCCGAGAAATCACCTCCCAGGGTGCTGGATACTAACGCCTGAATCCGGAAAAGGAACCGGTCCGCTGATATCATAGCGTTGAAACCCGTGAAGTTCAGGCGCCAACTCTCCATGATACGAGGTGTCGGGTCTCGGAAAGGTGTCAATGCGTTCCCGGGGGGATCCGCATCTTCGATTGACCTGTTGTAAAGAACTGCCTCGGGGACTGGAGGTACGAACGGAGGTGCGGTGCTGTGTCGTGGTCTATACTCGGGAGCTCTGGGGTTCATTCCCCAGTTCCTTGGAGGTAGGGTCCATTGATCAGATGGTCGAGAGTGGGGCATAGCCGCACTGGGACTGGGCTCCCAGCCAAGCGGAGTTCTCACGCGGCTGGGTGGTTGGCTCAACGGGAGGTTCTGGAGCCTTCCCTCCAAGTTGCCAATCCTCTCAGACATATCTCGCATTAGCGTCACGAGGGTGTCAATGGAGTGGGTGGAAGGCGCGGGTGTAACCACGGCCGCAACAACTACAGCAGGAACTTCTCCGCCCACGGCTCCTTGCAAGTCCATCAGTGATTGGGGCGGTTTGGCCTCTGGGACCCCTTTCGCCACTGCTCCAAGCGTTGGGACGGGCGTTCCGAGGGGGACGTCTACGGCGGTCCACTCTATGGGTTGCCGGCATAGTGGGCAAAGCTCGGACGTGAGGAGGAGCTGTTGGACACAGGCACGATGGAAAAGGTGTCCACAATCCAATCGCACGCTGTGTACGCCCTCCACTACGTCTTCAAAGCAGATCCCGCAGTTAGCTGGTTGGACCGTTTTGGATCTGGTCCAACGCTTATCTGGGGTCCGCTTCGTTACCATATATGTTTTGCTGTGTGTGGTTAGTGCTAGTATTACTGAAAGAAAAAAACTATATAAAATATAAATATTACTATTATAACCCTAATATATATAAGCGGACAGAACTTAATACTAAATTAGTGGCCGATAGTGGCGAGCTATTAATAGTGGGGGAAAAAAATATTGGACAGCTACTTTCCCTTCCAGCAGTCGACTTCTCCAAAGGGAAATGAGAGTGCGTGGTAGTCTGCCGAAGAAAGGGTGCTTTCGGTCGATTTACAATAATTAACCCCATACCCACATATATTACAAAAACCGTCTCTAAACTACGTTAAATGACTCGACGAGACAAGTGGTAGAGCCACCGTAACGGTTTTGTACGCGGTCAAAATTCCCGACACGTGGAAGCATTCCGGGCTCCGCAACTCCAGCATACGCCACCGAACGTTGAACCGATACCACTCGTCTATCACGCATACGAAATAAGTAGAATCCTTCCGCGACATTAAGGCAAGGTAGCCTTCTATTTTCTTGAGAGTCCAGGCCGACGGAGAACCCTATCTGGCTGACAGTTCCATCAAGAAAATAGAAGGTCCTTACAGGGGTTAGCCTGGGACAACACATCGGAAGGATTCTGTCGCGAGAAAAAAAATCAAACAAAGGAGAGCGGAAGCTACAACTCACGTGAAGCGACTGCTAGTGTGTATCACACGACTCCACTGCTCCTGTTTGTGAGGCTCGAGTACCAAAGTACCTTACATCCTCCGTAAAGGACCAACTCGTCAGAAGACGCGAATCGTTTATCCCCTTAGGATGTTTTGGGCCCCACGTTGGGCGCCATTTGTAATGATTTTATGTCTACGTGCGAACGCGGAACCGACCTCTCATCGGTTCTTGACGTTAAGTCTGAGTAGTGCCAACGGATGGTATCAACCGGTCAACCAATCCGTGCACCGTAACCCATTCACGCGGTGGCTGCTTGTCGGCCAGCTAGATCGGAGAGGATTTCGGTCGCGGGTCTCCGAATGGGTTACGCTCATTTACAATATTCAGCCACCAATCCATGCCCGTTTTCAAACGCGTCACCAGAACAAAACCATACGGAGAGGAAACCTATTTTACGTTACTCCGTATTTCTTCATCAATCAGTCAAAGAACAAAGTCTAATTTTTACTTCGCGTTCCCGAATTTCCGACGCGGTACCGAAAAGTATACTACGTTAACTCATCCCGATGAAAGCTACTCTAATAAAACGGCAAAACAACAAAGGTACCGCGTACCGCGCGCGACGCGAAACTGACCTCAACGGATTTTCTCAAACCCTACCCTCGCGACGGCATACTTACCTTGCACCTCATTTCCCGCTGAAAAGAAGAACCACTGGAAAGGAAAGTCGTTATTAAGGTTAGCAATACATAGTTTTTTTATTATTTCATAAAAACAAAGGGGCTTTATATATATTACAGTCTTTCCGACGGTACTCCTTTTTTGTCTTCTATCTTACTTGTATTATTTGGTGTTTAAGAATTAGTTTAAAGAATATAAAAAAAACCTAAAATTCCGTATAATCTATTAAGTAGAATCCTAACCGCCATTGGCAAAAGGGTTGCGCTTATGTTATCAAACATTTCTTGAGAGTACCATATTAAGTTAGTACATACTATTATTTCTATTACTTATCATTCTTCTTGATTTCTTGTTATTTTTCTATGATTTCTTGTTATTTTTTTTTCATGATTATGTATTATATATTTTATATATGCTGGCATTTTACTGGTACCGATTTCTAAATTCAATGAATATATTCTTAAGGCCCAAGGGTATCAAACATGATAGGATGTGAATTTTCATTTTAGTCAATTGTCAATGATTTTGTTTAGTCTTTAAGAATATTAACTTCACATTTCTAAAATACAAAAAATTAATTATTTGATGCGAATAACTCGACGTTACTATACGAAATACTCATAAAAAAAAGAAAATATATTCTTCTTGTTTAGATCACACTTTTCCAAATTCTTCTTTGAGATGTATAAGATATTTTGAGGCACACTCACTAGAATTATAATATTAAGGACGGCCACGTTGTTGAAGCTGTTGTTGGTGCTGTTGTGGATTTTTTTTTTTTTTTATTGTTTGCATCATTTGTTAGAGTATTAATAGTGTCGGTTTTATGTCGTATTATTATTTAGGTAACTGTTAATTATTAACATGGTTCATTTTATATATATTTTTTTATTACCATTTGTATTATTTTCTATTTATTAATATGGTTTGTATTATTTTTTAAGATTGTAGGGATTATCCGTTATTTATTATTATGATTTGAAAAATTCCTAACAATTTATATGGATTAGTTGTTATTATTGTGTTTGTCATTTCGACATAGTTAAAAATATTCCGCCTTTAGTAGAACTTCCAAATAAAAAAAAAATGAAAGAAAGTATATACCCTTTAATTCTACTATTTATTTTAAATTTAGTATACAATTGTTTCGTTCTCTACTTGAGAACTTCCTCAGTACTACTATTCCCTAAACTATAAGGGTCCTAATATTTATACTAAACTCATTAACGTATTAATATGAATCTCTAATTACATCTAATCCCTCAAAGTACTTTTACTTAATCTCTAATTACCTGATCCTTTACCATTCAAAAATTTGTTTATCCTTAATTACTACTTAACTACCTTCATTATTTTGTAAGCTTGAATAGCCAGGTGTATCCGTTACCTGGGTCACCGTTCCAAATGTCCTGCGTCTTCCGATTGAATATCTCCAAGCTTTCTGCTACATCAAGCTTCCATCCGTTTGTAACCGTTTTCAGCATGCTTACGTTGTCCGCAGTGATGTCATGTTTTTCAAGGACTATATGCTCCGCTACTTTTGGTTTGAAGTTTTTTGCATCCTGCTTTTTGTTTTTGTTGGCTGCTTCCCTTAAGTGTTCGTTCCATCTGACACCTTGTGATCTCCTCGTTTGTCCAATGTAACATCCATTACATTTCGTACACGATACCTTGTAGACTCCACTCAGCTCCATTTTGGGAATGGGGTCCTTGGTTGATCCAAGCAAGTTCTGTATTTTTGTGGCCCGGCTCGTATAAACTAGGTCGATGTCTATGTTCCTCATAGCCCTCTTCATTGTTTCCGTCCTTGAGTCAAACGTTACAACCAATCTCTTCCGTTGCTCGACTTCCGCAGTTAGCGTTGTGAACTTTTTATTGAAGATCTCCTTCGTTCGTTTGGCTATCAATTTGGTGACTTCATCCGTAGGGTATCCATTCCACTCGGCTAGCTTATAAATGTGGGACGTTTCTTTTTTCAGACCTTCCTTATTCAATGGAAGCGTAAGCATTCGATTCACAAGCCAGCTAAATGTCGCCCATTTTTGCTGTTGGCAATGGTTTGAAGTGAAAGGAATTATCCGCATGGTGTCCGTTGGTTTGCGGTATATTTTGAATTCCAATCCATTAGCTCCTCTACATACCATTACGTCAAGGAATGGTAGCCGCCCCTCCGACTCCAG
This sequence comes from Odontomyia ornata, assembly GCA_963969285.1. Classification (NCBI taxonomy): domain Eukaryota; kingdom Metazoa; phylum Arthropoda; class Insecta; order Diptera; family Stratiomyidae; genus Odontomyia; species Odontomyia ornata. Next base: position 196,385,018 of record OZ017742.1, on the reverse strand, counting down.
CTCGTGGGTGAAACTGATGTTGTTGTGTATTGAGTTGATCGCCGTGATAGTTTGCTGGACCTGATCCTCTTTGATGATCGTGAAGATATCGTCTACATAACGCACCCATCGATGTGGCAGTTTACCTTCTTGTGCTAACTTCTCCTCCAAAAATGCCATAAAAACTTCGCTTAGAAACGGGGAAAGAGGGTTTCCCATTGGAGCACCACGTGTTTGCTTAAAAAATTCTCCCCTGAAGGTGAAATAGCTTTCACCCATGCAGAGTCTAGCCAGTTTCAAATACATTTTGGCTCGTGCTTTCCATTGTTCTCCTGATCCTTGTATCAGAATCCCTTCCTCAAGTAACGTAAGTGCTTCTTTGACCGGAATACTGGAAAAAAGTGCCTTAACGTCAAATGACACCATCGTATCCCCATCTTCCAAAGGCCCCCAGGACAAAACCCTTGAAGTAAATTCTGCCGAATTTGCTACTCATCTGGTAACAAATTTTTTGTCCATGTTATTGAATTCTTTGACCAACCACTTCGCAATTTTCTGAGTGGGAGCGTTTTCTGCTGACACAATTTTACGCATTTCATGGCCTGGCTTGTGAATCTTCGGAAGCCCTATGATCCTTGGCAGCGATGGGTTGGTTACTTTTAAGAATTTCTTGATTTCCTGAATCCATGGTTCACATTCTTTCAGCACTTTTTCCACTCTTTTTATTGACTCAGGAAGCGGATTATTTCGTAGACTGAAGTTTGGTCCCGTATTTATTTTTTCCCGCATTCTATTGTCGTAATCGGCCTTGTCCATGATCACTACGGCATTCCCTTTATCCGCTTTCATGTAGTAAACCGGTAGATTTTTGAGCTCCTTGATGATCCTATTCTCGTCCTGCTTTCCGACCCATCTAGTTTCTTTTCTCAGTGTATCTGCAGTGCGGGCTCTTATCTTTTGTTTTTCCTCTGCCGTCAGTCCATGCATGCTCGAAAGTCTATTGATCCCGGCTTCGATTTCCATGACGATATCTTCAGGTTTGGCTTTCGCGTTAATGGAGTATTTCAGCCCCATGTTCAGCGGATTCAGCTGAGCTTGCGTAAATACCTGGGAGGATTGATTGATGACTATGTTTTCGATTGTACGCACCTTGATTTGTTGGGACACTGTCACTTGTTCTCGTCTTAATTGATGAAACTTCTTTTCTAGTATTAATTTCTTCCGCTCACTTTCACACTCTTCCGCTACTTTCACTTTTGTTAGAAACAACGGGAAACCCAACGGATATTGTTTGGCCAGGCTCAAATGTAATTCGTATGCCTCTCTGCTTCTCTTGTCCAATTTTGCATAGAGTCTTTCAATACTCTCCTTCACCAACTGCATTTCCAGATACTTGATCATAGTACCTTTCTTGAACTGTATACTCGTCTTGATTTTAACGGTGTGGCTTTTCGGGGTGATGTTATTGTTCTTGCATTTTTTTAAAAAACTTAAATCCCTTCTTAGTGATGCGACAGACTTCCTTAAACTGATAAACTTATTGACTTCAGCGGTAGGCTTGGGTGCCATTTTAATAGTTAAAAATATTCCGTCTTTAGTAGAACTTTCAAATAAAAAAAAAATGAAAGAAAGTATATACCCTTTAATTCTACTATTTATTTTAAATTTAGTATACAATTGTTTCGTTCTCTACTTGAGAACTTCCTCAGCACTACTATTCCCTAAACTATAAGGGTCCTAATATTTATACTAAACTCATTAACGTATTAATATGAATCTCTAATTACATCTAATCCCTCAAAGTACTTTTACTTAATCTCTAATTACCTGATCCTTTACCATTCAAAAATTTGTTTATCCTTAATTACTACTTAACTACCTTCATTATTTTGTAAGCTTGAATAGCCAGGTGTATCCGTTACCTGGGTCGCCGTTCCAAATGTCCTGCGTCTTCCGATTGAATATCTCCAAGCTTTCTGCTACATCAAGCTTCCATCCGTTTGTAACCGTTTTCAGCATGCTTACGTTGTCCGCAGTGATGTCATGTTTTTCAAGGACTATATGCTCCGCTACTTTTGGTTTGAAGTTTTTTGCATCCTGCTTTTTGTTTTTGTTGACTGCTTCCCTTAAGTGTTCGTTCCATCTGACACCTTGTGATCTCCTCGTTTGTCCAATGTAACATCCATTACATTTCGTACACGATACCTTGCAGACTCCACTCAGCTCCATTTTGGGAATGGGGTCCTTGGTTGATCCAAGCAAGTTCTGTATTTTTGTGGCCCGGCTCGTATAAACTAGGTCGATGTCTACGTTCCTCATAGCCCTCTTCATTGTTTCCGTCCTTGAGTCAAACGTTACAACCAATCTCTTCCGTTGCTCGACTTCCACAGTTAGCGTTGTGAACTTTTTATTGAAGATCTCCTTCGTTCGTTTGGCTATCAATTTGGTGACTTCATCCGTAGGGTATCCATTCCACTCGGCTAGCTTATAAATGTGGGACGTTTCTTTTTTCAGGCCTTCCTTATTCAATGGAAGCGTGAGCATTCGATTCACAAGCCAGCTAAATGTCGCCCATTTTTGCTGTTGGCAATGGTTTGAAGTGAAAGGAATTATCCGCATGGTGTCCGTTGGTTTGCGGTGTATTTCGAATTCCAATCCATTAGCTCCTCTACATACCATTACGTCAAGGAATGGTAGCCGCCCCTCCGACTCCAGCTCGTGGGTGAAACTGATGTTGTTGTGTATTGAGTTGATCGCCGTGAGAGTTTGCTGGACCTGATCCTCTTTGATGATCGTGAAGATATCGTCTACATAACGCACCCATCGATGTGGCAGTTTACCTTCTTGTGCTAACTTCTCCTCCAAAAATGCCATAAAAACTTCGCTTAGAAACGGGGAAAGAGGGTTTCCCATTGGAGCACCACGTGTTTGCTTAAAAAATTCTCCCCTGAAGGTGAAATAGCTTTCACCAATGCAGAGTCTAGCCAGAGAACAATGGAAAGCACGAGCCAAAATTTATTTGAAACTGGCTAGACTCTGCATGGGTGGAAGCTATTTCACCTTCAGGGGAGAATTTTTTAAGCAAACACGTGGTGCTCCAATGGGAAACCCTCTTTCCCCGTTTCTAAGCGAAGTTTTTATGGCATTTTTGGAGGAGAAGTTAGCACAAGAAAGTCCTTGTTTTTGTTCTTAACCCTTGGTCGTTCTGAGGCCAAATGGTGGGAACATTCATTGCACCCTGTAGTACTGCTAAAACGGCTGGTACGGCATTGAAGGTGGGTATATTGTTGGCACAACTGCTGGTGGGTAAACTGCTGCAAACTGATCCCTTGGTATGTTGCTTTTCGGAGCCGGTGGAATAGCGGCATAATAAACGGCACCATTCGTTGCACATATAGTCTGTTCCTAAATAGCAGGAAGAATCCGGAAAAACAGACTATTAGAGCGGTGAAACGAAAACTCACTAATCAAATCGTAGTTACAATGCTACTTTTTAGGTTACCTTACATACCTTTCCGGTTGGCTCGAACTCGTATTCTTCTTCTTTTTCCCAATTCCTGCAATCCGACTTTTGATGGAAACGCTTTCCGCAATATTGACAAGGATATGGCCGTGTATCACTCTGTATAAGTAAGTGAGTCGATAATGTATTTGAGCGTTTGAATGTTTTCACACATTGTTTGCACTGAAAACTTCATTCGCGTCATTTCTCCTCCGTATCGCAATTTCTTATCGACGTTACGACCACCACCATGCACTATAATCGCCGTGGAATCAAGTCTTGCACTTTCCGTTTCAATTTTTACACTCCGGGACTACCTCGTGGGTGGCGGCCACACTTCAATTCCATGTGGCTGTTAAATTCTGTTGGCATCCCACGACAAAATAGACGTGGGATGTGCACTGGTCGCAGCCAACGCAAAATGACAAGCCACATAGCAGCAAAGTGTGTTGGTAGTGGTCACCAGCGGCGTCGCATGATTCATTACAGGGCAGTGTCCACGATGCCTACCAGGCATGGGGAGACTGGAGGAAACGCTGCTTGGCCCTATGACGTTTTTTTTTTTGTTGTGTATTGTTTTTTGTTTTTTTTTCTCAGCGTCGTAGGTCTTTGGCATGGTAAACTCCCAGCTCCCTTCCGGACATGTCCGCAATGAGGTACCGCGTGGGACTTAAAACTTGTAAGACTCGACACTTCACGAACTTCTTGTCTAGCTTGGCAGAGTAGTGCCGACCTGCTTCACTTTGTCTAAAATTCCGTTGGTAGATTTCGTCGCCTGCCATGAAGCCAGAAGGATGGGATCGCAGATCGTACCGCTCCTCCCCCACCCGTCTACTGTCTTCAATCCTCTCCCGGATTTGTTCTCGTAGAATTTGGAGTTTCTCGTGCGGCTCCAGCACCACTATTGGGTCTTCCAACCCTTTCAACTGCCGCAATAGCCGGTACGAGTTTCCGTGGCAAATCATATGTTGGCCGAACACGGCAAAGTATGGGAAGATGCCTGTGGTGGAGTGATAGGACGAACGCAGGGCACAGGTGATGGTGGAAATCCTGCGGTCCCAATCCTTCTGATCCGGTTGGACGTAGGCCCGAATGGCGGCTATGAGGGTGCGGTTCAACCGCTCGGACGGATTGGCTTGCGGAGAATAAACGGCAGTCCGCTGATGCGTAATGCCATACTTCTCCATTAATTCTCGAAATCTAGACGAGGTGAACTGAACTCCGTTGTCGGAGACCAGCTTCTCCGGTACTCCAAATATATGGAAAACGCGATTTTCCAGAAAACTGACTATGGGGCCGGTGTGCAGGTTTCGAAGAGTTTCCACAATCGGAAATTTGGACAAGTGGTCCAGGACCACGACAGCTCCCGTGTATCCCGAAGTCGAGCGAGGGTACGGACCGATGAGATCTATATACAGGCGCTGGAACACCCGCTCCGGTAATTCGAATTTTCCCATCGGGGGCCGAAGAACAGAATTGGGCGCTTTAGTGCATTTGCACAGCTCACAAGCGGCTACGTACTTTTTCACTTGCTGCGCCATCTTAGGCCAAAAGAAGCAAGTCTTCAGTCGCCGAAGCGTATGACCATAACCGCCGTGTGCACTCAATGGGTGGTCATGAGCCCGCTTAATCAATTCGCATGTCAGTTCTTCGGGCACCCATAACTTCCACTGTTCCTCTTCTTGAATGGGGTCTCCGGAGGCGTGTCTCATCCGCTTGTATATAAATCCCTCCATCACCCGTAGTTCTGGCAGCTGTGGCAACTGGTCCTGAATCGTATTCATCAGCTGGGTATAACATGCTGCCTTGAAGGCGGGATGGTCCAAGTCGATCCATAGGGGGCTGTCGTCCTCCTGGGCCAACTCGGCTCCTTCAGGGGGCGAACATCCTTGATAGTGTGTCCGGTACCACGTGCTGACTTCCTTTGCGGTGTCTTATCGTGAAGTCAAACGCCTGTAATTTCAAGGCCCATCTGGCCAAGCGGCCGTGGAGATCAGTTTGGCTCATCAGCCATTTCAGTGACGCATGATCAGTGACGATTTCACAAGGATTTCCTTCTACATATGCTCGAAAACGTTTCACTGCCAGCACAGCCGCCAGACATTCCTGCTCCGAGACCATGTAGTTTCGCTGGGCCTGGTTCAGCTTGTGGGACATGAAGGCTATAGGTCTCTCCTCGCCGTCTTGTGCAACCTGGACTAAGACTGCTCCCACCCCATGTTGACTCGCGTCACAATGGATTGAGAACGGTTTGTCAAAGTCCGGGCTGTGCAGTACGGGGGCTGTAGTCAGACTCTTCTTTAGCTCTTCAAAGGCTCGCAAGCTGGGCTCTTCCCAGACGAACTTACGTCCCTTACGCAGCATGTCGGTCAAAGGAGTGGTAATGGTGGCATAGTCACGCACAAAACGCTGCTACCATCCGCATAAGCCTAGGAATCAGCGTAACTGCTTGGTAGTCTTGGGTAATGGAAAAACGTCAATCGCTTGCGTCTTGTGCGGATCGGTCTTGATATTGCCATGCCCAATGATGTGACCCAAATACTTCACTTCCGTCATCACGAACTGACTCTTCTGTATGTTGATGGTTAACCCTGCCCTCCGGATGTGTAGAGCCACCTCCTGAAGCAGGTTGATGTGTTAGTTAAAGGTCTCGGTTATAAGCAGCAGATCGTCCAAGTACACGAAAACTTGGTGCCGCAAATGTGGTGGTATCACCTTATCCATAAGGCGCGTCATTGTTTGAGGGGCATTGCACAATCCGAATGGCATGGTCACGAAGTGATACAGGGGCCGACCTGGGACTGTGAAGGCTGTTTTCTCCTTTGAGTCAGGGTCTAACGGAATTTGCCAGAAGGCGTCCTTGAAGCCTAAGCTCGTGATGAAGTGGGCTTTAGGCAACCGACTCAAAATGCCTTCAATCAACGGTAGAGAGTATGCGTCCTTGACAGTGACGGCGTTCAAGCGTCTGGCATCTAAGCAAAGCCGGACCTTGTTCGGCTTGACAACTAAGGTGACCGGGGAAGCCCACGCGCTCTGCGATTCTTCGATCACGCCTAATGCTAGCATTCGATCAACTTCGGCATATAACAACTTTTCCCTTGGCCGGAGATATGGCAAAATGTCTCTGTTTGATGGGTTTAGCATCCCCCACATCTATTGTGTGTAACACCAGCGCCATCCGCCCGAGACCTTCCTTCTCATGCGATGGAAAAGCCGATATAGCCGAGTCAAGTCGCAGTTGCTGATGCACATCCAGTGTATGTCGTAATAAGTGAGTGGTTTGAGTTTGGTCAGGAACTGTGGTGACGGACTCCAGGGTCGTGCCGGAAAACAGTGCCGGGGCTAAGTTAAATTTTCGAACGAAATCCACCCCTAGATAAAGATTCTGGGTTAATTGAGGTATGATGTAAAATTCCAAAAGTTTAGTTACTCCCTTAAAGGTGACATCCGTCGTAATTTTTCCCACTACAGAGTGACGAGTTCCGTCCGCCGTGCTTAACCAGGTGGTAAAATGGTGGATTTGGTCCGCGTGCATTGCCAGTACCTCCCCTGCAAAATCGGCTGATATGCAATTCACACTGGCTCCCGTATCGACTAAACCTGACAATTGTTTTTGTAGGAGGTGTACTGACGCATATGGTCGAACGTCATCCCTCAATAATTCGTCTAAGTGTATGTCCTTCAGCACCTTCCTCGACTGCCTGACCCTTCTCCAGAAGCTCCGCATCCGACGCGTGGCTCGCTTTCTTCGCGGTGGGACAGTTGTAGCCAACTCCTCATGGAAGATGCGCTGTCGAGTAGCCGAATAATTCCGCAGTCTGACGTGGAAAGGTTTGACATGCCACGGAACTTTCACCTCACTATCATTTCCCTGCGCGTCCGCCTCGACAAAGGATGGCGTCAGTTGTGGAACTTCGGGAGAACTGTGTTTGGCGGTGCGAGTCAGCAGAATTGGAGTCATGTCTGGGGCTTCGTCATTGCTAGTGATGGAATCAGCCTTGGTTCGTCCGGGTTTTAGGAGGGCCGACGGGTGGTCGCGGCATTCGCTGGCAAGTTTTTTTGCAGTTTGCAATTTGCGCAATCAGGTGCGTACGTGTCGGCCTTCTCGCATTGGTAACAGAAGAGCGTCGGTTCCGCTGGACATGCATAGAATCGATGCCCCGTTTGTCTGCAGTTCCAACAGACCGTCGGGCTTGTAATTGCTTCAAGGGAGGGTCAATCAATCATTGCTGGGTCCTCAAGCTCCTGTGGTGCTCCGCTCCTCGGTACTGGTACTGGGTCAGCAAGTAGGTGGTCCGCTACCATCAACTCCGCGGTGTGATGATTTCGGGGATTTGGTCCCGTTATGCGAGGTTGTGGACGGAAGGTACCTCGCCGCTCATCCAGTTGTTCTTCCCTGTGGGCATGGAGGCGTAATCCCTGTATGGTGTTGATGGGAAAATGCAGAAGGCTGTTCTGAAGCTCCCAACGCATATTCTCTCTTATGAGTTCGTCCTCGGGCATGGTTGTTCGCAAGCGAGTGCTCAATCTCACTATACTTGTGTAGTACTGGTCAAACGGTTCGTGAGCGCCTTGTTTCCGTTTCTTTATTTGTTCCCTTAGTTCCCTCTCAGTCAAGCCGTCATCAAATCGATTGCGGAAGGCTACACTGAAAGAATTCCAAGTGGGACGTGGCGTCGACTCTTTAAAACTCCAGTACCAGTCGGCAGCATCTCCGCTGAACAAAAGATGTGCATGCCGGAGGAAGGCCGAGAAATCACCTCCCAGGGTGCTGGATACTAACGCCTGAATCCTGAAAAGGAACCGGTCCGCTGATATCATAGCGTTGAAACCCGTGAAGTTCAGGCGCCAACTCTCTATGATACGAGGCGTCGGGTCTCGGAAAGGTGTCAATGCGTTCCCGGGGGGATCCGCATCTTCGATTGACCTGTTGTAAAGAACTGCCTCGGGGACTGGAGGTACGAACGGAGGTGCGGTGCTGCGTCGTAGTCTATACTCGGGAGCTCTGGGGTCCATTCCCCAGTTCCTTGGAGGTAGGGTCCATTGATTAGATGGTCGAGAGTGGGGCATAGCCGCACTGGGTTTGGGCTCCCAGCCAAGCGGAGTTCTCACGCGGCTGGGTGGTTGGCTCATCGGGAGGTTCTGGAGCCTTCCCTCCAAGTTGCCAATCCTCTCAGACATATCTCGCATTAACGCCACGAGGGTGTCAATGGAGTGGGTGGAAGGCGCGGGTGTAACCTCGGCCGCAACAACTACAGCAGGAACTTCTCCGCCCACGGCTCCTTGCAAGTCCATCAGTGATTGGGGCGGTTCGGCCTCTGGGACCGCTTTCGCCACTGCTCCAAGCGTTGGGACGGGCGTTCCGAGGGGGACGTCTACGGCGGTCCGCTCTATGGGTCGCCGGCATAGTGGGCAAAGCTCGGACGTGAGGAGGAGCTGTTGGACACAGGCACGATGGAAAAGGTGTCCACAATCCAATCGCACGCTGTGTACGCCCTCCACTACGTCTTCAAAGCAGATCCCGCAGTTAGCTGGTTGGACCGTTTTGGATCTGGTCCAACGCTTATCTGGGGTCCGCTTCGTTGCCATATTTGTTTTACTGTGTGTGGTTAGTGCTAGTATTACTGAAAGAAAAAACTATATAAAATATAATTATTACTATTATAACCCTAATATATATAAGCGGACAGAACTTAATACTAAATTAGTGGCCGATAGTGGCGAGCTATTAATAGTGGGGAAAAAAAATATTGGACAGCTACTTTCCCTCTCAGCAGTCGACTCCTCCAAAGGGAAATGAGAGTGCGTGGTAGTCTGCCGAAGAAAGAGTGCTTTCGGTCGATTTACAATAATTAACCCCATACCCACATACGTTACAAAAACCGTCTCTAAACTACGTTAAATGACTCGACGAGACAAGTGGTAGAGCCACCGTAACGGTTTTGTATGCGGTCGAAATTCCCGACACGTGGAAGCATTCCGGGCTCCGCAACTCCAGCATACGCCACCGAACGTTGAACCGATACCACTCGTCTATCACGCATACGAAATAAGTAGAATCCTTCCGCGACATTAAGGCAAGGTAGCCTTCTATTTTCTTGAGAGTCCAGGCCGACGGAGAACCCTATCTGGCTGACAGTTCCATCAAGAAAATAGAAGGTCCTTACAGGGGTTAGCCTGGGACAGCACATCGGAAGGATTCTGTCGCGAGAAAAAAAATCAAACAAAGGAGAGCGGAAGCTACAACTCACGTGAAGCGACTGCTAGTGTGTATCACACGACTCCACTGCTCCTGTTTGTGAGGCTCGAGTACCAAAGTACCTTACATCCTCCGTTAAGGACCAACTCGTCAGAAGACGCGAATCTTTTATCCCCTTAGGATGTTTTTGGGCCCCACGTTGGGCGCCATTTGTAATGATTTTATGTCTACGTGCGAACGCGGAACCGACCTCTCATCGGTTCTTGACGTTAAGTCTGAGTAGTGCAAACGGATGGTACCAACCGGTCAACCAATCCGTGCACCGTAACCCATTCACGCGGTGGCTGCTTGTCGGCCAGCTAGATCGGAGAGGATTTCGGTCGCGGGTCTCCGAATGGTTTACGCTCATCTACAATATTCAGCCACCAATACATGCCCGTTTTCAAACGCGTCACCAGAACAAAACTATACGGAGAGGAAACCTATTTTACGTTACTCCGTATTTCTTCATCAATCAGTCAAAGAACAAAGTCTAATTTTTACTTCGCGTTCCCGAATTTCCGACGTGGTACCGAAAAGTATACTACGTTAACTCATCCCGACGAAAGCTACTCTAATAAAACGGCAAAACACCAAAGGTACCGCGTACCGCGCGCGACGCGAAACCGACCTCAGCGGATTTTCTCAAACCCTACCCTCGCGACGGCATACTTACCTTGCACCTCATTTCCCGCTGAAAAGAAGAACCACTGGAAAAGAAAGTCGTTATTAAGGTTAGCAATACATTGTTTTTTTATTATTTCATAAAAACAAAGGGGCTTTATATATATTACAGTCTTTCTGACGGTACTCCTTTTTTTGTCTTCTATCTTACTTGTATTATTTGGTGTTTAAGAATTAGTTTAAAGAATATAAAAAAAAACCTAAAATTTCGTATAATCTATTAAGTAGAATCCTAACCGCCATTGGCAAAAGGGTTGCGCTTATGTTATCAAACATTTCTTGAGAGTACCATATTAAGTTAGTACTTATTATTATTTCTATTACTTATCATTTATAAACATGGGTTGTATGATTTCTTGTTATTTTTTTTTTCATGATTATGTATTATATATTTTATATATGCTGGCATTTTACTGGTACCGATTTCTAAATTCAATGAATATATTCTTCAGGCCCAAGGGTATCAAACATGATAGGATGTGAATTTTCATTTTTGTCAATTGTCAATGATTTTGTTTATTCTTTAAGAATATTAACTTCACATTTCTAAAATACAAAAAATAAATAATTAGATGCGAATAACTCGACGTTACTATACGAAATACTCATAAAAAAAAGAAAATATATTCTTCTTGTTTAGATCACACTTTTCCAAATTCTTCTTTGAGATGTATAAGATATTTTGAGGCACACTCACTAGAATTATAATATTAAGGACGGCCACGTTGTTGAAGCTGTTGTTGGTGCTGTTGTGGATTTTTTTTTTTTTATTGTTTGCATCATTTGTTAGAGTATTAATAGGGTCGGTTTTATGTCGTATTATTATTTAGGTTACTGTTAATTATTAACATGGTTCATATTATATACATACTTTTTTATTAAAATTTGTATTATTTTCTATTTATTAATATGGTTTGTATTATTTTTTAAGATTGTAGGGATTATCCGTTATTTATTATTATGATTTGTAAAATTCCTAACAATTTATATGGATTTTTTTTCTTTTTGTGGTAGGGAGGTGAAGGCATTTATGCCCGCCGAGTCTGGCAGTGTGGGACTCCCATGGAGGATACCTTTGGACTACCCACTAAACACCTCCCCTGTCAATCTGAGAACCTAGCCTGGAACCGTTTGACACATTACTTCGGGCCAGGTCTCGTTTTGTTACGCCAAAGGGCGCCTTCAAGCTGGGGAGTCCCTTTCCTAGCGGGAGGGGAGAGGGGAAGAGGAATTGCCAGAAGAGCGATCCCCCAGCCCCAGTGCCTCCGGCTGCTGTGAGTCCCTTTTATCTTTTAGGACTGCCCGCGCATAATGTGCCACCTGGTTCCATTTGTCAACCGATTCGAGCATCACCGCAACTATATTATCCGGGGTGAGCTCTCCCGTCTCCCTGTAGAGTTCCCTTCGCAACCTGGCCCATTTGGTACACGCAAAAAATGTGTGACAGGCATTGTCCTCCTCTCCTGGGCAAAACCGACAATCGGGAGACCGTGACTTGCCGATCTTGTGCAGGTAGGACTGAAAACACCCATGCCCGCTCAAAAGCTGGGTAAGATAGAAGTCAGTCTCACCATGCCTTCGATTTAGCCACGGTCGCACATCCGGGATGAGGCGCGCAGTCCACCTTCCCTTCGTGCAATTCCCACAAGACTGCTGCCAATCGTTGAGCGAGCGTTGTCTCTCCTCGCGGACAACCATCTCCCTCGCATCCTCGTTTCGGCGCAGGTAAAAAGCGCGGCGCTCTCTAGCAAGGAGGGCGACAGGTATCACGCCTGCAATCACTCTCACCGCCGAGTCGGAGACTGTTGGATACGAAGATGCAATTCTCAGTGCTCCTCTTCTCTGAACCTGTGCCAATCGTTTTCGGTATACCTCCTTGCTGAGAGCGTCACCCCATACCTCTGCTCCGTACATTAGCACTGACCCTACAGCACTCATCAAGAGGCGTCTTCTTGATGGGCTGGGTCCCCCTACGTTGGCCATAAGTCGACTCAGGGCCGATATTCCCGAAGCAGCCTTCTCAGCAATCGCCCTGATTTGCTCAGAGAAACTCATCCTCGAGTCGATCAGTAGCCCCAGGTACTTCACCGCTGGCTTTGATTCGATCTGTATATCTCCAATACTGATCATCCTTTCTCTAGGGATTCTCTTTTTTGTCAAGATGACCACTTCGGTTTTCTCCAGTGCTAAACTGAGCCCGCGAGCAGTCATCCAGTCCCTCACTCGGCGCATTAGCATACCTAGCCTAAGTTGCGCTTGTTCAACGGTGCGCCCGGCGACCAGAGCCGCAACATCATCCGCATAGCCGACCAAGCGCGACTCATCTGGCATCTCAAGTCTCAGTAGCCCGTCGTAAGACACGTTCCACAGGTCCGGACCAAGGATAGATCCCTGGGCAACACCCGATGTAATTTCCATCCTTCGTTGGCCCTGTGTCGTGTCGTAGAGCAGGCTTCGGTCCTTTAGGTAGTTCCTCAAAAGCCGCATTAGATATTCTGGAACTTGAAAAGAGTTTTCCAGCGTGTCCAGAACATCCACCCATCTAGCGGAGTTGAAGGCATTCCTGACGTCGAGTGTCACCAACAGGACGATCCGTCGCTTGGTGCGACTATATGCCTCTGCCTTTCGGACCGTGTGCACCACCTCTGCAATCGCATCAATGGTAGAACGTCCTGCTCTAAAGCCGTACTGCCGAGGAGATAGGTCCCCAGCAGCACGAATCGCGTCAGTGAGTCTTCCCTTGATGAGTTTCTCTAGCACTTTCCCAGCCGTGTCTAGCATGCATAACGGGCGGTATGCAGACGGCGATTCGGGATTTCCCTTCCCCTTGCTGACCAGCACGAGCCTCGCCACCTTCCATCGTACCGGGAAAACCCCGTCCCGTAGGCAAGCGTTGAATGTGCTGAGCAGCAAGTCAGGACAATGGTGATAGACGAGCTGCAAAACCTCAGCTGGAACACCATCTGGACCTGGAGCCTTCCCCGCTTTCAGGGAGAGGACTGCCTCCTCCAGTTCCAGCTGTGTGAAGAGTGGGCACTCGACTGCTGTAACAATTTATATGGATTAGTTGTTATTATTGTGTTTGTCATTTCAACATATTTTCACCCTATGATAAACTAACGCGGATAATCTGATACACCTCTCAAAGTTTTTGTTTTATATATGTATATATATATATATATATATATATATATATATATATATATATATATATAAGTCTAATCAAGTTGTAATAAAATTGACTCCATTGCTTGAAGTCAGAATACAATTTCCTGATTTTCTGGAATGTAGGATTTACAGGTACCTTACAATTATCATTAGATGTCGGTATTTAAGAGATTGCTATTAAAAGTAATTTGTGTGACCCGTATCCATTTCATCTAACTGATAAAGGCTTATCTTAAGTCTATCTGAAAAACATAATTTCCTCATATCTTTTTTTTTTGTCTTTCTGTGAATTTTTGGTTGTAGCCTTCTCCTATCTAAATGATAGAAATAAGATACATTGGAAAACGATAGGGCACTACTATTTAGGCTTATATTGTTTTCTGAAATTTGCACCAAAATTTACGTCACCCTTCATTCTTTTATCGTAAGTATAAATAATATTGCATTTGGGAAAAATTATCGTGCTCATTTAGATCTTAAAAGTAAGTAGGCAAGATCATCCAATATTTCATATATATGAAATAAAAAAAAATGGAATAGTCCTTACTGAAAATAGTTAGACCGGGAATTTAAATAAATCACTACTCCTCTTAATAAATGTTACCTCGTTTTTTCGTTGAGTGTTCATTATGCTTATGAGATTTGGTGAAAGCGTTTGTAGCGGCAGTTGTAGTTTTTTTTTTTTTTTTTGAATGAATTCAAGTGCGTCTTCTCCTTTGAACTATGATTGGATGAGTTTTTCTCCTTGCCTATGCTCTTCCCTTTTTCCTTATTCTGTCCTTGTTTTTGTTCTTAACCCTTGGTAGTTCTGAGGCCAAATGGTGGGAACATTCATTGCACCCTGTAGTACTGCTAAAACGGCTGGTACGGCATTGAAGGTGGGTATATTGTTGGCACAACTGCTGGTGGGTAAACTGCTGCAAACTGATCCCTTGGTATGTTGCTTATCGGAGCCGGTGGAGTAGCGGCATAATAAACGGCACCATTCGTTGCACATATAGTCTGTTCCTAAATAGCAGGAAGCATCCGGAAAAACAGATTATTAGAGCGGTGAAACGAAAACTCACTAATCGAATCGTAGTTACAATGCTACTTTTTAGGTTACCTTACATACCTTTCCGGTTGGCTCGTACTCGTATTCTTCTTCTTTTTCCCAATTCCTGCAATCCGACTTTTGATGGAAACGCTTTCCGCAATATTGACAAGGATATGGCCGTGTATCACTCTGTATAAGTAAGTGAGTCGATAATGTATTTGAGCGTTTGAATGTTTTCACACATTGTTTGCACTGAAAACTTCGTTCGCGTCATTTCTCCTCCGTATCGCAATTTCTTATCGACGTTACGACCGCCACCATGCACTATAATCGCCGTGGAATCAAGTCTTGCACTTTCCGTTTCAATTTTCACACTCCGGGACTACCTCGTGGGTGGCGGCCACTACCTCCACACTTCAATTCCATGTGGCTGTCAAATTCTGTTGGCATCCCACGACAAAATAGACGTGGGATGTGCACTGGTCGCAGCCAACCCAAAATGACAAGCCACCTAGCAGCAAAGTGTGTTGGTAGTGGTCACCAGCGGCGTCGCATGATTCATTACAGGGCAGTGTCCACGATGCCTACCAGGCATGGGGAGACTGAAGGAAACGCTGCTTGGCTCTATGACGTTTTTTTTTTGTTGTGTTTTGGGTTTTTGTTTTTTTTTCAGCGTCCTAGGTCCTTGGCATGGTAAACTCCCAGCTCCCTTCCGGACATGTCCGCAATGAGGTACCGCGTGGGACTTAAAACTTGTAAGACTCGACACTTCACGAACTTCTTGTCTAGCTTGGCAGAGTAGTGCCAACCTGCTTCACTTTGTCTAAAATTCCGTCGGTAGATTTCGTCGCCTGCCTTGAAGCCAGAAGGATGGGATCGCAGATCGTACCGCTCCTCCCCCACCCGTCTACTGTCTTCAATCCTCTCCCGGATTTGTTCTCGTAGAATTTGGAGTTTCTCGTGCGGCTCCAGCACCACTATTGGGTCTTCCAACCCTTTCAACTGCCGCAATAGCCGGTACGAGTTTCCGTGGCAAATCATATGTTGGCCGAACACGGCAAAGTATGGGGAGATGCCTGTGGTGGAGTGATAGGACGAACGCAGGGCACAGGTGATGGTGGAAATCCTGCGGTCCTAATCCTTCTGATCCGGTTGGACGTAGGCCCGAATGGCGGCTATGAGGGTGCGGTTCAACCGCTCGGACGGATTGGCTTACGGAGAATAAACGGCAGTCCGCTGATGCGTAATGCCATACTTCTCCATTAATTCTCGAAATCTAGACGAGGTGAACTGAACTCCGTTGTCGGAGACCAGCTTCTCCGGTACTCCAAATATATGGAAAACGCGATTTTCCAGAAAACTGACTATGGGGCCGGTGTGCAGGCTTCGAAGAGTTTCCACAATTGGAAATTTGGACAAGTGGTCCAGGACCACGACAGCTCCCGTGTATCCCGAAGTCGAGCGAGGGTACGGACCGATGAGATCTATATACAGGCGCTGGAACACCCGCTCCGGTAATTCGAATTTTCCCATCGGGGGCCGAAGAACAGAATTGGGCGCTTTAGTGCATTTGCACAGCTCACAAGCGGCTACGTACTTTTTCACTTGCTGCGCCATCTTAGGCCAAAAGAAGCAAGTCTTCAGTCGCCGAAGCGTATGACCATAACCGCCGTGTGCACTCAATGGGTGGTCATGAGCCCGCTTAATCAATTCGCATGTCAGTTCTTCGGGCACCCATAACTTCCACTGTTCCTCTTCTTGAATGGGGTCTCCGGAGGCGTGTCTCGTCCGCTTGTATATAAATCCCTCCATCACCCGTAGTTCTGGCAGCTGTGGCAACTGGTCCTGAATCGTATTCATCAGCTGGGTATAACATGCTGCCTTGAAGGCGGGATGGTCCAAGTCGATCCATAGGGGGCTGTCGTCCTCCTGGGCCAACTCGGCTCCTTCAGGGGGCGAACATCCTTGATAGTGTGTCCGGTACCACGTGCTGACTTCCTTTGCGGTGTCTTATCGTGAAGTCAAACGCCTGTAATTTCAGGGCCCATCTGACCAAGCGGCCGTGGAGATCAGTTTGGCTGATCAGCCATTTCAGTGACGCATGATCAGTGACGCATGATCAGTGACGATTTCACAAGGATGTCCTTCTACATATGCTCGAAAACGTTTCACTGCCAGCACAGCCGCCAGACATTCCTGCTCCGAGACCATGTAGTTTCGCTGGGCCTGGTTCAGCTTGTGGGACATGAAGGCTATAGGTCTCTCCTCGCCGTCTTGTGCAACCTGGACTAAGACTGCTCCCACCCCATGTTGACTCGCGTCACAATGGATTGAGAACGGTTTGTCAAAGTCCGGGCTGTGCAGTACGGGGGCTGTAGTCAGACTCTTCTTTAGCTCTTCAAAGGCTCGCAAGCTGGGCTCTTCCCAGACGAACTTACGTCCCTTACGCAGCATGTCGGTCAAAGGAGTGGTAATGGTGGCATAGTCACGCACAAAACGCTGCTACCATCCGCATAAGCCTAGGAATCAGCGTAACTGCTTGGTAGTCTTGGGTAATGGAAAAACGTCAATCGCTTGCGTCTTGTGCGGATCGGTCTTGATATTGCCATGCCCAATGATGTGACCCAAATACTTCACTTCCGTCATCACGAACTGACTCTTCTGTATGTTGATGGTTAACCCTGCCCTCCGGATGTGTAGAACCACCTCCTGAAGCAGGTTGATGTGTTCGTTAAAGGTCTCGGTTATAAGCAGCAGATCGTCCAAGTAAACGAAAACTTGGTGCCGCAAATGTGGTGGTATCACCTTATCCATAAGGCGCGTCATTGTTTGGGGGGCATTGCACAATCCGAATGGCATGGTCACGAATTGGTACAGGGGCCGACCTGGGACTGTGAAGGCTGTTTTCTCCTTTGAGCCCGGGTTTAAGGAATTTGCCAGAAGGCGTCCTTGAGGTCTAAGCTCGTGATGAAGTGGGCTTTACGCAACCGACTCAAAATGCCTTCAATCAACGGTAGAGGGTATGCGTCCTTGACAGTGACGGCGTTCAAGCGTCTGGCATCTAAGCATAGCCGGACCTTATTCGGCTTGACAACTAAGGTGACCGGGGAAGCCCACGCGCTCTGCGATTCTTCGATCACGCCTAATGCTAGCATTCGATCAACTTCGGCATATAACAACTTTTCCCTTGGCCGGAGATATGGCAAAATGTCTCTGTTTGATGGGTTTAGTATCCCCCACATCTATTGTGTGTAACACCAGCGCCGTCCGCCCGAGACCTTCCTTCTCATGCGATGGAAAAGCCGATATAGCCGAGTCAAGTCGCAGTTGCTGATGCACATCCAGTGTATGTCGTAATAAGTGAGTGGTTTGAGTTTGGTCAGGAACTGTGGTGACGGACTCCAGGGTCGTGCCGGAAAACAGTGCCGGGGCTAAGTTAAATTTTCGAACGAAATCCACCCCTAGATAAAGATTCTGGGTTAATTGAGGTATGATGTAAAATTTCAGAGGTTTAGTTACTCCCTTGAAGGTGACATCCGTCATAATTTTTCCCACTACAGAGTGACGAGTTCCGTCCGCCGTGCTTAACCAGGTGGCAAAATGGTGGATTTGGTCCACGTGCATTGCCAGTACCTCCCCTGCAAAATCGGCTGATATGCAATTCACACTGGCTCCCGTATCGACTAAACCTGACAATCGTTTTTGCAGGAGGTGTACTGACGCATATGGTTGAACGTCATCCCTCAATAATTCGTCTAAGTGTATGTCCTTCAGCACCTTCCTCGACTGCCTGACCCTTCTCCAGAAGCTCCGCATCCGACGCGTGGCTCGCTTTCTTCGCGGTGGGACGGTTGTAGCCAACTCCTCATGGAAGATGCGCTGTCGAGTAGCCAAATAATTCCGCAGTCTGACGTGGAAAGGTTTGACATGCCACGGAAATTTCACCTCGCTATCATTTCCCTGCGCGTCCGCCTCGACAAAGGATGGCGTCAGTTGTGGAACTTCGGGAGAACTGTGTTTGACGGTGCGAGTCAGCAGAATTGGAGTCATGTCTGGGGCTTGGTCATAGCTAGTGATGGGACCAGCCAATGTTCGTCCGGGTTTTAGGAGTGCCGACGGGTGGTCGCGGCAATCGCTGGCAAGTTTTTTCGCAGTTTGCAATTTGCGCAATCAGGTGCGTACGTGTCGGCCTTCCCGCATCGGTAACAGAAGAGCGTCGGTTCCGCTGGACATGCATAGAACCGATGCCCCGTTTGTCGGCAGTTCCAACAGACCGTCGGGCTTGTAATTGCTTCAAGGGAGGGTCGATCAATCATTGCTGGGTCTTCAAGCTCCTGTGGTGCTCCGCTCCTCGGTACTGGTACTGGGTCAGCAAGTAGGTGGTCCGCTACCATCAACTCCGCGGTGTGACGATTTCAGGGATTTGGTCCCGTTATGCGAGGTTGTGGACGGAAGGTACCTCGCCGCTCATCCAGTTGTTCTTGCCTACGGGCATGGAGGCGTAGTTCCTGTATTGTGTTGATGGGAAAATGCAGAAGGCTGTTCTGAAGATCCCAACGCATATGCTCTCTGATAATTTCTACCAGTTCGTCCTCGGGCATGGTTGTTCGCAAGCGAGTCCTCAATCTCACTATACTTGTGTAGTACTGGTCAAACGGTTCGTGAGCGCCTTGTTTCCGTTTCTTTATCTGTTCCCTTAGTTCTCTCTCAGTGAAGCCGTCATCAAATCGATTGCGGAAGGCTGCACTGAAAGAATTCCAAGTGGGACGTGGCGTCGACTCTTTAAAACTCCAGTACCAGTCGGCAGCGTCTCCGCTGAACAAAAGATGTGCATGCCGGAGGAAGGCCGAGAAATCACCTCCCAGGGTGCTGGATACTAACGCCTGAATCCTGAAAAGGAACCGGTCCGCTGATATCATAGCGTTGAAAACCGTGAAGTTCAGGCGCTAACTCTCCATGATACGAGGCGTTCCCGGGGGGATCCGCATCTTCGATTGACCTGTTGTAAAGAACTGCCTCGAGGACTGGAGGTACGAACGGAGGTGCGGTGCTGTGTCGTGGTCTATACTCGGGAGCTCTGGGGTCCATTCCCCAGTTCCTTGGAGGTAGGGTCCATTGATCAGATGGTCGAGAGTGGGGCATAGCCGCACTAGGATTGGGCTCCCAGCCAAGCGGAGTTCTCACGCGGCTGGGTGGTTGGCTCATCGGGAGGTTCTGGAGCCTTCCCTCCAAGTTGCCAATCCTCTCAGACATATCTCGCATTAACGCCACGAGGGTGTCAATGGAGTGGGTGGAAGGCGCGGGTGTAACCTTGGCCGCAACAACTACAGCAGGAACTTCTCCGCCCACGGCTCCTTGCAAGTCCATCAGTGATTGGGGCGGTTCGGCCTCTGGGACCCCTTTCGCCACTGCTCCACGCGTTGGGACGGGCGTTCCGAGGGGGACGTCTACGGCGGACCGATCTATGGGTCGCCGGCATAGTGGGCAAAGCTCGGGCATGAAGAGGAGCTGTTGGACACAGGCACGATGGAAAAGGTGTCCACAATCCAATCGCACGCTGTGTACGCCCTCCACTACGTCTTCAAAGCAGATCCCGCAGTTAGCTGGTTGGGCCGTTTTGGATCTGGTCCAACGCTTATCTTGGGTCCACTTCGTTACCATATTTGTTTTGCTGTGTGTGGTTAGTGCTAGTTTTACTGAAAGAAAAAAACTATATAAAATATAAATATTACTATTATAACCCTAATATATATAAGCGGACAGAACTTAACACTAAATTAGTGGCCTATAGTGGCGAGCTATTAATAGTGGGGAAAAAAAATATTGGACAGCTACTTTCCCTTCCAGCAGTCGACTCCTCCAAAGGGAAATGAGAGTGCGTGGTAGTCTGCCGAAGAAAGGGTGCTTTCGGTCGATTTACAATAATTAACCCCACACCCACATACATTACAAAAACCGTCTCTAAACTACGTTAAATGACTCGACGAGACAAGTGGTAGAGCCACCGTAACGGTTTTGTACGCGGTCAAAATTCCCGACGCGTGGAAGCATTCCGGGCTCCGCAACTCCAGCATACGCCACCGAACGTTGAACCGATACCACTCGTCTATCACGCATACGAAATAAGTAGAATCCTTCCGCGACATTAAGGCAAGGTAGCCTTCTATTTTCTTGAGAGTCCAGGCCGACGGAGAACCCTATCTGGCTGACAGTTCCATCAAGAAAATAGAAGGTCCTTACAGGGGTTAGCCTGGGACAACACATCGGAAGGATTCTGTCGCGAGAAAAAAAAAATCAAACAAAGGAGAGCGGAAGCTACAACTCACGTGAAGCGACTGCTAGTGTGTATCACACGACTCCACTGCTCCTGTTTGTGAGGCTCGAGTACCAAAGTACCTTACATCCTCCCGTAAAGGACCAACTAGTCAGAAGACGCGAATCTTTTATCCCCTTATGATGTTTTTGGGCCCCACGTTGGGCACCATTTGTAATGATTTTATGTCTACGTGCGAACGCGGAACCAACCTCTCATCGGTTCTTGACGTTAAGTCTGAGTAGTGCCAACGGATGGTACCAACCAGTCAACTAATCCGTGCACCGTAACCCATTCACGCGGTGGCTGCTTGTCGGCCAGCTAGATCGGAGAGGATTTCGGTCGCGGCTCTCCGAATGGGTTACGCTCATCTACAATCTTCAGCCACCAATACATGCCCGTTTTCAAACGCGTCACCAGAACAAAACCATACGGAGAGGAAACCTATTTTACGTTACTCCGTATTTCTTCATCAATCAGTCAAAGAACAAAGTCTAATTTTTACTTCGCGTTCCCGAATTTCCGACGCGGTACCAAAAAGTATACTACGTTAACTCATCCCGACGAAAGCTACTCAAATAAAACGGCAAAACACCAAAGGTACCGCGTACCGCGCGCGACGCGAAACCGACCTCAGCGGATTTTCTCAAACAGGAGCAAAAGTATATAGCTGATTTAAGCCTTTATCGAATACGTCATCGATTTTACGATTCCGGCCATTATATTACGATAGCGACGGTTTAACCCACGAATAATAATAAGGCCATAGCATTTTTGCTAAATAGCAGCTGCAAATAGAACAAATTTTTTTCTTATGGTACTGACAGAGTAGAGAGAATTGGTCTAAAAGTGCAGATGTATGGGAAACAAAAACTTGAATTTGTAAGCAATTGAACCAACAAATGGTAAATTTTAATCCATCTTTTACACGTGCCTCTCATATCCTGTTGACAGCTTCTCGATTGCAGGTGCTAATTAGTATATATTGGCATTGGTAAGGCTTTGGCAGAGCATATCTACTAAATAGCAGCTGCAATTAGAACAAATTTTATTTCTTACGGTACTTAGGGAGTAGAGAGAATTGAACTAAAAGTGCGTATGTATGGTAAACAAAAACTTGACTTTGCTTGCAATTTTACCAACACATGGTAAACTTTAATCCATCTTTTACACGTTTATTTGCCTCTCTTTTCATTTTGACAGCTCCTCGATTGCAGGTGCTAGTTAGTATATATGCTCTGGCTTTGGTTTGAATCAATTCCGCATACATGTACGCACACCTAGAGTACATAGCCATAGACTTTTCCATTTTCATCATATTCTTCATTGCCTTTTCCATGTGATGTTTACTCATTGGAAAGGAACAAGCAGAAGTCATCCGAGTTTCAAAGCGTCGTTTTGGTGTTTTGATGCAAGTGTCGTGTTCTTCGATGTTCATTTGGTGGATGTAAATCTTGTTTCCGTGTGATCATATATGGATCATGATTTCAGTGCTAGCTGGTGAATAGCTAACAACCTTGAGTAGGTTCTAATTTTACGATTTATCAATTCTGGTAAGATACATTTGTTTTGCGAAGTGTGCAGCATTCAGATGCATGTTATTCACAGCAGACAAGACGATCGATATTTATATTGACAACGCTATTAGGTTGTCTAGTTTGCTTCTAACGCGCTGAAATTTTGGCATTGTGATTATAGGTAACTAAATAATAAGTGGGCGCGATATCAGGATAAAGTGCCTTAGAAAATTTCAATACTTGCTAGGATACTCCCAGATCTCATAAATTTATTTAGGTAGTACCCTGGATTTTTGTTTGAAAAATTTCACGAAGAATACCTTAGTATTAGCATTGAAATATGGAAAGCATTTTAAAACAATTCCAAATTGAAGCTGCAGTAAGATTCAGTTCGTATGAATGGTTCGTAAAATGTTGGCATACACCCTGTTTCTATATTTTACTTTATTACATGTATGCGCAAGAACAGTTCGAGTCGGTATTGTTTCCGCCAATATTGTCACTCGGGCAAGGATAGTAGCAACAAATAAAATGAATATTAATTAACCTTAATTTAATATCACTAATTTATAACAATCATGACAGCCGGCTGTATATTATTAGACTATGTTATAGTGCAATATGCGCCTTAATTGAAAGCAATTGTTTTGTGTACTGGTAGTACACACGATTTATCAAAAAATTTGTCAATGCTGTTGTAATATTTGAAGCCGTTTTATTTGTTTTTTCTTCAATGAAATAATTTAATTTTTTGGTTCTTCAATCTCGTTTACATGGGTGGCCTGTGTGTTGCATCAATTAATTGTTTTGGTCTCATATTAAGTATTGTAAGGGGCAGAGTTTTATATCGTTCGGGTTTAGTAATTACAAACTCCTTGCTATGCATTCGACGCGAAGAAAATTAGCGTGGTAAATATAGCCAAACAAATATTGTTGGGGCTTTCCTGATGTATGTAGGTAGAAAACATAAGATAACAACCATACTTCTAACAACGTGCAATGCATTTTAACCTTACATTATATGCAAAACATACCAGCAATATATTTCAAATCGACTCTCTCATTTGTTGTTATTCTGATTTATGTTAGGCTTGAGTGATTGTGCAGCGATAGGGGCTGACTATTTTTGTTTGCTTAGAACCTGATATAGATTAAGCTGCCGTATCTCCAAGATTGCCGAGGTACGAGATATCTTGTCAACGCAAATTAATCAATCAATCTCGTAGTGGATTTTCCTTCTCAATTAAATGTATCATATACCAGGAAACATCATCTGTTGAATTTATTGGCAAAATCTACGAGGTAGTCCGTATTATTGTTATTTTTTTTCAATTGGCTGTTGATACGCTTTTAGTGTAGTACTGTCAGTTTAAAAATCACTCCCTGGCACCCAGGGCTGGTTATCCAATCTTTTTGAACTATAGTATCTGATGCTTGCTAAAATCCAGGCTTTTTCCACATTTTAAAACATTGGGCTACGTCTCCTCAGCTTCTACACGTCAATGTTCGGTTCATTTAGTAATCTTTATTTCACCATACGACTAGTTCGTACTCACAATGTTATACATTGTGACAAAAAAGTACCCGGAAATTGCAAATAAAACGCAAAATATTTAATTATTCATCAATATTGATTTTGTCGCCTTCAAAGTAATCCCCATCAGATGCACTACACTTACGCCAACGATTTTTTCAATCCTCGAAACACATTTCACAAGCACTTTTTGGGATGGCCTTCAGCGAGTTTTGTTTTACATTGTGACAAAAAAGTACACGGAAACTGCAAATATAACGCAAAATATTTAATTGTGCATCAAAATCACACTGAGCCAAATCTGGTGAATACGGTGGTTGATCGATGGTATTTATTGCGTTTTTGGCTTCAAATTCGGTCACAATCACAAAATCGTAACGCACTACTTGAGGTGTAGCGACTTAAACAGCTGCTGTAAACAAACTGGTTGACAGATCGCGCTCATATTTGGCATACTAATTAAGGACAGTCCTTCCAACATAACAAAATACATTTTTTTGAAGTAGCCGATTTATATGTAGATAAGGATGCAGCTGACAATGAACTTCAACGGACCGTTATGTGAGAAAGCCCGGAAGTGTTGAAGGAGAGAATCATGGAGGAATCCTTGACTAATGTAATCTTAGCTCCTGCCTTCTAAATGTGAAATTTCACAGGATTTAGGAGGTAATGTGGGAATCCTTCCAATTGCATTTCAGGTCTTTCGTTGGCTAGGTTCGAAACAAAATTGTTTCATATTTCCGCGTATTGAATATTATTCGTCAATTTTTCGTTTAGAACAGAATTTCATTGAAAATTTCTAGAAGAATCCTTTGAGTTACTCATTTTTTTATTTCCGCCATATAAATAGTGAAATCAGTGAAAGGAACTAATGATCGCGATGACGGGACTTCAAAACTAAAAACCGCGAATAAAGGCAAAGAAGAGCATTGAAATCGCACTCTGTCATCAGATTTCCATTTGTTACAAGAAATGATTTTTCATATAACACATTGCTCATCGTGGAAACAAGATGGGAGGGGAAGTTGTCCTGAAGGAGCTTAAAAATGAATCCATCTAACGATGCCGTATCGAAGGCCTTCTTCATTTCCATGATTCATCCTCAGGTACATTTTATTAATGTATTATATTTACTAGTCTTCAATATTTTTGAGGTTACTTTCGTCGGTCAAATGCCTGATGCGGAATTCAAACAGGCAGTTCGGTACTAACTTATATCTCTCAAAATGTGCGCTTAGCGGTTAGTTCAGTATCACTTCAAAAACCTTGCCGATTGGGCGATAGTTTTCAGAGCATGAAGAGGCTTTCTTTTCTTGAAAATTTGGAAGGCTTTAGCTTTTTTCCATTCCGATGTTTAGAATTTTGTCGAAAAATAATTTCTAATAGATAAATTTCAGAGTGCTGTATGAGAAATACTATCACTTCCATTTGAATTTTTGATGTTTACTTTCCCAAATATGAGACATATGACCTTTAAGCTGACAGAATAATCATGAAGATTAGAATTCTGTATGAGGTCGGATTTCATGGGTCATTGAAGTGAAGACGAGATTGGTCGTTTAGCCCTACTTTGTAATCGGAGACTTCTGTTTCAAAGTCAAAAGCACTTTATTCAATACTAATCGTTTAAATTTTCAAAGAATATAAAGCAAATTCTAAATAATAGATATACCAAAACTTAATGGCCCAAATGGCTCTCTAAATTTATACGTTATCAATGAAACACATTTAATCAAAAAAAAAAAAAAAAAAGCAAATTCAAATTAATAAAAATTATTACATATTTTATGATTCAATTAGAGTAAGGAGAAAAAACCCAACCAAAACTATCCAAAAATTATTTATAATCACGTCCATATGTCAAAACTAGTCTAACCAGGATTCTACGTCTAGCACTTGTTGCGTGTAGACGTGTTTTTAATCGCTCGTGTTTTTAATTTTAAAAATTAATTAATTTTTCACAAAAGTCAGTTGAAACTAAATTTTTTAATTGAAAACCAACACCGTAGTATTATTCGAACGTTTATCGAATACCTGAAATTTCCTTCCTGAAGAAATATCAAAAAGCGGAAATACATTCAAGGGAAGTCCCGCTGCAAAAGCAACTAGATGGAGGAGCCTGATGGCTGCAGCCATCAATCAGAACAATCGAGTCCATTGCCAACGATGACGGGCGAAAAAAGCTAAAACGTAGATTCGATAACAACGACGAAAAACCGAAAATTTTATCAGTCATCGAGATCGAGCAGTTAAAGCTAACAAGAAAGCTAAGAAGGTTGAGAGAGAAAACGACTTCGGATCCAATCACTAGAAGAACTAGTTGGAAAACTAACATTCAACAAAGCAAAAGTAACCAGCAAGAAAGAAAAGGAAGTAAATTCAAAAGCGATTGAAGATAAGAAATCTAAGAAACCGAAACAAGAATCTGATCAAGAGGATATCCTCAGCGCGGGCGGAGCACACGTCAGCACGAATTATTATGCACCGCTAGCTGGACTAGAAGATTCTATGAGTATTAAAGAGGATTCAGGTAACAAAACTTCTGAACATTGTATTTCTAAGGCAGATAATAGATTTATTGAATATTTAAAAATTAAAAATAGGGAGAAAAAACCAAAAGTTTTATCTGCTGGTCCGTCCGTCAAGGTTAATCAAAAGAAAGTAAGTCCCACCAATCAATGTATTTGGGCAAACAGGCAAAGATTTGGTTCGGCTTTTGGCAGCCGAAAATAGGTTAAATGATTTTGAGATCAGGAGAGTCAATGCCGATAAACTGACAATTAGAACTAAGTCATTGGTTGATTTTAGGCAGCAAAAAGTACGTTAAATGCTGAAGATGTTCCGCATTTTACATACATCCCCAAAAGCGGAAAACCCCAGACCTTTTTATTGAAAGGTTTGGACTGCGGAGAGGACACTGTCGATCTCTTTCAGGTGTTTCAAGAAGTTGCACCAGATATAGAATTTATTTCCGTTAAAGACTTCGCAACAAGGAGACCGATTGTCGAGTGTAAAAACTTGCCTTATTACTAAGTCCAGATTTCCAGCAAAAGCAGCTCAAGTGCCCTACAAAAAATAAGATGCTTGAATTTCCGTGTAGTGAGGTGGGAACGCCTCCAGAAAAGCGAGGTCAACCAGTGCTACAGGTGCCAAAGATTCGGCTGCCAATTGCGTCATGATGTATAGATGTGTAAAGTGCAAAGATATTCATGCTCCCGACGAGTGCAAATTGGCTCAGGCGGAGCCGAAAGAAAAATTATATTGTGTGAACTGCGGGGTCTTTGATCATCCAGCATCATATCGAGAATGCCCCCAGTATCAAGTTGCAAAGGTAAAATTTACCCCAAAACAAATTCAAGCACACCGCATTGTGATACCTACCAACTTCGTCTAGTCCGGGGTGTTATTTGCACTTGCTGCGAGAGGACCAGCAGACAATGTAAATAAAATAAATAATGTAAGTGGCAATACTGAGCTGGTTCTTAAAAATTTTTCAGCAATTAAATTCCTTATCGTAGAGAACCGATAAACAAGATTCTAAAATTAACTTTGTTTTTCAGTGCTTAGGGCTTTCAAATGCCTCAAAATAAGTTGTCATCCAGTCACATTCCCATGGATAGGACCGTCTCTTGGAGTTCCTTGTCAAGCAAAAGCCTGACATGCTTCTTAATGAAACCCATCTCAATTCATGGCAATCCCCTTTCGAAATTGTTCTGGCTCAAAAAAGTGCGTATAATTCACGAAGTTGTTTGCTAGTGCCAACGAAATTGGTCCCATTGTCTGAATAAATATTAGTTTCTCTAAGGGCAGCGAAATACGTCACTTGTCAGGTCATTTACGATTTCAATGTGCATCGCCCTTGTCGCCATGCAAATACAAACACAGCCCTATGCCTTATACGTGTGCGGTTTCTATGAATTTTTTCTCCCTTATAAAAATAGGACCGAAAAGATCTACTCCTAAATCAAATGGAAAAGATTCACCAACTCGTGATGTAGATCAATCACCTGTCGTTATTTGGATCAGTGTGGGTCGATGTTGAATGCACGTAATGTATTTTCGTACGATTTTCCGAACTTGATCCTTCCCGTTTCTGTACTCTGAATTCCAGCGTGATACGAATTTAAATGTGTTTCGTGTATAATTAAATCCGTGACGTGTTGGCGGGAAGGCAAAAGAATTGGAAACTTCATTTCTAAACTGACCTTGACGTTCCTCAATCGACCATCCACACGAAGCAATCCGTCTTCATCGTCAAAAGGATTAAGCGCAGCAAGTCTTCCATTCTTAATCTTTCCGTTCTTTGATATGTATTCGATTTCGGTGTGAAAATTTTCACCTTGAATTAGAGGAAGAATTATTTTTCCTGTCTGAGCCCTTTCCACAGGACTGATGTTTTTCCCGCAGTGTTTAAATGGGCTTGAATTAAAAAGTTGCCATCAGTACGATATCGAATTAATGAGACACTAATACGAAGAAAATCGAGCGAAAATGTTTTAATTGACAATACTTGATGTTAGACACATATTTTTTCGTAGGCTTAGTAGTTTCAAATTAGTGGGAATAACAAATTGTGGCCATACATTCTCCGGTGATTCTAGCCAAGAGGGCCATCGAAATCATAATTTGTTTCGCAGAAATTCCGAAGGTAGTTGACCGCGTGATAACGCATCCGCGGGATTGCCTACTTTTTGAATATATCACCATTCGGCCACATCTCAAAGAACTTGTACTTCGGCAACACTGTTGGCTTCAACTCATTTCCTTATAGCACCGACCTAAAATTTGTGCCCTACACAATTCGGGTCGCGATATAGTGATTTCTTTCTACGGTGCGACACGCGACTTAGCGCAAGCTAGGCGAATAACTACGTGGCCGTAATTTTCGCTTTTTCGAATATAAATGCAAGCTCCATATTCAACTTTACTCGTATCACTAAACCTGTGTATTTCAAATCGCGATGCATTATCGATAACTAGCCGGCGGTGTATAAGCATATTTGAAATGAGTGGTTATTATTCCGCAAAAGCGTTCCACTTTGAACTTATTTCTTTAAGTAAACGACTCATCCCTACTTATGTTCAATTTCCAGCAGTCCTGCCGATTTTGCCTGTAAAATTATCGGTCGAGTCCCAAGAGATCGAATATTGCTGCAATTTTGGAAAGGATAGAACGGTTTGTGAATTTCCCAATCGAGTCACTGCAATTTAATTTGTATAAAATGTGATCATCGTGCGATCCCCAGCGTTTTCAATACCGGATTACTTTTGACGACACAGTCTAAATTGATGCTTTAAAATGGCATCACGAATATCTAAGACATATAATAGTAGCAGTACCTGTTAATAAATCATCGTCGTACAGATAATTTTTCAAAACTTGAGTAGCCCGTATTTAGTTGGAACGCCTTGATCTCATCATTATCATATCGAAATATGCGCTGACATCGTCGATCATCGGAGTCAATGAGAATTTGTCGATACATAGTGAGCAATCTCGGCCGTAAAGACATATCGATATTCACGAAAGCGTAATAAATATTGAAAGATCTTGGGCTGTATTGTTGGTCCGATCATTAAAATATCATTGAGAGAAACCATTGCTGGTCTTAGCCGACACGTCAAAAACCGCTCGCACTTTCGTCGTAGTGCTTGTCTCCTTTGTTACAGGATAATGAGGTATATAGTAACCGCTGTCTGAATCGTCGGTTATTGCAAACATGTGACCCAGTTTAATATATTCCTGCATCACCCGTTCGTATTCATATTTCAGTCCAGCGTTTGAGTCTATACGTTTCATTAGCGCGTTTAAACGTCAAAGAGCTGGAAATCGAGAAGTACCGAAATTTTATTGTGACAAAACGGTAAACGTTCAACATAACGACCATCTGAATTTCGCTTACTATTTTGCACGTAATGTGCTTCGCACTCACTATCTTCAACCGATCGAAATGATTCGTTATTTGCCTCTTCAATCTTCCAAAACCTTTCCACTTGACGGAGTTAAAGTAATAGTGTGTTACTTTCCAAAAAAACACAGTTTGTAATTACAATAATCTTTATTAAAAGCCATCTTGATGCTTTGGAAGCTAATTTACAACTCAACTAACTATAAGTAATTTGTGAAAAGATTTAATGACAAAAAGTGCTTATAGCAATTCTAGTTGCAGACGAAATCTCAACAATTTCAATGTAGAACGATCGGGTTCACTGGCTCGTGGGAACGTCTCCGTATGCTGGTTCCACGTGAGGTGTTTGCACCTGGCTTGTGTTCAGGGTTGCGAAGGTGATACCTTAACTCCTCCCTCCTTAGTCTGAGGCTACGGCCTAAGGAATTTCGTCCTGATAGGTTCGTATGAGGGTGTTGATAACATGTTGTTCTGAGATACTATCAGAGTTCTTGACTTCCGATAGTATGCTACACAGGGGATGATATTCGTGATGATGAATGGTCCCACTGCGACACTGATAACTGTAAAGAGGTGTTCCTTTTCGATATAGTTTCCCAGTATATTGGTAAGATGGTTTCAAGAAAATTGATAATTTCCAAGTTGTTCAACTTGATTATAGGAACATTAGGATGCGTAAAAACTCCGCCGTATACGGTCTCAAGCCCGCTTGAGAAAGGGAACCTTTTGTTTCCCCAACCCATAGCTTCCATGATTGCTCATCCTAAACCCCCCAACTAAATGATAGTAAATGCTCTCGTGATCGCACATTGAGTTTACTGTTTCCCCAATAATGGAACATTAAATGCTGAGAAATGCTGATAACTGTAAATACATATACAGCTCTGCTACTGAATTCTTCTTAAACCTCCTTTGTGGGACGTAGAGGGTGAAAGCGAATCTTCCGCGCCTGATAACGGAATCGATGTAATAACCATGGCGCCGGAATGGAGGTTGGGCGACAGGCTAACTCCCCGTCCCTGGAAAACCTTAAAATGTTTCGAAACCTGCAGATAGGCCTTGGAATGGATTGGACTCACGGCAACGACCTCGCAAACGAAAAAAGGACTATGGCATTGGATCCTGGAATGTTAGGTCACTCAATTACCCTGGCGCTGTTAAAGACCTTCTACAACAGGCCAATCAATATCAATTAAAAATACTGGCAATCCAGGAAACGAATCGGACTGGAAACGACATTCAAGACATGAGATCGCACACAATATTCAAAAGTGGGAAGCTTACTGGAAAATGAGAATTCGGAGTGGCCTTAATTGTGGATAGGGAGTTCAAATCGCACGTTATTGATTTTAAGGCAGTCAATGAACGGTTGTGTGCGATTCGTATAAAAGCGCAATTTTCCAAAACCTGGCTGATAAACATTCACCCCCCGACCGAAGAAAAGGACGAAGAAATAAAGGAAACGTTCTACAATCACCTGGAAAGACTGGTCGACTCATTGCCTACAAACGACACAAAAATTATTCTGGGTGATTTCAACGCTAATCTCATCGGGGAACGACTGAAGGCTACAGCCTCCACGATGAAACAAATGACAACGGCCAGCGCCTGATTGACTTTTGCATGTAGCAGAAATCTACTCGTACGTTCGACTTGCTTCCCACATTGACGCATTCATAAAATGACCTGGGTATCACCGGATTGCAACACACAAAACCAAATCGACAATGTTCTGATCAAACAATGTTGGACCTCGAGCATACTTCACGTCCGTACATACCGAGGAGCCAATTGTAACTCAGATCATTACTTGGTCAAATTAACCTATCGATGACGTATGTCGAAGGTATATTAGGCGAAGACCAGCCCGCTACGAAAATTTGACATCGAAAGGCTCCAAACGGCGTCTGTGGCCGAAAATATCACGGAAACCCTCGACAACCAGCTGGCTCCCATCTTATCGGGCGCTTCTTTAAGGACGAGCAACGAACTCTGGATGGAAGTGAAAGCGGCTATTAGGACCGTAGCGGAACAGACGAACAGAAGATGGGCATTATATTTTAAGAACCTCCTTAATCCTCCGCATAGTTTCAGAACATCGGAGCCTATAGATGTATGCGGAGAGCTTCCATTGGCCCCACAAACTCTGGATGAAGTTTGTTCCATCATCAAAGCCCAAAAGAATAATAAAGCGCCGGGCATCTATGAGATTCCAGTGGAGCTCATCAAATATGGTGGCAGTAGTGTTCATCAAGCTATTCAGAAAGTCATCCAGCATATTTGGCAACAAGAACATATGCCGAACGAGTGGAGCCAATCAATTATATTCCCTATCCACAAACAAGGTGACAAGTTACAGTACGAAAGTTACAGAGGCATATCACTACTTTGTACGGCGTACAAAACATTTTCCAAAATCTTAGAAAATAAAATCGGATCATACGCCAACAGTATTATTGGGGAGTATGAAGGTGGTTTTAGGGCAGGTAGATCGACGATAGACCAATTCTTCACAGTCAAGCAGGTACTTGAAAAATGCTGGGAGTTCAACATAGACGTACACCAAATTTTCGTTGACTTTAAGCAAGCATACGATAGTATTGATCGTAACGTACTGTACCAAATAATGCTTTGCTTTGGCATCCCAACCAAATTAGTCCGTCTTACCAAAATGACAATGACGTCAACGACCTCCCATACCCGCATCAATAACCAACTCACCGATGCCTTTGACACAAACATCAGACTAAAGCAGGGAGATGGGCTAGCGCCATTGCTATTCAATTTGGCTCTGGAGTACGTCATAAGGAAGCTACCTGTCGATACGCGATGTACATTACTATACAAGTCGAGTCAAATAGTAGCCTATGCGGACGATATCAACATTTTGGCACTGTCATTAACAACTGCCAAAGAACTTTTCCTGAAACTCGACAGCGAAGCAAAACTAGTAGGGCTACAAATCAATGAAAATAAAACAAAGCTAATGACGCAGTCGAGGAAAAATACCTCAAATACACAAAATATCACACTTGGCGAATACAGTATCGAAAATGTGAGCGAATTTGTGTATTTAGGCGCCAAAATAATGAAAGCGGGTAATGAAAGAGACGAGATACGCCGAAGAATACAGCTCGAAAACAAAATATTTTATTCAATATTGACGATCTTGAAGACCAGCTGCATACACAGGAGAACAAAGCTCCGAGTATACAAATCGGCGATAAGACCTGTGTTATGCTACGGGTGTGAATCATGGACCCTAACCCAAGCATCCGCAAATATATTGAACGCCTTTGAGCAACGGGTCCTGAGACGAATAATCGGAGCGAAGCTAGACGGGGACCAATGGCGAATTCGATACAACCATGAGCTGTATGAAATTTTTGACGAACCGGAAGTCTCGACGATTGCAAGGCAACGGAAGCTTCAATGGGCTGGCCACATGAATCGTATGGACGAACAACGGATACCCAAAAAGGTATTCGTTGGGAGAACTGAAGGCCGGAGACCAGTAGGGAAACCGAGGAAACGCCGGTCAGACTCGGTCGACGAAGACAGTTCATCGCTGCTCGGATTTCGGAATTGGAGGACGCAGTCAATAGACCGAGACAATTGGAGGCGCTATTTGCAGGAAGCGAAGGCCCGAGAGGGGCTGTAGTGCTAAGAAAAAGAAGAAGAAGGATGCGTAAAATTAATTTCATTGAAAATTGTTGGATAAATATTTATTTCGTCCCAATAGGTGCTTTATCTGGCGTCGTATGTAATACCGTTTATGGTAATCTGGCAGTCTTGGAATCAGATGAGCAGTGTTCCTCTAATTTGGATGTTATTCAGCCTGCAGGTAGTGTTGATGATTGTTTCGGGGATGTTTACGAATACGAGATGGTTTGGTATTGGTTCAAAAATTTCCACGTCTTTTCCTCGATTGTGAAGGTTGTAGTGAATCTATAATTTTCAAAAGTCCGTAAAGGACTGCAGCGATGTTCTGCTGCCTCGGCAGAAGAAGATGGAGATATCTGCCGAGAATGCCCTCGTCTGGGGACGCGTGAATGCGCTGGCAGGCTAGCATTGCGGTGTCGTGGGGCGGGTTCATTTCCCCAGCACGAGGACCCACTACAAAAAATTTCGCACTCACGAATTTTTTGTGATCAAACTAAAACGAAACGACCGAAGTCGCAAAAAGTGTAGGTAACTACACCGAGAGAAAAGAACATGTAAAAAGGGGCGGACTTAGGGTAACTTCGTCGTTACCCGACGAAGCTCATGGCCCACAAATGAGAGAAGGGCAACCGGGTGGTGATGGAGCCCCTTCGCACCCAGCCAACCGGATTTAAATCCATATTTTGTTGCAGTGGCCAGGTATTCCTCTTCTGAGTGGAAAACTCATGCAACTTGACTTGTATAAGCCTTCCCATCAGAAGAGCAGTACCCCGGTGACCAATTTATGCCATAGAATTATGCAATTCGATTGCATAACTCTATGTCATAAAGAGGCACTCTGCTTGGGCCACTCAACCCGCGACGTCACCTGAAACAAAGAAGACTTAATG
Source organism: Odontomyia ornata (assembly GCA_963969285.1). Lineage (NCBI taxonomy): Eukaryota > Metazoa > Arthropoda > Insecta > Diptera > Stratiomyidae > Odontomyia > Odontomyia ornata. The sequence goes on along the minus strand of OZ017742.1, from coordinate 196,350,585 downwards.
AGTACCCGGCGGCTGGCTCATGTTTTGAGGTGGAAGCCTGCCACCGTACCGGGTCCTATACCCGGTTAGAATGGTAAGAAAGGAAAGACCGACGTTTTACTTTTAACATTTCATGATTTTACTTTTATTCTCTATTATTTTACAGTTATTATACATGCTCAAATTGGCATAAGCTTGATACGAGATATTTAATAGTTTGACAATGGTGGCATTTGCGTTTTGTTCTGACTATGCAAAAATATTTATGCGATTTAGCACGTAACTGCGATTCATTATAAATCCAACATGCATGAGCTAAGCTAATTTTTCTTTTAACAATCGTTGAAGATATGCCGAAAAATATGAATGAGCTCTATTCTTTATCAAATGGATGAGAAAAAAAAAATTGGGTTCGATACGTGGTACCACTCATCAAAGCCTTCTCTTACCAAGTCAATGCGAGGAAATTTCAAGGAAAGTAAAATGGTTAACTTCTAGCTGGAACCAAACAAAATAAATGGTCAAATATGTATGACAATCTGGTTCTCACTATAATTTTTTTTTTGGTGGTGTTTTAACACTTTCCAATCAATTTTAATTAGCAGTGGTGCATGACGTGGTTGTAGTAATTTATGTTAATCAAAATATAATTGATTTTAGGTAAATTCACTTTCAATAACAAATTATTTGCACAAAAAAAATCAAATTTTTTCAAGAGAACTGTCAATTAAAAAGAATTTAGTTTTTTTTTCAGATGCAAATTCAGTTAGAATGAATCGTTGAAATAGATTCTTCACAAAAATTCATTTTTGTTTCGTTTAATGCGAGGGAACGTCATGACACAAAATCGATCGCTTAGTTACATTCAAAATCGAAGAAATATAACTCTACTCTAAATAGTTCTACTCAAAATTTAAAACAAAAGTTATTTCAGTTGACTTGATTGCGACAGACCGATAATGATTTCCTCTCTTACTAAATTTACAACAAATCTTAAATTGTGTAGCATTATCATTCAATTTATGTTGCGGCTGACTGAACTTCATTTGTTTTTTGCTCAGCATTTGCATTGTTTGTATTTGCTTTTTCTTCTTCGTCTTTAAATTACTGTTGTCCTGAAACTGCCCATTCCGTCATACTCCCGACTACTGGTTAAATCCGAATAAACGAGGTGATAGCGGGCTCCGTTATCATTCGATGCAGTTTCCTCAATCGTTGGAAAGCGTATGCACTTATATGCCATTAGATATTACATCAACCAGATGTTTTGTCGTCCAGGTTGAAACGGTGCTTTTTAACTCCACGCGGCTGGGTTTAGGTGGCAATATACACACAATTTTCATTATTTCATCTCTATTTCCGCATTCTATTGTCCACTGTAAAAACGTCCAATACTGATTGTGTACTCGGTTACCCTTAATCAGTTCTATTTCTACTTTTTCATCCCAGCTTATAATTCGTCATGTCCTTGACTTGAGCGTACGCACCAAATCCCAACTGGCGTTCATCGTTTAGCACAGGCCGTTGTCACGCGATGAAGTCCAAACCAACAAATTGCCAAGCAGACAATCAAATACACCAAAGTCCTTGAGTTTTTTTTATTTAAGTGCACGAGGATAGTGTGTTCGGGGAAAGTGGATCTGATAGATTCTTCACTACCTAACGAGGGAATTCCATCGACTCCCAATTTAACTGCGTATAAGGAAATTGCCTTTCTTTACTGAGTTGCGGAAGAATTTCGCACGCACGCAAATTTCTTTTTCGGCGGATTCGTGAACACACCGACGACAACGACTACCAAGGCTCTGTCCTCCCGAAAGTACAGTTCCTTCTTTCTTTTAGATGTCTTCACAAGTCGAACGGCGAGACGTTCGAAACAAGTGGAAATGGTCCGAAATCACAAAGTTCTAGGCAATTGATCAGATTTCTGAGCGATTTTTGATTCACTGACCGGTTTCGTAAGGAAACGAATTTCCGGCACCGATTTGTTCAATTCACATACGCGAAGATTACGTTAAATCTGAGCTAAACCGCACAATCTGCTAGCGGCGAATCTAATGTAGCTTATCGATAAACCGCGTTCGTACAAATAATACATGGGAAACCCGCACTTATCACCTTTCACCAGATTTGTTTATTGTGGTTGTCCAGACGAGCCAAATGACAATCCTCCCCGGATACGACCACATGCGCCCGCCCTGTCCAATTCTCGAATTGTACCAGATCAATCTTAAAGGGCTGCGTTCGTTGTGATGAAATTGGAGGGAAATTGATGTCCCATACAATTTGTACAAAGCAGCTGGTTTTTAGTTTGATTAGTTGATCTGGGACATATTATGCCTGAATTTCTTTTAACCCTTTGTCGGCGCCAAATAATCGAGCAGTTTTAGTTGTGCGGAAAAAAAATAAAAAATAAAATAAAAGAAAAAAAATTTTTAAATTGACATAAATAAAATTTGAATTCTATGTGATTTATCAAATAATTTAAAGAAAAAAAGATAGTAAATTTAACTAACTGCTCGATTACTACAGGGCAGCTAATTTTCTCGCGATCCCAAGGCGACGAGGATTGCGAAAAAGGAGCTGAAGGATCTTTCATTATAGCATGGGTTGTCTTCGGCATCGAAACATGTAGTGACGAACAATAAAAGAAAATCACTATTGACAGACGGACGGACTGAGACTTATGTTTATGTTTGGCCGGAAGTATACAACCCTTGCGCGTTTTTGAAAATATATGCGGACGGACAAAACAGACGTAGCTAATTATCTATCGGCGCAGGTCTTTCGCGTGGTATATCCCCACTTCTTTTCCCGATGGGTCCGTTATCAGGTAACGGTTAGGTCCCATTACCTTCTTTATGCGGCTTTTCAAGAATCGCCTGTCCAGCTTGGCGTTGTAATGCCCCGCGGCGTCACTTTGGCGGAAATTCCGCCGGAAAACTTCATCTCCTTCTTTGAAATTGGCAGATCGTGATCTGAGATTGTACTGCGCCGCATTTGCACGTCCCGCGGCCTTAATCTTCCGTCCGATTTGTTGGCGGAGGTCTCCTAAACGCTCGTGGGGCTCCAGCGCAACGACAGGGTCTCGCAAACACTTCAATTGCCGTAACAGCCGGTATGATTTACCGTGGCAAATCATGTGCTGTCCAAAGGCGGCAAAGTAAGGGGCGACACCGGTGACGGAATGATACGAGGATCGCAGAGCGCATGTGATGGCGGACAATCGCCGATCCCAATCTTTTTGAGATGGGTGGACGTAGGAACGGATCGCGGCCAATAGGGTGCGGTTCAACCGTTCGGAGGCGTTAGACTGAGGAGAGTATATGGTCGTCAGTTAGTGTTCAACGCCATACTGCTCGAGTAGGCCCTTAAACTGCCGAGACCGGAACTGTACTCCGTTGTCCGAGTACACACTCACTGGAACCCCGAACACATGGAATACCCGGCTCTCTAGGAATTTCACGATAGATGGAGTTGTGAATTTACGGATAGGTTCCATCAGTGGGAATTTTGAGAGCTGGTCTAGAACGACTATAGCTCCGATGTGTCCCATGGATGACCGAGGATATGGACCGAGTAGATCGATGTATAGACGTTGGAATACACGTTCTGGAACGTTGAGTTGACCCATAGGAGGTCGAAGAGGCTGGTTGGGCGCTTTGGTACCGTTACAGGTCTCACAGGCGCTCACGTAGTCTTTGACCTGGGATGCCATTTTAGGCCAAAAGAAGTATTTCTTGAGTCGCCGTAACGTCCGACCGTAACCTCCGTGGGCACTTAAAGGATGGTCATGTGCGCGGAGGATCAGATGTTGTGTCATTTCCTCCGGTACCCAGAGTTTGCAGGACTCTTCTTCCTGCCATGGATCACCAGTGGCGTATTCATTTCGTCTATACACGTAGCCGTCTATTACTTTCAAATCAGGCAGGTGTTGGTCGAACGTTTCCGTGATGAGTAACAGATCATCCAGGTACACGAACACTTGGTGTTTCAGGTGAGGTGGGATGACCTTGTCCATCAGCCGAGTCATCGTTTGCGGCGCGTTACACAGGCCAAAGGGCATTGTGACGAACTGATATAATGGTCGTCCAGGCACTGTGAAGGCGGTCTTATCCCTCGACCCCTCATCGAGTGGAACTTGCCAGAAGGCGTCTTTTAGGTCGAGACTTGGAATATAATTGGCTTTCGGCAGTCTCCCTAGTATTCCAACGATGAGTGGAAGAGGGTACGCGTCCTTGATGGTGACCACATTTACCTTACGGGCATCTAGACAAAGGCGGACTTTACCTGGCTTCACCACCAAGGTTACCGGTGAGGACCAGGCACTTTGGGACTCCTCTATAACCCCCAACTCGAGCATCCTATCCAGTTCAGCATACACCAACTTCTCCATGGCCGTTGAGATGGCATAGTGTCTCTGCTTAATCGGCTTACTATCGCCAACGTCGATGGCGTGTGAGACTAGGGTGGTGCGGCCAAGTCCCTGGTTAGCGTAAGATGGAAAAGCAGCGATGGATGCTTCCAGGCGTTGCCGTTGGTTAGGCGACAGTTCATGCCTATCGGAAATAGAAGTGAGTTCGTTGACATATCTGGTATTTAAAGACAAATCTGTGAATAAATCGGAGGCCAGTCCAAAGTGAAGGACGAAATCGACGCCAAGGTACACATTCTGAGTCAAAGACGGGATGATGTAGAAAGTAATATCCTTCGTCTGACCCCTGAACGTCACGGAAGTGGTTAGTTTACCTCGTATAGGGTGTTTGGTGCCATCAGCTGTACTGATTTCAGTGCGCCAGGGCTTAATCAAGGTCGGATATTCTTGGAGCACCTTCGAGCCAAAGCTCGAGGCAAGACAACTGATACTGGCACCCGTGTCGACCAATGCAAAAACGGTTTCGCCCAACACTTTAATTGGGTGATAAGGTCTGATCTAATTCTCAGCAACCTCCGAGATGTTACAAGAGTTTAGGGTTTGACGGCAGGTGCGCACTCTCTTGCAGAAATTCCGCCAACGATGGGTTGACCATTTTGTCTTGCGCGGGCGGGAAGTGACTACTTCGGAAGCAAATATTCGCTCTCGAGCCACCCGATATTCCTGCAGTCGAAGTCGTATTTGAGGCTTCCGGGGTTCCTCTGGCAGTGACTGTGGTGGTCGCTTCAATATTGTCGTTGGCGAGGTCTCCGGAAGAGAGTGAACATCCGCAGTCATAGTGGTCATGGCTGGTGTGTTAACGTCAGGTTTGTTGGGGTGAGCAGCTGGCTGAGGAGCAACTGCGGGGTTTTCGAGTACCGCTGAGGTGGTCGGGTACTCTTTCGGCCGTTTTTTTGCGCGGCACATTCAGGGCAATCCGGGAAGTAAGTGTCCGGCTTGCCGCAACCGTAGCAGAAAACCTTACGCTCTGCTCGACATGAAATGAACCGATGTCCGGTTTGATTGCAATTCCAGCAGGTCGTAAGGCTTCCCACCGCTGCTACAGCAAGCTGGTCCCGGTCCATATCTTCCTCCAGATCCATGGTGGTATAATCTGGGGCCAATTCCGCGATTCCTCGCCGAGGACCCGTCCTAGCTAGTAAGTAGGGCCGGTCCCGGAGGCCTTCCTCAATTCCTTCCAGGCGACGCACAGTCCTCAGCAGTGCCTCCATACTCTGCGGATCGGAGTTCACGATATGGCGCAAAGCTCCGGCCTTAGATTGCGCTTTAGCAACCGCAGCAATTGGGTAGAAGACATCGGCTCTGACAACTCGTCATTCAGCCGAAGGATATCGGCTCGATATTGATGGAAAGACTCGTCCGGACGCAGCCATCTAGCATGAATCTTGTCCAGTACCAATTCGTCCATATCTACCGTAGGGTACTCCATGCGGAGTACCTTCTTCAACCGTGACCAGCGTATTGATGGTGGGGCCGAATGTATTCGCCAATATGACTCAAGTGCTGCTCCCCTAAGCAGCATTGGCAAATATCCTGCCAGCGCCGTGTGGTCTCCTGCTAGCATTTGCTCAATCAGAGACTCCACCCGACCAATGAAAACCTCCACAGTTATGGTGTTGGGTTCCCCGCTGAAATGCAGATTCCAGCCCTGGATGATGCTGGGGATCTGCGTCGGCTTCAGCCGATACGTGGCGTGTGGAAGGATGCGTTGGTCCGGCGGAATCACTGGAGCCTGAGTTATTGGCGGTGCTTGGCTCAGTCGGGGCCGGTACACTGGAGCCAACGGATTCATTGCCGCACCGGGCCGGATTCGTTCGTGATCGCGCCGCGAGTCTACCGGAAAATCCCATGGATTTAGGTCCGAATCCCACATCGGAGGCGTTCTTGGCCGAGGTGGTACTGGATTCTCCTTCTGGCTTTCCAGCGAGGCTACCCGGGTGGTCAGGTCCTGCATGAGCGCCATTAAATCCTGTAGGACGGTCGCCTCCACAGCCACGGTTGGTCTCGGCCCTTCCGCAGGCGGCACTGCTTCGGCTCGGTAGTCTTCCTCTCTGCACCCATTGTCGTGGATGGAAGGGGTCCGCTTTTGGGAACTGTTCCACTTGCGCTGGAGGACTGAGGTCGTTCTATTGCTGGCTGTGTGGATTCTAGAGGCTGACGACAGAGCGGGCACGTGGATGAGGTTTGCCTTAGTTGGCTTAAGCACAACTGGTGTAACCGGTGGCCGCACGGCAGAGTATGGCTGGCCGACTCGTCCAGGTCCTCATGGCAATTGGAACACAGGAGCGTTTGTCCCGCATCAGACCGCAACTTTCTCCTCTCGGGCGTGCGTTTGGTGGGCATGTTAAATTAAATTTTTAGTATGGAAAAACTTAGTACTACAAATATTTAACTTAACCTATCGAAATGAGTATATATATAAGTAATGAAGAAAATGTGAAAGAAAACTAAAGCACAATCTATCAAAAAAAAAGGTATGTCAGAAAAACAAATTTTACGTTATAAAAAAAAATAATCGGTCTTTCCATTCTGTCCCTCTTCCCAAGTATGGACACCAATGGCACATTCCTTCTTAGCGTTTCAGGGACAACTCTGTTGCGGCACCATGAGAATCAGGGTTCAGAAGTGCTCCCTCATCCGCAAGTTTTTACAAGTTACAACTTGTCAGCCCAGGGTTTAATTCTGACCCACAAGCAGCGCGTGTCTTGTCATGGATAGTCATGGATTAGCTAATCAGCCAATCACCTGAAATCAAGATCCATGTACTGTAAGACACTCAGGCACCGCTGGTTTGGGGAGCGGATCAGAATCCTCCGCAAAATGGATGTTGAGATAATAACTTCCGAATACAAATAGGGACTCTAATATCATTTGGCCTTACTAGTCATACAATGGTGGTAAACCACCAAAGTATAATTCAAAAGCAGGACCAAGCGATATTGATGTCCAAAGACAACACACGTTCGGAAGTTACTAGACTTGCTGGGGCACGATTAGTGCAAAAACCCTCGGGAGTTACCTACCCGCCAATAATCTTGACACCTTGTGGGGACACCTAGAGACGATGCACTGTCTCGTGCTCACGACTGATGATACAGCCGGGCATTTCGGAGCCCCACGTTGGGCGCCATTTGTAGTGAATTTATAATTTTCAAAAGTCCGTAAAGGACTGCAGCGATGTTCTGCTGCCTCGGCAGAAGAAGATGGAGATATCTGCCGAGAATGCCCTCGTCTGGGGACGCGTGAATGCGCTGGCAGGCTAGCATTGCGGTGTCGTGGGGCGGGTTCATTTCCCCAGCACGAGGACCCACTACAAAAAATTTCGCACTCACGAATTTTTTGTGATCAAACTAAAACGAAACGACCGAAGTTGCAAAAAGTGTAGGTAACTACACTGAAAGAAAAAGGACTTGTTCCGAGAACAAGTGGAACATGTAAAAAGGGGCGGACTTAGGGTAACTTCGTCGTTATCCGACGAAGCTCATGGCCCACAAATGAGAGAAGGGCAAACGGGTGGTGATGGAGCCCCTTCGCACCCAGCCAACCGGATTTAAATCCATATTTTGTTGCAGTGGTCCGGTATTCCTCTTCTGAGTGGAAAACTCATACAACTTGACTTGTATAAGCCTTCCCATCAGACGAGCAGTACCCCGGTGACCAATTTATGCCATAGAATTATGCAATTCGATTGCATAACTCTATGTCATAAAGAGGCACTCTGCTTGGGCCACTCAACCCGCGACGTCACCTGAAACAAAGAAGACTTAATGAGTACCCGGCGGCTGGCTCATGTTTTGAGGTGGAAGCCTGCCACCGTACCGGGTCCTATACCCGGTTAGAATGATAAGAAAGGAAAGACCGACGTTTTACTTTTAACATTTCATGATTTTACTTTTATTCTCTATTATTTTACAGTTATTATACATGCTCAAATTGGCATAAGCTTGATACGAGATATTTAATAGTTTGACAATGGTGGCATTTGCGTTTAATTCTGACTGTGCAAAAATATTTATGCGATTTAGCACGTAACTGCGATTCATTATAAATCCAACATGCATGAGCTAAGCTAATTTTTCTTTTAACAATCGTTGAAGATATGCCGAAAAATATGAATGAGCTCTATTCTTTATCAAATGGATGAGAAAAAAAAATTGGGTTCGATACGTGGTGCCACTCATCAAAGCCTTCTCTTACCAAGTCAATGCGAGGAAATTTCAAGGAAAGTAAAATGGTTAACTTCTAGCTGGAACCAAACAAAATAAATGGTCAAATATGTATGACAATCTGGTTCTCACTATAATTTTTTTTTTTGGTGGTGTTTTAACACTTTCCAATCAATTTTAATTAGCAGTGGTGCATGACGTGGTTGTAGTAATTTATGTTAATCAAAATATAATTGATTTTAGGTAAATTCACTTTCAATAACAAATTATTTGCACAAAAAAAATCAAATTTTTTCAAGAGAACTGTCAATTAAAAAGAATTTAGGCTGACTGAACTTCATTTGTTTTTTGCTCAGCATTTGCATTGTTTGTATTTGCTTTTTCTTCTTCGTCTTTAAATTACTGTTGTCCTGAAACTGCCCATTCCGTCATACTCCCGACTACTGGTTAAATCCGAATAAACGAGGTGATAGCGGGCTCCGTTATCATTCGATGCAGTTTCCTCAATCGTTGGAAAGCGTATGCACTTATATGCCATTAGATATTACATCAACCAGATGTTTTGTCGTCCAGGTTGAAACGGTGCTTTTTAACTCCACGCGGCTGGGTTTAGGTGGCAATATACACACAATTTTCATTATTTCATCTCTATTTCCGCATTCTATTGTCCACTGTAAAAACGTCCAATACTGATTGTGTACTCGGTTACCCTTAATCAGTTCTATTTCTACTTTTTCATCCCAGCTTATAATTCGTCATGTCCTTGACTTGAGCGTACGCACCAAATCCCAACTGGCGTTCATCGTTTAGCACAGGCCGTTGTCACGCGATGAAGTCCAAACCAACAAATTGCCCAGCAGACAATCAAATACACCAAAGTCCTTGAGTTTTTTTTATTTAAGTGCGCGAGGATAATGTGTTCGGGGAAAGTGGATCTGATAGATTCTTCACTACCTAACGAGGGAATTCCATCGACTCCCAATTTAACTGCGTATAAGGAAATTGCCTTTCTTTACTGAGTTGCGGAAGAATTTCGCACGCACGCAAATTTCTTTTTCGGCGGATTCGTGAACACACCGACGACAACGACTACCAAGGCTCTGTCCTCCCGAAAGTACAGTTCCTTCTTTCTTTTAGATGTCTTCACAAGTCGAACGGCGAGACGTTCGAAACAAGTGGAAATGGTCCGAAATCACAAAGTTCTAGGCAATTGATCAGATTTCTGAGCGATTTTTGATTCACTGACCGGTTTCGTAAGGAAACGAATTTCCGGCACCGATTTGTTCAATTCACATACGCGAAGATTACGTTAAATCTGAGCTAAACCGCACAATCTGCTAGCGGCGAATCTAATGTAGCTTATCGATAAACCGCGTTCGTACAAATAATACATGGGAAACCCGCACTTATCACCTTTCACCAGATTTGTTTATTGTGGTTGTCCAGACGAGCCAAATGACAATCCTCCCCGGATACGACCACATGCGCCCGCCCTGTCCAATTCTCGAATTGTACCAGATCAATCTTAAAGGGCTGCGTTCGTTGTGATGAAACTGTCGGCGCCGAATAATCGATCAGTTTTAGTTGTGCGGAAAAAATATAAAAAATAAAATAAGAGAAAAAAAATCTATAAATTGACATAAATAAAATTTGAATTCTATGTGAATTTATCAAATAATTTAAAGAAAAAAAAAGATAGTAAATTTAACTAACTGCTCGATTACTACAAGGTCACATTGGGCTGCTTCGTTTCTAAGGATCTTCGCTATACATTTAGATTCTTCATTTGGTTTCCAGTGTTGGTTGCGCTTGCAATAAAATATCCTTTCGACGTTTTGGCATTCCTCGTCAAGATTTTGGACATAATATTTTTTTTTTTTTTTTTTTTTTTTTTTTATATATAATTTCTTTATTGGAATGTATGCGGTACAGAGGCCTTATAATGTAGTAGGTGTTCTGACAAAGTCATCTCACCATCGTTTGAACATTACTTAAAACTATGCATATTATCGTATTTCTATGAGATTATTACAATTAGCTAGAGGAAAATTTAGGCAAAAACCTCTACTGAACTTATATTAGCTTAACATAACTTAACTTTCTACTTATAACTAGCTAAAATCTATGAGGCTAGGTTACGGCCAAAAGATAGGTGGTAGCAACTGCTGATTTTCAATTCGCCAGGGCAGGTATTAGCGGATTGGGCGAGTCTTTTGCTTTCGCGATTAATTTGTCACGGCGCAATGCAGCGAGCTTACGAATTGGACTAACGCCAGCCAGTCTGTGTAGCTTTTCAGAAGAGAAGTAAAATGGTTTGTTAAGGACCATTTTCAGGTATCTATTTTGGGTGATCTGAAGCTTTGTTACTAGATATTTAGCACATTGGATCCAGGTAGGCGAGCCGTATAGGATGATCGGTTGGATTGCCATTTTGACGATGAGGACTTTGTTTCTGGTGTTGAGACGTGAATTACGATTAAGAAGGGGATAAAGCGAAAGCACGGCCTTAAACGCTTTGGAGCTAATATGCTCAATATGTTTTCTGAAAGTTAGTTTTGTATCGAATATAAGTCCAAGATATTTAAGATCCTCGCTCCAAGGAATAGTTTGCCCTAAAAAATTTATTGGTCGCTTGGGTAAGTGAGCAGGCTTACGCTTCCTGGTGAAGTATATTGACTTCGTTTCTGCAACATTTATTTTAATTTTCCATCTATGGTAGTATTGATAAGTGAGTTCTAACGCCGTTTCAAGACTAGAAATAATGGAAGTTGGATCTGCGCCTATGCTGTATATGCAAATGTCGTCTGCGAAAGCTGCAACTTGGCAGTTTGGTAAAGAAGGGAAGTCAGACGTATAGATGTTATATAGAGATGGGCTTAGGCAGGAGCCTTGCGGAACACCGGCAGATATACTTTTTAGTGAGGAAATGCTTTCCCCGACTTTGACCTGGAACTTCCTATCAGTTAAAAATGATTGTAAAAGGTTCAACAAGTATGGGGGTGTATTGTATTTCTGAAGTTTGTAGACCAGAGCATCATGCCAGACAGTATCAAAGGCTTTTTCTATGTCCAGTGTCACCAAACCTACAGACAATTTATTGTACATCGCTGCTTTGACGTCCTTCGTAACACGGAGGAGCTGATGCTCAGTCGAATGTCTGTTTCTGAAGCCGAATTGGAAATCCGGTAAGATATTATTGTTAGCCATTAAATTATTTAATCTTTTCAGGACTATTCTTTCAAAGAGCTTACCTAATCCTGGTAGTAAGCTAATGGGTCTGTAGTTGTCAGGAGAGTGCGGATCTTTTCCAGGCTTCGGGATAGGTATGACTAGAGCTTATTTCCAGATGGATGGAAAGAGAGAAAGCCTAAGGCATGCGTTGAATAGGTGGCATAGGAATAATATTCCTTTTTTGGGTAAATTTTTAAGTACTATATTCGGTAGGCCATCGATACCAGGTGCTTTACCGTTTTTAACTTTTTTAAGTAAACTTATTAACTCCCTGGTTTTTATTAATGCACCAGGAGGTAAAGATGTTTGTTTAGGCTGATGTTCTAAAGCTCTGGCCACCATCATTTCTGCTAAGTTGTTGCAGAACCTATTGGAGATATTATGGAACTGCTTAAACTTATCTGCAAGTATATCTGCTTTTCCTTGATTAGAGTAAATATGCTCTTCGTTGTTATTTGTAATCGAATACGGTAACGCATGATACTTTCGCTTAAAAATTCTATTTAAATACCAGACTTTCCACGAGTTGTAGTCTAGATTTGATAGCATGTTGTTCTATCGGAGATTCCGGAGCTCCTTAATTTTATTCTTAATTGCTAGAGTGAGGATATTAGCTCCAATTTTGAGAGACCTAATGCGGGTTTTTTGCCATTTACGCCGCAAAGAATTACGCTTCCTTATTAGCTTGTATGTTTCTTCATCAAATTCTATTAAATTATAGGAAGCTTTTGATCGCTTTGGAACGCTAGACTCGATAGCTTGCCAGATAGTGTTTGTGAATTCTACAATTTGCTCCTTACATACTGAGGGAGTATTGAGCGATTCTATCGTTCTTGGTGCTAAAGTCACTCTTTCATCAATAAAACTCCGGAATCCAGACCATTTTGCTTTTTTGAAGCAGTAGAATGTATTTGGTGCATTGTGATTACTTCTCGTCGTTTCTAAAGAAAAGAGTACGGGTAGATGTGGAGATGAGAGGGCTTGCAAGACACTCAGCTCAGAGGGAGTAATATTTTGGTCACTAAGAACCAGATCCAGAGTGGAACCGACTCCACGAGGAGAGTAGAACGTGGGTTCTTTAGGGAAATGCACGTAGATATTTGTCTCTCTGGCGAGATTAAATAAAATGTGCCCCATTTTGTTGTTTCGTGTGCAATTCCAGTGCCAATGTCTAGCGTTCAGGTCCCCGCAAAGTAGAAACCTTTGGTTGGCCTTGCTAAACCATTTCAGATCTCTTCTGAAAAGTTCGATTTTTTCCTTGCTTAGTTTTGTCCCAGGGAAGTAGACACCATAAAACTTTATATTTGGTTCATCGATAATAACGCCAATATTTTCTATTACCGATGTTGGACTTTTCGGCAATACCGAATGTTTAATTTTTTTTATTTACAGCAATGGCTACGCCACCGCCAGTTTTTTCTACGCGATCATTTCTGTAAATATGAAAATAGGGATGCTTCAAACTATCATTTGGCCTTAACCAAGTCTCCGTTATGACAAATATATCTACATTATTTTGAACAGCGAAATTGAACGCTTCAGTCTGCTTGTTTTTAATGCTTTGTGCATTCCAAACTAATACATTTAATAGTTTATCCATAAAGAAATTTTATAGATAGCTCTACAATGACATTAAATTGTTCTTGTTTTGTTCTACATTTGCTTAAATTCGAAATTAGTTCCTGAGAAATGGTCAGAAGAGATTCGGGCGAAAAGAGTTTATCGCATAAACTATTTGAAGACTGTTGGTTTTGCTTTATCGCCATACTGTACGACATAGGTGGAGTGGTTGTCAACTTAGCTGAATTTCCCGACTTTTTTCCCATTAATGTTGCATCGCTGTTGTCTCTGCTTAGGGTTGGAGTATGTGCTGAAGCTTTTGTTAGCAAAGGGAAATTGGTGCTCGTAATATCGAAGCTGTTTGTAGTTCTCTGGGAAGGAATTGGGGAACTTTTCGAATTATATATATAATGGTCGTCCAGGCACTGTGAAGCGGTCTTGTCCCTCGAGCCCTCATCGAGTGGAATTTGCCAGAAGGCGTCTTTTAGGTCGAGACTGGTGATATAATTGGCTTTCGGCAGTCTTCCTAGTATTCCATCGATGAGTGGAAGAGGGTACGCGTCCTTGATGGTAACCGCGTTTACCTTACGGGCATCAAGACAGAGGCGGACTTTACCTGGCTTCACAACCAAGGTTACCGGTGATGACCAGGCACTTTGGGACTCTTCTATGACCCCCAACTCGAGCATCCTATCTAGATCCGCATACACCAATTTCTCCATGGCCGGTGAGATGGCGTAATGTCTCTGTTTAATCGGTTTACTATCGCCAACGTCGATGGCGTGTGAGACTAGGGTGGTGCGGCCAAAGCCTTGGGTGGCGTAAGATGGGAAAGCAGCAACGGATGCTTCCAGGCGTTGTCGTTGGTTAGGCGTCAGGTCATGCCTATCGGGAGTAGAAGTGATTTCGTTGACATTTCTGGTTTTTGAAGACAAATCGGTGAATAAATCGGAGGCCAGTCCAAAGCGAAGGACGAAATCGACACCAAGGTATACATTCTGAGTCAAAGACGGAATAATGTAGAACGTAATATCCTTCGTCTGACCCCTGAACGTCACGGGTGTGGTTAGTTTACCTCGTATAGGGTGTTTGGTGCCATCAGCTGTACTAATTTCAGTGCGCCAGGATTTAATCAAGTTCGGATAGTCTTGGAGCACCTTCGAGCCAAAGCTCGCGGCAAGACAACTGATACTGGCACCCGTGTCGATCAATGCAAACACGGTCTCGCCCAACACTTTAATTGGATGATAAGGTCTGATCTCATTCTCAGCAACCTCCGAGATGTTACAAGAGTTTAAGGTTTGACGGCAGATGCGCACTCTCTTGCGGAAATTCCGCCAACGACGGGTTGACCATTTTGTCGTGCGCGGGCGGGAAGTGACTACTTCGGAAGCAAATATTCGCTCTCGAGCCACCCGATATTCCTGCAGTCGGACATGATAAGGTTTTAGAGTGCGTATTTGAGGCTGCCGGGGTTCTTCTGGCAGTGACTGCGATGGTCGCTTCAATAGTGTCGTTGACGAGGTCTCCGGAAGAGAGTGACCATCTGCAGTCATAGTCGTCATGGCTGGTGGGTTAACGTCAGGGCTATTGGGGTTAGCAGCTGGCTGAGGAGCTACTGCGGGGTTTTCGAGTACCACTGAGGTGGTAGGGTACTCGTTCGTCCGTTTTTTGGTGTGGCATCATCTGGGTAGTCCGGAACACAGGTGTTTGACTCCGTGCCTTCTTCCCGATCTGGGTTGTTGCAATTTAGTGCCACTTCGGCAATTTCACGTCGCGGACCCGTCCTCGCATGTAGGTAAGGCCGTTCTTGGAGGTCTTCTTCAAGCCTCTCCAATCGACTCACGACCCTCAGTAGTGCTTCCATGTTCTGCGGGTCCGAGTTTACAACATGGCAACGAAGTTCCGGCTTTAGATTCCGTTTCAACACCCGCAGCAGTTGAGTGGAAGATATAGGCTCTGACAACTGGTCATTCAACCTAAGGATATCGGCTCGATATTGGTGAAAGGGCTCGTCCGGACGTTGCCATCTGGCATGGATCTTGTCCAGGACACTCTCATCCATGTTGACCGTCGAGTATTCCATGCGGAATACCTCCTTCAGCCGTGTCCAGCGTATTGATGGTGGGGCCGAATGAATCCGCCAGTAAGTCTCGAGTGCTGCTCCCTTGAACAGCATCGGTAAATATCCTGCCAGCACCGTGTAGTCGCCGGCCAACATCTCTTCGACTAAGGACTCCACGCGACCAATGAAGACTTCCACGTTCAGGTCGTTTGGCTCCCCGCTAAAATGTAGATTCCACCCCTGGACGATGCTGGGAATATGCTTCGACTTCAGCATATAGGGTTGCTCCTGCGGGGCCACTGGACCTGGAGTCGATGGTGGTATTTGGTTGAGTCGTGGCGGAAGATCCCAGGCGTTCCAAGGCTGGTATCGAGACGGTGGATCCGGATCCTCAGACGTATGGTAGTCTGCTCTTCGAATCTTGTTCCGCTGGTCGATAACTGGATCTCGAGATCGTCGTGCTGATTTAAGTCGTTGTAGTGTTGACTCAGTTTGTTTACAGCGCCGTATGAAGGCGTATATACGTTCCACTTCCGTGTAACAATCACCACAGATGTGGTCTGGTGAGCCATCTTCAAATGTGATGTTAACGTTGATGGACTCCTTCAGAACGTCGACAACAGCAATCCTCCTCACTTCGTCGACCAAACTATCACCCAGCGGATACATTTCCTCGCCAAGTCGTAGACAAAGTCGGCATGCATTTTGGATGTCCATAATTATTCTATCTAAAAGTTATACCTAAATTGCTAAGAGTGTTGACTAAAGCTAAAATGACGCTTTAAAAGAATTAAGTAAATGTTAATGAGACAAAATACATAAAATGGCCGAAAGTGGCGAACTATCCAAATTCCTCAAAAAAAAAACAAAAGGTATGAAAAGTTAAATTGGTTATCAAATTAGGTTTACGTTATCAAAAAAGTTTTTACGCTATCAAAAAAAAATAATCGGTCTTTCCTTTCCGTCCTTCCTCCCAAGTATGGACACCAATGGCACAATCCTTCTATGGCGTTTCAGGGACACTCTCTTGTGGCACCATGAAAATCAGGGTTCAGAAGTGATCCCTCATTAGCAAACTTCTCAAGTTACAACTTGTCAGCCCAGGGTGGGATTCTAATCCACAAGCAGCGCGTGTCTTGTCATGGATAGTCATGGATTAGCTAATCAGCCAATCACATGAAATCAAAATCCATGTAATTTAAGACACTTAGGCACCGCTGGTTTGGGGAGCGGATCAGAATCCTCCGCAAAATAGATGTTGGGATAATAACTTCCGAACACAAAAAGGGACTCTAATATCATTTGGCCTTACTAGTTATACAATGGTGGTAAACCACCAAAGTATAATTCAAAAGCAGGACCAAACGATATTGATGTCCAGAGACAACACAAGTTCGAAAGTTACTATTTGCTGGGGCACAATCAGTGCAATTACCCTCGGGAGTTATCTACCCGCCAAAAATTGTAACACCTAGTGGGGACACCTAGAGACGATGGACTGTCTCGTGCTCACGACTGATGATACAGCCGGGCATTTCGGGCCCCACGTTGGGCGCCATTTGTAGTGAATAAAAGTTTCCCTAATGTCCGTGAAGGACTGCAGCGATGTTCTGCTGCCTCGGCAGAGGAAGGTGTTGATTCCTGCCGAGAATGCCCTCGTCCGGAGACGCGTGAATGCGCTGGCAGGCTAGCATTGCGGTGTCGTGGGGCGGGTTCGTTTCCCCGGCACGAGGACTCACTACAAAACATTTCGCATTCACGAATTGCTTGCAGAGATCACAAGAGGACGACCGAAGTCGCAAATTTGTAGATAACCTCCACGAAGGAATTAAGACTTGTTACGAGAACAAGTGCAACCTGAGAAGAAAGGCTAATTTGGGGTGACCTCGTCTTTACCCAAATACATTCAGGGCCCACAAATGAAAGAGGGGCAACCGGGTGGTGGTGGAGCCCCTTCATGCCCACCCAACCGGAATAAATCCAATGTTAAATTGTTGAAGTGGCCAGGTATTCCTCTTCTGAGTGGAAAACTCATACAACTTGAATTATATGAACTTTCCCATCAGAAGGGGAGTACCCCGGTGACCAATTTATGTCATAGAGTTATACAATTGAATCGCATAACTCTATGCCATAAAAAGGCACTTGGCTTGGGCCACTCAACCCATGAAGTCTCCTGAAACAAAAAGGATTAAATTGTACCCGGTGGCTGGCTCATATTTTGGGGTGGAAGCCTGCCACCGTACCGGGTCCTATACTCGGTCAGAAAAACCGGAAGGGAAAAGACCAATTTTTTCGTTTAATTCTTCATTTTATTTACAAACCGCATGATTTTCAAGAATGTTAACCTATCACTTACTGTAAAATGATTCTCTTCAAAATGCAAAGATTTCAAAATTTGCGATAAACAAAATATAAATTAAAGCATAGGACCACCAAAAATCGATTGCTTAATAGATCGTTAAGTATTCTGTTCCGAGTCAAAACCATGAGCTCATATTACTTATAGCATATAAATAACAAATGTTGCATATTTATACTATGCTTTTCAAGTTAGTTTTTTGTTTTTTTTTTTTTCTTAACTTAAGATTCCATCCAGGTTTCTTAAATATTTCGTAAGGTTTTGAAATAACCGAGTTGCTTTTCAACAGGCAAAGTAAAAAGGTTTAATTTTAATCACGTTCAGCTAATGAGAACGCGTCAACTAAATTTCTAGGCTTCCAATTAATTTGAAACCGAACTCTATGGTCGAAATCTAATATATGTATCTGCATATTTTGTATATATATAAAACAAATTTTATAATTTATTATAAATAATATAAATAATGAATATAAAATATTGAGCATAGATTTTTATTAATTAAAAGGACTCACCGCTGTTCCGTCGAGCGCTCGATGGGGCTGGAGGTGTCCTGTAAATTCTTAAGGTTGTTAGCATCGTTGCTATTAGTATTAGTCTCACTTATCACTATAGAGGTTCTTTGGGCGAATGCCATACAAAATTGAGTAACAAAATCACTTGTTAAGATATTTTCTCGTCCGCGGGCAATGAACCGCAGAGGTAAGAATGTCGGAAAAATGGTCAGTTTAGCAATAAAACTGAGGAAACTCGCTATGGAACCACCGCCTGTTAAATGAAGTAAATTGACTTTTGACGCTTTGATATCTTCCTCATCAACGATGCCAATCCGGTTTAGATCGATCACAGCAGCTTCTAGCATTAGCGTTACAATTTATAGGTGTATCGAATTCAAATCGTGCAGCTTCCTCCATACGATAATAACGAGTTGGATCTCTGTAGTCGATCAGGTCTTTGCGATTCCAATGATTGATGTTATTGCCGGTTCCTTTATTCGTTGAAAGTCCCTGCAACTCCGACGTATCTGCTTTTGATTTCTGCAATCCTTTGATATCGTGGGCTACTTGATCCCTTTCTTTTCTAGACTAACTTTTCTAACTCCTTAGAACGATAAATATCATATTTTTTCCATCAACGCATCTAAATCTAACTTAATGCGACGTTTTGAGATATTTTCACGACATAAATGCTGCTCCTGCACTAAGGTTTTGGGAAATTCCATGTAAGGAGTAAGGACTGCATAGTTCTCGTTGGCATTATCACCGGTTACCTAAAGTGCAGAAATTCGCCTGCATGACGCTCAAAGATAGGTTTGATTTGGCTTAGTTTCATTTCCGACCTCAATGATACGTTTAAGCAATTCCACACCATTCTCTGCAGCCGGCCTTCAGTTGTTGTGGTGCTATACAATTATTCGTAGACGACCAACTGAATGGCTGTCGCTGACTATGACTGTTATTCCCTGATTCACGTATGGTTGAGCGGAGGTTTCTTAGTGATGAATATGATCGG
This sequence comes from Odontomyia ornata, assembly GCA_963969285.1. Taxonomy (NCBI): domain Eukaryota; kingdom Metazoa; phylum Arthropoda; class Insecta; order Diptera; family Stratiomyidae; genus Odontomyia; species Odontomyia ornata. The sequence continues at coordinate 196,331,276 of OZ017742.1, read as the reverse complement.
TTACGGGAGCTATACGAGCTCTTTCGATATTTGTCCACGTTTGTAGAGGTGCTCTTTCTGTCTTCCGCCGAATCCTTTCGTTTCTTCCCGCTAGAATCGTTCTTGCTCGTTGATTGGCAACGAGGCGACATATGTTCGATCATCCGAACAAACGGTTGCCGAGACCTTGAAAGCGAATCAAACGCGGCATCAGCTAATTAGTACTGCTCCAGTGCTGGTTCTTCGGACGAATTTGAAATCGTTATCGAAATGGGGCTTGGGTGTTGTATGTGTACGAGTAGTTATCAATCACTGTAATCACGGCAGGCCATGGAGTGATTGCGGCTTGTCCTCAATTCAAATGGCATTGGGTACCCGTATTTATCCTTGCACTATCAACACCGTGATTGCATTGAGAAAGTTTTGGTCAGCTCTAGGTGCACGGCGACTGGTAATAATTCCTTAGCAAAAAAAAGTTCACCTCAACAGAGTATTCCCCGCAAATTTTAATTGTTGCCTGTTTCGACTCACCAATAAGTTCGTAAACACGCTCTCTTATTTTTAAAACTATCGCGCACGCAGATAAACCGGTAATTTGTTCTTCGCACCTCCGGATAATTTTATTTTATAGTTCCAAATAGTCTTAGATTAAGTTTAGGTTGAATCGTCATTTGAAGTGTTTGCACTTTATAAAAATGATTTAATACACATGCCTTGTTTTAACTACTAGTGTGCAATATTTTAGTTTCGGATGATAATTTTAATTTAATTTTAGGTAGGGTTGCGTTTGAGCCATTAAAGTTTAATATATTAACAATTGGTCAAGAACTTAGTGAACTTGTTATGTCCCGCAAAATAAACAGATACGACATTGTATAACTTGTATAGAATGCTTATCGCCTCCTCAGGAGTCACCACTGAATCACTAAAAGCTGGCATTTGACTTTCGTTCAGGGAATCTGATTCCAAGGAATGTTCACTTACTCCCGCAAGGTTCCGGAATCCTTCACGTCTTTCCTCAAGGATCTCTTTTTCTTCAGCTGTGTATAGCGTCGGCTGTCCTACATATTTGATTCTTTTACGCCTAGCATCACTTAAAGGACTATCGTCTGAGTCATTACTAGTTGCTGAATGGAAAATGGATGAGTTTTTGTCCTTTTGAATATCCCGGGGTGGTGGAGTATCGGATACTTTGCTTATGGTTTGAGCAGGTGTTTCAGTAGAAGCCTCATATTCAATAGCGTTAGGTGTGTTAAGGTTATTCTGGGAATAGGTTTCGTTCACATAATCTAGAACCCGACTCAGCCTCTCATCAATTGTTGGCGCTTTCAGGGGTGCATGGCTTGCGGGGCGAGGAAAACGGCTTCCACGCTCCAGGAAAAGGTCATGATGCCGAAACTGCACTTTACCTTCTTCGAGGAACTCTTCTCGAGATGACTGCCTTTCCAGCCGTGCTGATGAAGAGCTCTTTTGCACTATCCCCTTCCCTTGGGCAGCAAACTCCGACTGCAAATAGTCTTTGGTAGCCACTGTGTAGGCCAAGTCTGATGAGGATTCTTGATATGAAAAGTCAGGAGCTCGTCCTGTAGGTGGCGTACGTTTTCCACGGCGAGTAATGTTGAGTCTGCCAAGTCCTTCGTGAGTGCCAACGTCAGCAGCCTTCGGAGACGGAGGATTTTTATACTCTGCCTTACGACCCGATATTGTAACCCGAAGTTTTTGTTTTGGTTCAGCCAAATTAGTTTTTCCCGCAACCCCAGCTTTAGCCATACATTAACATTCCTCCAAATGAGACGTTGAATTGCGAAACAATTTCTCAAACAGTAGAGATGCGGTGCATAGACGACACCGCGCAACCAATGTAATACAAACAATAATTTAAATCATCAACACGCGTGAAGGAAGCACGGAATGATTGATATTCGTCCAAAAATAAATACTTCTTGCTTTCGAGCAAACAAGAATCAAGCGTTGCACGTTCGCAAGCGTCGAAATAATGGACCCTAGCCTCACGCGTTCCAATTCATTCATTGTGTTTTTTAAATAATGTTGACATACTTTGGATCCAAACTCTCTCACGTTGTTTAAATTTTAAACGACTTCAATCGGAAATCGAATTCCAAACCTAGACACCAAAACATCAACAGTCAAGAGACAATAAACTCAACCTACTTTCGCTTTCACCCACGATTTCACCCTCTTTAAAATTCCGTACACCCGCTACGATTCTACGCCAAACAGATTCACTTCGATTCACGAAACTCAGAAGAATGCCATGAGGACGATGATAATTTTTTCCACATTTGCCCCCTTCACAGATTTATTCGCGTCAATTTCCTTCGGGGCCATTGCACTGCAGCTTCTTCAAACTTTCACTACGAAAGCACAGTCCTAAAACGAGGAAATTATTTCACTTCATTCAGCAAAAACAATACCAACGATGCCGACTGCTTACCAGCACTTTTGTAAAGAACCATTTATTAACATGGGTCCACGAATCACTTTGTTTGCGCCACCACTACCATGTACAGCTATATTTCCCACAAATATATTAACTCCAATAAACTCGACTAAAGTTTTCCGGGAAAGATCAAAACCGGATGCTGTACAATTTCAGGCTGATTAATTTCACTTCTGCACGCAATTCCAACTAGGAAGTGATTAGCAAATTGCGGATTCGAAACCTGTTGACAACTGGTTAATTCATCACGCTGTTCGTGGAAATTGGTGGCCCAAGGTATTCCAAGGCGCTTGCCGGTTTCTAACTTGAGTTAACGGTGTTTTATAGATTGTCTCTCTTTCTGTCGTCTTTCCCAAGTTGCCAAATTGGCGGGGCCGAGCCATCGAGCAACGACACAACAATGGAAAATCGCGCAAAGTTTCGTTGAATAGTGCCATCTATGAGTGAACCCGTGATGGTGATAATGCACACTCGTTTCGGTGGTTTTTAAAATTCAAAATCGTCTTTTTGTAGATTCGATTAAGTTTTCAATTGAAAGCAATTTATGTTTATAATTATTAGGCGTAATTAAGGGGGAAATAAATCGAAAGAATACGACAGGCACGCGTTAATTACCGACAAACAAAACAATTTTTAATTAATATTATGGTTGGAATGGGTAAAATTTGACAAATTTTATGGGGTTTAAATGATACAAGGATTTTATCGTTCCTATAAAATTAATGGGGTTAACCGTTTTGTTCTAAGCATTTGGATACCGCGTTACACCGCAATTAGTTAAATTATATTCAAAAGATATTGAAATAAAATCACTACACATTAAAATATTAAACAGTTTTAGAATTTTGTTTCCCGGGTGTTAAGTACAAGAGAAATTTTTTTTTTTTTCACTTATTTTTTCATGCGAAGAAAAAAAAAAGAGCGAGTGTTGCGATGGGGAAGGTGACTGAATGGTTACTCCTTGTTAAATTGAGTTTGTGCGGTGTGCCTGTGTCAGCGCTGCTTTTAGAGCCATAGCTCCTAGATTACTACAACTTTCTACCGGGGCGTTACTACCAGTTTGTTGGAATGAGGTCGTATAATGGTTCATGCTATATTGTTGACAATAAATCTTTGAATATTGTGAAAGTGAACTCTGTACCTTGATCTGTTACAACGGTAACGATATTTTCTGGAATTCCATGGAGCCTGATAAAATGCTTTAATGATTTTATGATTGATTAACTGTTTCTTGCAGGTAATATGTAAGCAGCAGCAAATTTTGAAAATTTGCCAATGATTGTGAAAACGTACTGTTTGTCTATTGTATAGATGTCTGTATGTATGACCTCAAGTGGTTTTTTGGGTGCTTCGGGAGATTGAAATTTTGGTTTTTGTGGGCGTCTGTCGTATTTACTGTATACTGCTCGCAGTTGTTGATGATTTGTGTAATTTTAGCTTTCATATGAGGAAAATAATATATTCCTTTGAGGTGGAGAAGGGTTTCGTTAAAACCGCGAAGGTTGGTTGTTTTTCTGGTGGTAGTCATTGATTAGGGCGTCTTGTTCGTCGCTTTCAGAAATATCTTTGACTATTGATGTACATCTAATTAGTCTAAGGTTGTTGGATCCGAAAAAGTGTTTGGAGTAAACTTCTTGGACTATTTTGTAGATTTCATCTGTGCTATAAATGGCAGTATGGCGATTGGAAGGAACGAACCTTTTGAATAATTCTACAACATTTTGCTCTAAAAATTCTAACATTTAGATAGTACGGCGTTGTTTATTGTCTTTTCTAAAATGAGTTGTAGGGAGAATTCATTTAGGGGATTTTCTGAAATCGGGATTCCATCGTTTAGATTTTCATCTGCCGAATGCACGGTAGTACCTCTAGTACTTTGTATTGATGCATTTCTGATCTCCTCGGCTTCGTTGACGTTAAGTTCTGGATTACCTTCTGTTGGAGCAGAGTATTCGTTTGATTTTGGCATTCGACTTAATGCATCCGCATTGGAATTTTGTACGCCCTGCTTGTATACCACTTCGTAGTCGAATTCCTCTAACTTTAACCTCCAACATACAAGTCTAGAGTTTGTGTCTTTAAGATTCATCATCCAGATAAGGGGTTTATGATCAGTTGCTATTTTAAATTTACGGCCGAACAAATACGGTCGGAAATATTTAGTTGCCCAGTATATTGCCAGAAGCTCCTTTTCTATGGTAGAATAGTTTATTTCCGAATCTGTTAGTGTTCTGCTAGCATAGCAGATTGGTTTATCGCTACCAACAGGTCCTTGTGATAAATTGGCACCCAGGGCGAAATCGCTGGCATCGGTTGTTAATACAAAAGATTTGTTGAAGTCTGGGTGTTGGAGAAGCGGATCATTCATCAGTAGATTTCTGCAATCGTTGAAGGATTTTATATATTAGGGAGTAAATTCAATATTTTGCCCTTTTTTCAAACAGTGTGTGAGAGGTTTCGTAAGTTTTGCGAAATCCTTAATAAATTTCCGGTAGTAGCCGAACAATCCAAGAAACGATTTGATCTCCTTTGGTGTTTTAGGCAATGGAAAGTTTAGGATCGCTTTTATTTTTTTCGGGGTTGGGTTTGATTCCTTCTGTCGAGATCAAGTGACCTAGAAAAGCTATTTCTTTCTTAAGGAACTCGGATTTGTCGAGTTGTACTTTTAGGTTTGCTTCTCGTAACCTTTCAAAGACCTTTTAAGATTTTCGATATGCTCCTGTAAGGAAGTAGAAAATATAATTACACTTGCCAGAAAAAGTATCCGTACATGCAATATAACAAAGTTATCATTGTAATAAAAAGGATATGTCCACTTAATTTGAATGCTTTCTTTTATAATATAAAAAAACCTACAATTTTGAATGATTTCCAGTATGTTTCATAATAATTACTATTTTAAAAGACTTGAAATTCAAACAAAATCAATTTGCGGCAACACAATAGACCAGAAAAAGTATCCGTACAGAACAAACCGGGGGATTCCCCGTGTTATGCGATGACATATGCAGATGCATATTAATGTTTTTAGGTCCGATAATAGTTCTACTTTAAGTTGTGATAGGTTTAAAAGTGAGTGCAGTTTTTTTTTAATTTTTTGTGCACTAGAATACATAATGATGCCCAAAATTAGCGAAATCAGTGCTGAGGAGAGGAAAATTATGCTGAAACTTAAGAGTGGAGGGAAAACTTACCGCGAAATTGGTCTAATAGTAGGCAGAACTGACTCCCCTGTCCAGTATGTGGTGAAAACATCTAATACAACTGGTTCGATTATGTCAAAGCCTCGTTGTGGTCGACCCTCCATACTAACTGAACGCTAAAAAGGAAACGTTTTGCAGGCAGTTAAAAAGATTTCTCGAGTAACAAATATAAAAAAAACTCTTTGGAAAGGTTCTCCACGAAGATACCATATACGAAAAATACCAAAGAGAGTTAGATATCGCTCATGCATTGCACGTAAGAAGCCATACATTTCGGAAGTGAACAGGGAAAAACGTGTGGACTTGCAAAAAAAATATATAAACATGCCACTTGAGTTTTGAGAACAGGTCCTATACTCTGACGAAAGCAAATTTTACATATTTGGCATTAAAGGAAGAAAGTTAGTGTGGCGGAGGAGCGGTACTGCCTTCGAAAAAGAAAATCTCGTATCAACTGTGAAACATGGTGGAGGTGGTGTGATGGTCTGGGGGTGTATGGCGGCAGAAGGAGTTGGCCAACTTGTATTTATAGAATCTACTATGGATCAATACGGTTATCTTAATATTTTGAAGGCAAATTTCAAGCAAAGCGTTCAGCAATTGAGGCTTGGTGACGATTTCTGGTTCCAGCAAGATAGTGATCCCAAGCACACAGCACACAATCTGAAGCCTTGGTTGCTCTACAACACAAAACATCAGCTGTCTGCGCCGCGCAAATTCCCAGACCTTAATCCCATTGAGCATTTGTGGGACTAGTTGGAGCGCAGGATCCGTCAGCACAGCATAACTTCGAAGGAAATGCTGAAAAACGTCATCGCCGAAGATTGGGGCAAAATTACCAGGCAGGACACAGCCAAATTAGTTCACTCCATGCCAAATCACCTCTAGGAGGTCCTTAAGAGAAAATGTTATCCTATAAGCTATTAAGCCCTGATATGTAATAAAATATTTGAATTTTTCAAATTAATATTGTCATGTACGGATACTTTTTCTGGTTCGTTTAAGTGAGGCTTTTTTGTTTTTATTTTGTAAAAAATAGTTTTTAAAGGAAAACTACAGGAGAAATTTATAGAAAAGATACTTTCATTAATGAATAAATTTTGTTGCTTAAATATTTATATGTAGCAGCTTTCTTTGGCATGAATTTCCTAATATGTTGCTTTCTTTTGATGTTGTGCGGATACTTTTTCTGGCAAGTGTATATCATCTAAGTAGACGAGACAAATGCTACCCTGAAGTTCTTTAATACATTGTCCATAACTCGTTGAAATGTAGAGGGTGCGTTTTTCAGCCCGAAAGGCATCCGAACGTATTCATAGCGCCCTCCTTCAACAGTGAAGGCTGTGTTGGAAATATCCCTTGGATCCATTTCGATCTGGTGGAAACCGCGAGCTAAATCCAAGGCGAGAAATACATAGACTTTCCTAGTTTATCTAGGATATAATTTATATTGGGCAGCGGATATCTGTCGCTGGTCGTTTTTTCATTTAGTTTACGGTAGTCTATGACTAGCCGCCATTTTTGTTTCCCACTAGCGTCAGGTTTCTTCTGGACAATCCACACAGGAGTGCTCCAAAGGGAATAACTTGGACGGATTATGCCATGATTTAGCATATCAGATATTTGTCTGCGCACTTCTCCTTTGTGGATAAAAAGGTATCAAAAGAATTTTGTATGAACAGGAATTTCATCGTTAGTTCTAATATGATGCTTTACTTGATTTGTAAATGTAAGGTTTTGTCCTTCTCAAAGAAATATATCATCGTAATTTCGACAGACTTTGAAGAGTGCTTTACGTTCTTCCTGGTTTAAGTGAGCTACTCGTAGCAAATCGATAAGGTCATCAGAAGGGGCAAGAGGTGAGCTTTCCTCTTCATAGTTGATATTGAAGTTATTTATTCCCTCATAGTTTCTGGAAAGCTTTTCAACCATAAGAGGTTGTTCAAGGAGTAATACTTGATCAGTTTAGGACAGGTTTACCACTTCAACAAATGCGTGCCAATCATCAGCCGTATATATTCCTTCAGATATATATTAATAAATTTGGATGTGGTTTAAATGGTTTAATGTATATATCGCCATTTTCAATATCAACGGTTAATTTTACTACTAATTTAATTGGGATGGAATACGGTATTTAGGTGACATCAAATTTGGTTTGAAAATTAAGGGTAATATGGCATTCTGTGTAATGAGTCTTTTGTTGCCAACGTCAACTTTAGGATTTAAAGCACTAAGTGCATCTATTGCAAAAAGACCGTCAAAATATGCGTGAAATCTAAACACCAAAAATTTTACGGAACTGGGTTAGTTAAATTCAAAAAAATATGGTAGTGTGACTTTGTTCTACCTGATGTTTTGCGAGGACAGGGTTAATTATAACAGGATTAATTATCTTAAGTGTAAGGGGTTCACATATTCTGGGTTTATGAAGGATGAAGATGCGTCCGTGTCAATCAAGAATTTTAACGGTCGTCCAAAAGGAGATGAACTATGGACGTAGGGAAGTATGTTGCCGTGGGTATTGATGCCTAAGTACCCGATAGGTTGTTGGAGGCAATTATCCAAAATTTTGATCGTCTATTTCGTCTTGTATATTTTCATTATATGGGGTGCCGACAGAGTTGGAAAAATAATATTGATTTTGATCTTGGTAGTGGTGTGGGTATTGAGAGTCTGATGCAACGTCGTTTTGATTCCCTAAATTGTCAAGGGGTGAAATATAGGGTTTTCCAATAAGAGGTGTTATTTTGAATAGACCTCGTGATTTAACACCTTGCGACTTCTTCCTTTGGGGCCACGTGAAAGAGAAGGTCTACGCCAACAGCCCAGCGTCGATTCAAGACCTCAAAGATGGAACTCGTGAGGCTATCGAGGACATAGGGCAGCCACTTTGCGATTTGGTTATGGAAAATTTCATGAAAAGGATATGGTCCTGTAAGCGTGGGCGGGTGGTAATTTACCTGATGTTATTTTCCACTATTAACGGCATACCTTCCTCTTTATAGTGAAATAAACATCCGATCATTTATATTAAAAAATGGCATTTTTCTGTTCATAAATAATAAATAACACCTCTTATTGGAAAACCCTATATGAGATGTTTGTTCTGCTTCAGAGCAATTATATGCATTGGGCTGTTCACCGATATTAAAAAGCTCTTTGGATACAAATCTCGGTGGTCCTGTTTGCTTAAAGAAGTTATCTCTTGGTTGGTTATATTGTGGTTGAATACGTTTAACTGTTCCTGAGGATATATCCATGGGTTCCGGTTTCGGGAGGCTGGGTTTTGCAAATATTGATGGCCTTGGTTGGAAATTTTGATTAAACCCTTCCTTTTGCGTATTTTGATTGAAAGGATAACTATTTAGTTGTGGTCTAATCTTTTGTATCGGTTGTTCGTATGCGTTTGCAAACTTTGGTCGTTGTTGGGCGAAATTATATTGAATAGGTCTATACGGCTGTGCAAATGGTTGGTATGAGAAATTTGGCGTGCTTAGTTGAGGCATTTTAGGTAGTATAGGTTGCATATTCGAAAATTTAGGAAGTGGGTGTAGAAAGTTTGGTTTTGGCGTACTGAATGGTTTTGCATTTAGTATTCGTTTAGGGGTTTCAGACTTCGAATAGAAAATGTTTTGTTCTTTAATGCAAAAAGCATGAGCGTCAGCTAAAGATTCGGGTTTCATTGCCCGTATAGTTGATCCTAAAGGTTCCTTTAGACCACTTAAAAATGTATTAAGGCACATTTCTGAGAAAAGAGCCTTTTTGCACCTATCACACTTTGATTTTTCTTGTGAATGTTCATATGATTGTTTAAACTTGCCAGTAATTCCACCACTTCGCTATAGAATTTCTGTACCGAGTCGGTATTTTGTTTAAAATTATGTAAATCTTTAATTAAAGAAGTTTCATTCCGTTTGTCCGCGTAGTGCAGAATTAAATTTTCTTTATTGTAATACGATACCAATCTAGTTCAGTACCGTACATATTTAGTATTTCGTCCGCTTCACCCACAATTTTATTTCTAATTCCCCTTAGCATGAGCTGACCGTAGGGTGTGCCACTAGCTACTTGGATAAGGCTAAGGATTTCATCAACTTTGTCGATGAAATCGAACAGCAATCTAGGATCACCGTCATATTTCGGTAAATCCTTGATACAGTCTGGTATTCTAAGACAGTTGAATAAATCTGTAGGCGTGATAGTGGTTTCGCTAGTATCGGGATTTGCCATGTTGAAAGCACTCATATTATTACCTTTTATTACGTTATAACACGATTGTATTAAGTCACTACTGTTCTGAAATAGACTCAATGAAACAATATTAGTTTGATCAACAAGTGATAATTTATTTTAACAGTCTCGATATTTTATACATAATTTTTCCTTACACTAGCAATAATTTACATTTTCACAAATTTCTGTAGTTGCAAGAATTCTCAATCGTTAATTGCTTATTTAGCATAGGTCGTTCACAAAGGTTTAATGTATTTAGCTGAATTTGTCAACAAATCATTTTTGCTACAGGTAAATAACTGAATTTTGTTTACAATTTGTGCTAAAGGCGAATAGCTTAATTATGTTTGCAATTTGTGCTAAAGGTGATTCACAGAATTTTGCTGATTGCTATGATTGCAAAGTTAAATGTTTTCAAATGGTTACAATGAAATGGTAATTTAAGGTCATTGATTTTAGACTAATTGGAATATGAACGATACAATGATAAGTTTGTGTTAGAAAATATTCATTTCTCTATCATTAAGAGTATTGAAGTATTAACAATAAAATGGATAATTTTATTTTAAAGAATAGACATTTTTTGATCATTAAGAATATTGGGGTATGAAGAATACAATGTATAATTTTATGTTAGAGAATATTTAGTTTCCTTAACAACTTCTTTGATCTTTTATTATTAAATTATTTTCTTTTGTTCAATTTTTACATGATACTCACTTGTTTTATCGTCTATTAAAATGCTACTACAAGATGCGTACAATTCATCTAAATTTTGAAGGCTTGTGTAGTAATCGAGCAGTTACCCTATTAAACTGCTCTAAAACTTTCCTTTCTCCTTCACCCCTACAGCATGGTGATCAAGAAAATTGAAATTCTTACTAGAAAAGTGCAGACAGTTCGATTAAAAGCGCATTGCTATAGGCGGCGACAAGTAAACATTAATGATTATTCAGTTTAGAATTTTCTTTCTAAATATCTAATGTCTTCTTGAAAATAGTCAAGAACTAACAAACACCTCGCATACCAATTTCGTTTCAAATCAACGTGATATCAAAGAAAAGCTGCGATATATTATTACGCATTATTCACTATTGTTTCTTTACGTTGAAAATGAATTCAAATTTATCAATCAAACCGTATGATAATAATATTAGTTAAAAACACAAACAACCACCAAGAAGCAATTCGGTTTATTCGTCCATAATTTGAATTTATACTCATTAATTGTGCGCACCCTAATTTGAGGCTTGCCTCGAAAAGATAGGAGTGCAGTGGTGTACATTTACAGCGGCGCAAAAGCTGACACGTTTTGATGTTCCTCAACGTATTTACGAGGTTGGCGAAAGTGATAGGATGTCAGTTGATTGCCGACGGATGTCGCCTCGATCTTGATTTCCATAACCTGGCTTCTTCCGTATGAGAGGAAAAACGCGAAAATCAGTGTGCGAGGAAATTTTTTTGCATCATCTTTTTTTTCGCTCGCGTTACAGAGTGTATGACTGAAAAGTTGTCGGCGTTGTCGGAAGAGTGATTACGGAAAAAGTGTCGTGCGCTTGCGTGATAGAGCGGCGGGCGTAGCGCAAGGAGAGGTGGTGCTGGAACGGAAGCAGCCAAAAGTCAGTGTAAATTGACAACGAAGAACTTATGTCTTCGGGCGTCTTAATAGAGAACGAAAACCACCCCAAAAAGCAGCCAAGATTCAGTGCCGAGCGCTGGTGAGGTTGAGTACTGTTTTTAGTTAAATCCTAGCCGATTATTTTTTTCAAGGCTCTCTACTAGCAGCGCCATCGCGAGAGGACAATTGGTCGTGGAGTTCTCTGGCTCATTGGTGAATGCAGAATTGCATACTCATCAGCCAAAGTTAAAAATTCAGACCGTTTTTTTTCATCTCCGTTCCAACCTTAATTTCTTCATTAGTCAGGTTGATACAATTATTGTCCAGGTGACGATGGACTCTGCCCATTAGAAGTGCTGTACTGTGGTTGCTGCGATTAAGACAGGAATATCGAAGTGGAAGTGATCGAGTAGGCAGCACTTCAAGCTCTTCAAATTCAGGGTGCCTTGACGTAAATGGAGACACGAAGGAATGCATCGTAGTCATAGTCGCGCTTTCAACGCTGAGTGGGGTGTGATCGCTGTTAATTCGATTTTGCTTGCTGTAGGACATCCTTGGAAAGTGGATAAGTTACTATTATTTGTAGAATCTTAATTGCATGTCTTTATCAGTGCTCCTAAGACTTTTATTTCGTATTCGGTTTGGATTACTTTCCGCTTACTGAGTACAATTGATACCTTTGCGAATCTATTTGACCTTACGACATTTTTTCCGACTTGTGGAAGTCAGTCGATTTTGACTTTCCGTAGCAATTTGAATCGAGGACCTCTGACGAATTCGCGCGAGTGGTTTTGCTTTTGCTCCACGCAAATTACAAGTCCGAGAATTTCCACCACAAGAAAACGTGTTCAGAGTTTAGTTTCGCGGAAGTTTTTCGCCAGCAATTATTTCCAATTCATATTTCACAAGTGTCGGACCTCCTGAAAAACGGTGTCCCGTCGCGTCTTGAAATGTGTATCGCGCCCAAAAGCGCCCAGTGTCATTAAAAGTAAAAATTTCCAGAAAAAATTATTTGCAAGTGCCTCCTTTCTGAACTTGATCTTATTTGTGGAATGAACAGACAATTTAACTTATAATAAAAAAAAACAAAAAAATATAAAACACAAAGCTACAAACGCAGAAGCGATAGTAAACCGTATGAAAGCAGGAAAAAAGAGAAAAAAGTTTTACATCTTTACGGGAATATATCAGATGTATAATATAATTTATAAAATGTAACCAAACCACATAAATCGTAACACATGGACCGTGACCCGGACACGCATTAGGTTGAACTTTGGGTTTTTTGGTGATATTCAGCAAAGTCCCAAAGACGTGAGGATTTTTTTTTTGAAATAAAAAAATACACTGCCGATCGATCACACCCTACTAACAATAAAATCAAGAGGAAATTGAACATAAACATACAATTTTGGACAATGTTTCTTTGCGTTTTACAACGGCATATATTTAATATTCTACTGGTCTTTTAATTATATAGACTTCTCCGTGAACGGATAGACTGTTGTTTATTAGAAGAGCACGATTTTCAATTTTTCGTCATTTTTAGTATTTCATGTATAAAGAAAAGAACATTCCTAACAAGAAAAATATCAAAATCTATTCGAAAGAAAAAAAAAGATTTAAAAACAACCATAATACCGAAGTTATCTCTTGTTGCTCTACCCGCGCTAGCTCCTTGGCAAAAAGCTAACGTACCTTTTTTTTATGAAAAACCTACTAAAATAAATGATTTATTATGTTTCTATAAAACTGTAAATTTATATTAAATAATTAATTAACTTAATTAATAAATTTTATTTTAATTAATTAAAAATTAAAAAATACTTAATTCTGTTGAAAATATTGTCGGGAAATATAATGAGGTGCTAAACTTTAACTAAAATCGGTCTTTCCTTTCCTGCGGTTCTGACCAGGGATAGGACCCGGTACGATGGAAGGCTCTCACCACCAGACATGAGCCAGCCATCGGGCACATAACAACCTTTTGGTTTCAGGTACTATCGCGGGTTGAGTGGCACCGAGCAAGGTGCCTTTTTATGACATAGGGTTATGTGATCCGATTGCATAACTCTATGACATAAATTGGTCACCGGGTCGTTTCTCCTCTGATAGGAAGGCTCATACAAGTTATGTTGTATGAGTTTTCCACTCAGAAGGGAAATACCTGGCCACTACAACATATACGGATATTGATCCGGTTGGGCGGGTGCGAGGGGGCACCATCACCACCCGGTTGTCCCACTCTTATTTGTAGGCCATGAGCCTCGTCGGGTAACGACGAGGTTACCCTAAGTCCGTCCGTTTTTACTTGTTCAACTTGTTCTCTGAACAAGTCATTTCCCCTCTTTGTTAGTTGCCTACAATTTTGCGACTTCGGTCGCCTTTCTTTTGAGACCCAAGAATTCGTGAATGCGAAATTCATTTGTAGTGGGTCCTTGTGCTGGGGGAATGAACCCGCTCCACGACACCGCAATGCTAGCCTGCCAGCGCATTCACGCGTCCCCAGACAAGGGCATTCTCGGTGGATATCTACATCTTCCTCTGCCGAGGCAGCAGACTATCTCTGCAGTCCTTTACGGACTTGTATATTTGACCTTTTCACTACACTTGTCGACCGAAATAACAACTCACTTATCTTACTGGATATTTTAGTAAACCGCACTGAATCATTAAAATGATCACCAATTTCTTGTAAATTTGTATTGTTTTCACTAATATTATTACGCCTTAATCTAGGTAAAGGGAGTGTAGTATAGGGTTTAAGCTTAGGAGAAATTTTTTTGAAAGGAAGAGGCATATATCCAAAATCTATGACTTACAAGAAAGCGTTATTTGTTTCATCCTTTCCAATTGTCCGTAGCTTGAATAGCGATTTTCATTCGCTGAGCCTGCTCTGCAACGATTTCCTGTTGTCACTTGCACGCGAAAAATACAAACCGTGGGCGATATTCACTCGCGAATAACCGGTATTCTTCCGATAAAAACGGTTTAAGAATTTTACTTTCGACGAACGTTTACTCCTCCGCCCTTACTTTTTCGACTACACCAGTTAAAATAACAGCGTGTTACTTTCCAAAAAAAAGACAAAGTTTGTAATTAAAATAATCTGCGATCTTGATGCTTTAGAACTAATTTACAACTCAACTAACTACAGTAATTTGTGAAAAGATTTAATGACAAAAAGTGCTTATTGCAATTCTAGTTGCAGACAAAATCTCAGCAATTTCAATGTAAAACGATCCGGTTTTACTGGCTCGTGGAACCATCTCCGTATGCCGGTTCCACGGGAGGTGTTTGCACATGGCTTGTGTTCAGGGTTGCGAAGGTGATACCGTAACTCGCGTGAGATTGATTAAATTCCTCCTCTCCCTCCTACTATCCACCCGAGACTAGTCTTATCCAAAATAAGTTCCTCATCATTGCGCGAAAAATTTAGTTGTCCGACACTGAAAAGTGATAAAGTGACGCCGGCACTAATCAACACGTCCACGGGTCTTGGTAAATGGAACATCGGATCGGCTAATCTAATATTGGATGGAATTTTACTAAATCATGAGGATATACTATACCTCGTTTGGGATTAATTCGGCAATTTTAGGTACGGTTAAAAATGATACTCAAGTTCTATGCAACGAACCATTAGTTGAGCGAAAATAAATCTCAATTTTACCTTTCGACGCAGTACACATCCAGTTAACGGAATGCGTACTGTCATCTATCAGAACCCTGCAAGGGTGAATCGGAATTTTTAACTGTTTCACAAAGTTTGTCGTAATAAAATTTGTGATTGCACACGCGCTTGCACAGATTTACCGTCCACGTGTTTAATATAAATCAGGGCACTTAGCATTAGTTGAGCTCGTGCGGCATGCGACGCTAAACTTAAATTTTCAATATTTAGTCATAGCGCAGCTGTTTTATGGGCAGTGTTATTTTTTTCAATTTGGTTTCTTGCTACACTTGAGACTTGCTGAGGCTTGGTGGTACGTGCTTAGTTTGGATCAAGAAATGTGTTTCGTGCGCTGCGACGCCTGTAAGGAATAGTCATCGCGTTGACGGATGTCATCGTATCGCTATGCAACGTACCCCCCATCCTAAATTCTGTATCACTCACAAATTTGTAGTATTGTTCAAATGTTGGATACACACTGAAATCGAGAGTTTCTCCGCATTTAGAACGGACATCGATGGCCAATTTTCTTTCAAGTAATCTCACGACAAGACCACGCTCGACAACAACATCTAAAGACTTTAGCATGCTGATATGTTACCGAGCATCGTCTATGATTTTCGTGAAACCTTCAGCTGTAGCATATGTATGAGCCCGAATGTCAATGATGCCGTCGTAATGTCTTCTCATGAGCATTCTGGGTTTTTCTTATTAAAATCATCGCCCCTGCCCTCTGATAATTCTCGGTACTCGCATTGTAAAGTGACAGTTTACTGAATGCCTGGCCATGGCAAATCCAGAAATTTATTCAAGTCGTCATTATCAGTGCGCGTGTCTATCATCGCCTTGAATGTATTCTTAGACGACAGCCATTTCTCGTGATCACCATTGAACCGAGGCAGATTGTATGAATGTATGTGCATTTATCTATTCGTTATACATAGTTATATTACGCGGAATGGCTCATTCAACGGTGCATCAAAAATAACCCAACTCAAGACTTGTGTGTGTGTGTGTGTGTGTGTGTGTGTGTGTGTGTGTGTGTGTGTGTGTGTGTGTGTGTGTGTGTGTGTGTGTGTGTGTGTGTGTGTAACTAAGAGCTCGGCGACAGGTCAGCGGAAGTAATCGTAGTAGTACGTGCGGCTAAGACTAGTCGTCAGCAAGCTGGAAATTTTGAATTACGCGTATGTGACTAGTCTCAGCAAACTGTCACCGGGCAGAGCTTTGTGGTTGCGCCAGTCACAGAGAGATGGCAGTAAAAATAACTGAACTTTGATCATGGATATTTAAATTATCTTCATTATTAATTAAGTCAGCATAGTAAAAGAAAATGCTACAAGTAGGAAAATGGAGAAGTATTTCTCCATTCGCTGGCTCAAGGCGTGCGCCCGAGCTTATTCTATCCCAAGGTAGTAAGAATACGTTTAACTGCGTACTCAAGGCATCAGCCCGAATATTAGCGCCCCAAAACTGTGACGCCCGAGGCCTGCAGTTGAACTAACAATTGATTGATTTGTCAATCTGACTTCATACTCAAGGCGTCAGCTCGAGTATTAGCGTTCCAACCCACTACGCCCCAACACACTACGCCCGGGGACAGCAGTTGGATTATTAATTAATTGGTTCATAAATATAACTGCGTACTCAAGGCGTCAGCCCGAGTGTTAGCGTCCTAAGGCGATTATGCCCGGGGCCTGCAGTTATAGTCTTAATTGATTGGTTTCTTCAAATTCCCCTTTTCCTTAACATAATCAAAAAAAGTAGATAAAATCGCAACTTTGTTGCTACATTAATATTCAAAATGCATATATATGCAAACATGAGATCTTATTAACTAGTTCTGTAATTCTCATTCTCATTCCAGTTCAACATGAAAACCATCGGTTGAATTTCAAAAAGCAGACTGGGGAAAGTTTCAAAAGAAGTTTAATCGAGAGTACCAGAATTAATGTCCCCCTTCTGATGCTGGCAACTCTTGCTCAATGGTTCCTAACGACAGGAACCTAACTAACGATGAAATAGATCTCTATTTGTCAATGTTAGAGAAGCTGACGTTGGATACGATTGAGAAAGTCGTTCCCAAGATTAAACATCGAAACAATATGAAAGGATATGAAACACCAACCATTGTAAGGTTGAAAAGATTGAAAAGCCTTCTTCTCACACGCGCCCACAATACTTATCGACGATATTTGGACTACAATCATCCCTCGTTGTCTTTGTTGAAATTACACCTGAAGAATGTCCGGAACTGAATCCGGTCATACTTCAGGAGTGAGGTCAGCTATAATGCGCGGAAAAATTGAGGGGTATTACCCCACAGGACCCAGATAGCGTTTTCGCGAAAATGAATAGCATATTCCGTAAGAAACCTCGAGTGAATTTATCGAATCTTGAAGTCACTAGTGATGAAATAAATCTTCTCGATGGGGCTGGTATCGAAATTGATACTACGAAACCGAATAAAAATGGAAACAGGATTATATGTGAAGGATTGGATAAACTTGCCCTGGTTGGAACACATTTTGAATTCGTTCATCTACCAAACCCAGAGAGAGGGAATTAAATATTTTCAAAGGTCGTTGAAGCAAAAGTTTCCGACTTCAAATCAAGCCTGAACGGCCAATCAATTCTTCATTTCAATGAAACATTAACATCTGACTTCATACCGAGCTTGAATCTTATTGATTATTTTGTCAGCTATGAAGACTTGTGTTTCATATTTCGCAGGATAAACAACAAGAAATCATGTGGTACTGATGGTATTCCAAATGTAGTTCTCCGACATTTGCCTGAGGTTGCTATTAGGAATTATTGCATATTGTTCAACAACATGTTGAGCAATTCTGTAGTGAATAACGAGTTTCAATAAGTCCGTGAAGGACCGCAGCGATGTTCTACTGCCTCGGCAGAGGAAGGTGTTGATTCCTGCCGAGAATGCCCTCGTCCGGAGACGCGTGAATGCGCTGGCAGGCTAGCATTGCGGTGTCGTGGGGCGGGTTCGTTTCTTCGGCACGAGGACTCACTACAAAACATTTCGCATTCACGAATTGCTTGCAGAGATCAAGAGGACGACCGAAGTCGCAAATCTGTAGATAACCTCCACGAAGGAATTACGACTTGTTGCGAGAACAAGTGCAACCTGACAAGAAAGACTAATTTGGGGGTGACCTCGTCTTTACCCAAATACATTCAGGGCCCACAAATGAAAGAGGGGCAACCGGGTGGTGGTGGAGCCCCTTCATGCCCACCCAACCGGAATAAATCCAATGTTAAATTGTTGAAGTGGCCAGGTATTCCTCTTCTGAGTGGAAAACTCATACAACTTGAATTATATGAACTTTCCCATCAGAAGGGGAGTACCCCGGTGACCAATTTATGTCATAGAGTTATACAATTGAATTGCATAACTCTATGCCATAAAAAGGCACTTGGCTTGGGCCACTCAACCCATGAAGTCTCCTGAAACAAAAAGGATTAAATTGTACCCGGTGGCTGGCTCATATCTTGGGGTGGAAGCCTGCCACCGTACCGGGTCCTATACTCGGTCAGAAAAACCGGAAGGGAAAAGACCAATTTTTTTGTTTAATTCAGCATTCTTTTTTTTATTTTTATTTTTATATAATTTTTTGAAAATAAATTATATTATATTAGGAATCGTAGATTTAAACCACACAGTGACCTAACCAAAAAAATTGATACGTCGTGTACAAAATTTGTTACTTGAAGTTACAAAGAATTATAGTTCACGTTACTATAGCATACACATCACGACCATAAGAAATAGGAGAAAAATTGTACATAGCAACATAAGTTACACTATTATTATGGAAATAATAAAATATTGCTTTTTAAATTTCTTTTGGTTTGAATATATTTATATTCTTACGCTAGTATTTAAGAAACTGATTTCAATTTCATAATTTTTTGTGTAGAATATATTCGCGTAGTTTCGGTTCTTTGAATAGGATATTGATACATATCGTACATGCGGATATTTGAGATAATTAAATATTGTGTGCCAATATTATAAGAACTAGTATACGCATGCTATTTTGGTTAGAAAAAAAAACATAACTTGAAAACATCACATTATACAAATTGTGACAGTCTATGCACTATTTTACATATTAGGATATATTTTTCCCTAATTTATCCTGTTCTGTGTTTGCTTCCATACATCTTTTCCCGATTGTATAGTTTGATATTTTTTTTTTTTCCAATCATTATGACATTGTATGCTTTTGTACCCAGATTATTGTTTTACATTTAGATTTTTCGAATGATATTGTTTCGTATAGAAGATTGCAATAAATAGGTAAATAATTAAATATATAATAAAAAAAATTAAATTAAAAAAAATGGTACTTACAATACCTTTCCCTCGACGACGAGCGCTCGTTGACGAATTGTAGGTAAGCAAGTCCTGTAATTCATTTTTAAGTGTATTATTGTACCGGTTGTAATTTATGAGTCACGACTTCTTTCTTTTGGTAGTGTAGATTCGCATTCGTATAACAACTATTAGTACACGAGTAGGAAGGCATAAAATATATCCTAAGTGTGTATACAATCATATAAAAATTCAGCTATCCAAGTGTAAATACATGTAAACTCTTTTTTTGAATATCACAAACGTATGGTCTTTGAACGTGGTAATGCTTGCTGCTACTTATTCTACGGCTTTTAATGCTTAATATTTCTTTATATGCAATCCGTTGGTCAATATATGGATTGAGTGATTTGACTAATTCTCCTGGATCTAACTTTTCAGTTGATTTATCACTCTTTGTTGAACTATGTTTGAATACACCATGCGCCTTTTTGCATCCAAACGGTGTGTTTTCCCAGAAACAGGGAGTACGGTCCCGCCGTTTCCCAATCAACATGTGCCGCTCCGTACAATGAAGATCTTCACCTCGGCCTTCCAACCACCTGTTGCACAACACTTCGGGACCTAATGCTGATGGCTCATGGCGATATTGGCAGCTGCTATCATTTTTTTACAGGCACTGTCGTAGAAAAAGTAGCAATATGCGAAGTTTTTCCTTTTTTTTTTCTTCTTTTCTTTCGCTGTGCATCCACAGGATGGTAGAAGTTGTCTCTGCCACAAACGGTTATCTTAATAAGACTCCCTCGCCAACCATTCAAATCACTTCACCTGACACTTCACTGGCACTTACTCGTATCCGCCTTGTGCACGGAGCGGTTTATGGGAAACTCTTCACTGAAAACATGTTCGAGGCACACGCAATAACCTCGCTCGTACCATGTGGAAATAGAAGTGCCATCTATGTGTGAACATGCGGTGGTGATAAGGCACACTCATTTCGGTTATTTTTAAAATTCTAAATCGTTTTTTTTTGTGTAGATTCGATTAAGTTTTCAATTGAAAGCAATTTATGTTTATAATTATTAGGCGTAATTAAGGGGGAAATAAATCGAAAGAATAGGACAGGCACGCGTTAATTACCGACAAACAAAACAATTTTTAATTAATATTATGGTTGGAATGGGTAAAATTTGACAAATTTTGTGGGGTTTTAATGATACAATGATTTTATCGTTCCTATAATTTAAGGGGTTAACCGTTTCGTTCTAAGCATTTGCATACCGCGTTACACCGCAATTAGTTAAATTATATTCAAAAGATATTGAAATAAAATCACTACACATTAAAACAGTTTTAGAATTTTGTTTCCCGGGTGTTAAGTACAAAAGAAATTTTTTCTTTACTTATTTTTCATGCGAAAAAAAAACGAGTGTTGCGATGAGGAAGGTGACTGAATGGTTACTCCTTGTTAAATTGAGTTGGTGCTGTGTGCCTATGTCAGCGCTGCTTTTAGAGCCATAGCTCCTAGATTACTACAGGGCAGCTAATTTTCTCGTGATCCCAAGGCAATGCGGATTGCGAAAAAGGAGCTGAAGGATATTTCTTTGTATCATGGGTTGGCTTCGGCGTCGGGACTAGAGATGACGGACAATAAAAGAAAAACACAATTGACAGACGGACGGACTGACTTATGTTTATGTTTGCCCGGAAATATACAACCCTTGTGCGTTTTTTGAAAATATATGCGGACGGACAAACAGACGTGACTAATTATCTATCGGCGCAGGTCTTTCGCGTGGTATATCCCCACTTCTTTTCCCGATGGATCCGTTATCAAGTAACGGTTAGGTCCCATTACCTTCTTTATGCGGCTTTTCAGGAATCGCCTGTCCAGCTTGGCGTTGTAATGCCCCGCGGCGTCACTTTGGCGGAAGTTTCGCCGGAAAACTTCATCTCCTTCTTTGAAATTAGCAGATCGTGACCGGAGATTGTACTGCGCTTCATTTGCACTACCTGCGGCCTTAATCTTCCGTCCGATTTGTTGGCGGAGGTCTCCTAGACGTTCGTGGGGCTCCAGCGCAACGACGGGGTCTCCCAAACACTTTAATTGCCGTAACAGTCGGTATGATTTACCGTGGCAAATCATGTGCTGTCCAAAGGCGGCAAAGTAAGGGGCGACACCGGTGACAGAATGATACGAGGATCGCAGGGCGCATGTGATGGCAGACAATCGACGATCCCAATCCTTTTGAGATGGGTGAACGTAGGAACGGATCGCAGGCAATAGGGTGCGGTTCAAACGTTCTGATGCGTTGGACTGAGGAGAGTATATGGGCGTCAGTTGGTGTTCAACGCCATACTGCTCAAGTAGGCTCTTAAACTGCCGAGACCGGAACTGTACTCCATTATCTGAGTACACACTCTCTGGAACACCGAACACATGAAATACCCGGTTCTCTAAGAATTTCACGATCGATGGAGTTGTAAACTTACGGATAGGTTCCACCATTGGGAACTTTGAGAGCTGATCTAGAACGACTATAGCTCCGATGTGTCCCATTGAAGACCGAGGATATGGACCGAGTAGATCGATGTATAGACGCTGGAACACGCGTTCTGGAACGTTGAGTTGACCCATAGGAGGTCGAAGAGGCTGGTTGGGCGCTTTGGTGCCTTTACAGGTCTCACAGGCGCTCACGTAGTCTTTGACCTGGGATGCCATTTTAGGCCAAAAGAAGTATTTCTTGAGTCGCCGTAACGTCCGACCGTAACCTCCGTGGGCACTTAAAGGATGGTCATGTGCGCGGAGGATCAGATGTTGTGTCATTTCCTCCGGTACCCAGAGTTTCCAAAACTCTTCTTCCTGCCATGGATCACCAGTGGCGTATTCATTTCGTCTATACACATAGCCGTCTATTACCTTCAAATCAGGCAGCTGTGTTTGTTGGGTCGCTATGGTTTGCCTCAACTCTTTGTAGCTATCTGATTCGAAATGTGGGCTGTCCAAATCTATTTCGATGGGGTCCTCGTCAGTTATTGTTAATTCGGCTCCCTCTGGGGAAAACATCCGTGAGAGAGTGTCGGGTACGATGTTCTGGGTTCCTTTCCGATGTTTGATGGAGAACTTGAACCCTTGCAGTTTAAGAGCCCATCTGGCTAGGCGTCCACTTAAATCTGCCTGGTTCATCAACCATTGTAGTGACGCGTGGTCCGTGATGATCTCGAATTGGTGGCCCTCGATATAAGCTCGGAATTTCTTCACAGCCATTACCGCTGCCAAACATTCTTGCTCGGAAACAGTATAGTTTCTTTGGGCCGAATTCAGCTTATTGGACATGAAGGCGATGGGAGCTTCCTCTCCTTCGTCGGTCAATTGCACTAGCACGGCTCCTACTCCATGTTGACTTGCGTCACAATGAATGGAGAAGGGCTTCGTGAAGTCGGGGCTGTGCAAGACAGGAGCTGATGTGAGGGCTTGTTTAAGCTCTTCAAATGCCTTTCGGCTGAGTTCGGTCCAAATAAACTTCCCCTTCCGCAACATGTCTGACAGGGGCGCTGAAACTGTTGCATAATTCCGAACAAACCTTCGGTACCAGCCGCACACACCAAGGAAACGTCGTAGCTGCTTCACAGTTTTTGGTAAGGGGAACTCATCAATCGCACGAGTTTTGTCTGGATCCGTTTTGATAGTGCCATGTCCTATAACATGACCGAGGTATCGGACTTCCTTCATGACAAACTTACTTTTCTGTACGTTGATGGTGAGTCCCGCCTTACTGATGTGCAGGGCTACTTCTTGTAGAAGTAGGAGGTGTTGATCGAACGTTTCCGTGATGAGTAACAGATCATCGAGGTACACGAACACTTGGTGTTTTAGGTGAGGTGGGATGACCTTGTCCATCAACCGAGTCATCGTTTGCGGCGCGTTACACAGGCCAAAGGGCATTGTGACGAACTGATATAATGGTCGTCCAGGCACTGTGAAGGCGGTCTTGTCCCTCGAGCCCTCATCGAGTGGAATTTGCCAGAAGGCGTCTTTTAGGTCGAGACTGGTGATATAATTGGCTTTCGGCAGTCTCCCTAGTATTCCATCGATGAGTGGAAGAGGGTACGCGTCCTTGATGGTAACCGCGTTTACCTTACGAGCATCAAGACAGAGGCGGACTTTACCTGGCTTCACCACCAAGGTTACCGGTGATGACCAGGCACTTTGGGACTCCTCTATGACCCCTAACTCGAGCATCCTATCTAGTTCCGCATACATCAATTTTTCCATGGCCGGCGAGATGGCGTAGTGTCTCTGTTTAATCGGTTTACTATCGCCAACGTCGATGGCGTGTGAGACTAGGGTGGTGCGGCCAAGGCCTTGGGTGGCGTAAGATGGGAAGGCAGCAATGGATGCTTCCAGGCGTTGCCGTTGGTTAGGCGTCAGGTCATGCCTATCGGGAGTACAAGTGATTTCGTTGACATTTCTGGTTTTTAAAGACAAGTCGGTGAATAAATCGGAGGCCAGTCCAAAGCGAAGGACGAAATCGACACCAAGGTATACATTCTGAGTCAAAGACGGGATAATGTAGAACGTAATATCCTTCATCTGACCCCTGAACGTCACGGGTGTGGTTAGTTTACCTCGTATAGGGTGTTTGGTGCCATCAGCTGTACTGATTTCAGTGCGCCAGGGTTTAATCAAGTTCGGATAGTCTTGGAGCACCTTCGAGCCAAAGCTCGAGGCAAGACAACTGATACTGGCACCCGTGTCGATCATAGCAAACACGGTCTCGCCCAACACTTTAATTGGATGATAAGGTCTGATCTCATTCTCAGCAACCTCCGAGATGTTACACGAGTTTACGGTTTGACGGCAGGTGCGCACTCTCTTGCGGAAATTCCGCCAACGACGGGTTGACCATTTTGTCGTGCACGGACGGGAAGTGACGACTTCGGAAGCAAATATTCGCTCTCGAGCCACCCTATATTCCTGCAGTCTAACATGATAAGGTTTTAGAGTGCGTACTTGAGGCTGCCGCGGTTCTTCTGGCAGTGACTGCGATGGTCGTTTTAATATTGTCGTTGGTGAGGTCTCCGGAAGAGAGTGAACATCCGCAGTCGTAATGGTCATGGCTGGTGGGTTAAGGTCAGGTTTGTTGGGGTGAGCCGCTGACTGAGGAGCTACTGCTGGGGTTTCGAGTACCGCTGAGGTGGTCGGGTACTCTTTTGGCCGTTTTTTCGCGCGGCACATTCAGAACAGTCCGGGAAGTAAGTGTCCGGCTTGCCGCAACCGTAGCAGAAAACCTTACGTTCTGCTCGGCATGAAATGAACCGGTGTCCGGTTTGGTGGCAATTCCAGCAGGTCGTAAGACTTCCCACTGCTGCTACAGCAAGATGGTCTGGGTCCAAATCATCCTCCAGATCTAGGGTGGTATAATCTGGGGCCAATTCCGCGATTCCTCGTCGAGGACCCGTCCTGGTTAGTAAGTATGGCTGGTCCCGTAGGTCTTCCTCAAACCCTTCTATGCGACGCACATTTCTCAGCAGGGCCTCCATACTCTGTGGATCGGAGTTCACGATATGCCGACGAATCTCCGGTCTTAGATTGCGCTTTAGCAGGCGCAGAATTTGGGTAGAAGACAATGGCTCTGACAGCTGGTCATTCAACCGAAGGATATCGGCTCGATATTGATGGAAGGACTCGTCCGGACGCTGCCATCTAGCATTCATCTTGTCCAGGACTAATTCGTCTATGTCGACCGTAGGGTATTCCATGCGGAGTACCTCCTTCAACCGTGACCAGCGTATGGATGGTGGGGCTGAATGTATTCGCCAATATGTCTCCAGTGCTGCTCCCCTAAGCAGCATTGGCAAGTATCCTGCGAGCGCTGTGCGGTCTCCTGCTAGCATCTGCTCAATCAGCGACTCCACCGTTATAGTATTGGGTTCCCCACTGAAATGTAGATTCCATCCCTGGACGATGCTGGGGATCTGTGTCGGCTTCAGCCGATACATGTCGTGTGGATGGAAGCGTTGTTCCGGCGGAATCACGGGAGCTTGATTAGGTGGCGGTGCTTGGCTCAATCGGGGCCGGTAAACTGGAGCCAACGGATTCATGGCTGCACCTGGCCGGATCCGTTCGGGATCACGCCGCGAGTCTACCGGGAAATCCCACGGATGTGGGTCCGACTCCCACATAGGAGGAGTTCTTGGCCGGGGTGGTGCGGGGTTCTCTCTCTGGCTTTCTAGCGAGGCTAACCGGGTGGACATGTCCTGTACGAGCGACATCAGATCTTGCAAAACTGTCGCTTCCACAGCCACAGGGGGACTCGCTTCTTCTGCAGGCGGAACTGCTTCAGCCCTGTAGTCTTCGTCTCGTGCATTCCTTGTCGTGGATGGAAGGGGTCCGCTTTTGGGGACAGCTCCACTTGCACTGGAGGACTGAGATCGTTCTGTTGCTGGCTGTGCGATTTCTAAAGGCTGACGACAGAGCGGGCACGTGGATGAGGTTTGCCGCAGTTGGGCCAAACACAGCTGGTGTAGCGCATTGCAACCTCTGGCTTGTGGTTTCATCCATGTCCTCGTGACATATGGAGCACAAGAGAGCTGGTCCGGCATCCGACCTTAACTTCCTCCTCTCTGGCGTGCGTTTAGTGGGCATGCTAAATGAAATTTATTTTTCTAAATAATATTTAACTATAACTATCTATAATTAATGAAAAAAAAGTGAAAAAAAGAATGTAATGTATAATATATATAGCTTCCAAGTGGCCGTCAGTGGCGAACTATAAAAGTACCTCAAAAAAAATGTATGAAAAAATTTAAGTGGTGATCGAACTATCAAAAAAATAATAACCGGTCTTTCCCTTCCGTCCATCCTCCCAAGTATGGACACCATGGCACAATCCTTCCAAAACGTTTCAGGGACACTCTCTTGTGGCACCATGAAAATCAGGGTTCAGAAGTGATCCCTCATTAGCAAACTTCTCAAGTTACAACTTGTCAGCCCAGGGTGGGATTCTAATCCACAAGCAGCGCGTGTCTTGTCATGGATAGTCATGGATTAGCTAATCAGCCAATCACATGAAATCAAAATCCATGTAATTTAAGACACTTAGGCACCGCTGGTTTGGGGAGCGGATCAGAATCCTCCGCAAAATAGCTGTTGGGATAATAACCTCCAAACACAAAAAGGAACTCTAATATAATTTGGCCTTACTAGTTATACAATGGTGGTAAACCACCAAAGTATAAATCAAAAGAAGGACCAAACGATATTGATGTCCGAAGACAACACACGTTCGGAAGTTATTAGGCTGCTGGGGCACGATTAGTGCAAAAACCCTCGGGAGTTATCTACCCGCCAAAATTTCTAACACCTAGTGGGGACACCTAGAGACGATGGACTGTCTCGTGCTCACGACTGATGATATAGCCGGGCTTTTCGGGCCCCACTTTGGGCGCCATTTGTAGTGAATAACGAGTTTCAATAAGTCCGTGAAGGACCGCAGCGATGTTCTGCTGCCTCGGCAGAGGAAGGTGTTGATTCCTGCCGAGAATGCCCTCGTCCGGAGACGCGTGAATGCGCTGGTAGGCTAGCATTGCGGTGTCGTGGGGCGGGTTCGTTTCCCCGGCACGAGGACTCACTACAAAACATTTCGCATTCACGAATTGCTTGCAGAGATCAAGAGGACGACCGAAGTCGCAAATCTGTAGATAACCTCCACGAAGGAATTACGACTTGTTGCGAGAACAAGTGCAACCTGACAAGAAAGACTAATTTGGGGGTGACCTCGTCTTTACCCAAATACATTCAGGGCCCACAAATGAAAGAGGGGCAACCGGGTGGTGGTGGAGCCCCTTCATGCCCACCCAACCGGAATAAATCCAATGTTAAATTGTTGAAGTGGCCAGGTATTCCTCTTCTGAGTGGAAAACTCATACAACTTGAATTATATGAACTTTCCCATCAGAAGGGGAGTACCCCGGTGACCAATTTATGTCATAGAGTTATACAATTGAATCGCATAACTCTATGCCATAAAAAGGCACTTGGCTTGGGCCACTCAACCCATGAAGTCTCCTGAAACAAAAAGGATTAAATTGTACCCGGTGGCTGGCTCATATCTTGGGGTGGAAGCCTGCCACCGTACCGGGTCCTATACTCGGTCAGAAAAACCGGAAGGGAAAAGACCAATTTTTTTGTTTAATTCAGCATTCTTTTTTTTATTTTTATTTTTATATAATTTTTTGAAAATAAATTATATTATATTAGGAATCGTAGATTTAAACCA
The DNA here is from genome assembly GCA_963969285.1 of Odontomyia ornata. Lineage (NCBI taxonomy): Eukaryota > Metazoa > Arthropoda > Insecta > Diptera > Stratiomyidae > Odontomyia > Odontomyia ornata. The sequence continues at coordinate 196,303,491 of OZ017742.1, read as the reverse complement.
CACAGTGACCTAACCAAAAAAATTGATACGTCGTGTACAAAATTTGTTACTTGAAGTTACAAAGAATTATAGTTCACGTTACTATAGCATACACATCACGACCATAAGAAATAGGAGAAAAATTGTACATAGCAACATAAGTTACACTATTATTATGGAAATAATAAAATATTGCTTTTTAAATTTCTTTTGGTTTGAATATATTTATATTCTTACGCTAGTATTTAAGAAACTGATTGCAATTTCATAATTTTTTGTGTAGAATATATTCGCGTAGTTTCGGTTCTTTGAATAGGATATTGATACATATCGTACATGCGGATATTTGAGATAATTAAATATTGTGTGCCAATATTATAAGAACTAGTATACGCATGCTATTTTGGTTAGAAAAAAAAAACATAACTTGAAAACATCACATTATACAAATTGTGACAGTCTATGCACTATTTTACATATTAGGATATATTTTTCCCTAATTTATCCTGTTCTGTGTTTGCTTCCATACATCTTTTCCCGATTGTATAGTTTGATATTTTTTTTTTCCAATCATTATGACATTGTATGCTTTTGTACCCAGATTATTGTTTTACATTTAGATTTTTCGAATGATATTGTTTCGTATAGAAGATTGCAATAAATAGGTAAATAATTAAATATATAATAAAAAAAATTAAATTAAAAAAAATGGTACTTACAATACCTTTCCCTCGACGACGAGCGCTCGTTGACGAATTGTAGGTAAGCAAGTCCTGTAATTCATTTTTAAGTGTATTATTGTACCGGTTGTAATTTATGAGTCACGACTTCTTTCTTTTGGTAGTGTAGATTCGCATTCGTATAACAACTATTAGTACACGAGTAGGAAGGCATAAAATATATCCTAAGTGTGTATACAATCATATAAAAATTCAGCTATCCAAGTGTAAATACATGTAAACTCTTTTTTTGAATATCACAAACGTATGGTCTTTGAACGTGGTAATGCTTGCTGCTACTTATTCTACGGCTTTTAATGCTTAATATTTCTTTATATGCAATCCGTTGGTCAATATATGGATTGAGTGATTTGACTAATTCTCCTGGATCTAACTTTTCAGTTGATTTATCACTCTTTGTTGAACTATGTTTGAATACACCATGCGCCTTTTTGCATCCAAACGGTGTGTTTTCCCAGAAACAGGGAGTACGGTCCCGCCGTTTCCCAATCAACATGTGCCGCTCCGTACAATGAAGATCTTCACCTCGGCCTTCCAACCACCTGTTGCACAACACTTCGGGACCTAATGCTGATGGCTCATGGCGATATTGGCAGCTGCTATCATTTTTTTACAGGCACTGTCGTAGAAAAAGTAGCAATATGCGAAGTTTTTCCTTTTTTTTTTCTTCTTTTCTTTCGCTGTGCATCCACAGGATGGTAGAAGTTGTCTCTGCCACAAACGGTTATCTTAATAAGACTCCCTCGCCAACCATTCAAATCACTTCACCTGACACTTCACTGGCACTTACTCGTATCCGCCTTGTGCACGGAGCGGTTTATGGGAAACTCTTCACTGAAAACATGTTCGAGGCACACGCAATAACCTCGCTCGTACCATGTGGAAATAGAAGTGCCATCTATGTGTGAACATGCGGTGGTGATAAGGCACACTCATTTCGGTTATTTTTAAAATTCTAAATCGTTTTTTTTTGTGTAGATTCGATTAAGTTTTCAATTGAAAGCAATTTATGTTTATAATTATTAGGCGTAATTAAGGGGGAAATAAATCGAAAGAATAGGACAGGCACGCGTTAATTACCGACAAACAAAACAATTTTTAATTAATATTATGGTTGGAATGGGTAAAATTTGACAAATTTTGTGGGGTTTTAATGATACAATGATTTTATCGTTCCTATAATTTAAGGGGTTAACCGTTTCGTTCTAAGCATTTGCATACCGCGTTACACCGCAATTAGTTAAATTATATTCAAAAGATATTGAAATAAAATCACTACACATTAAAACAGTTTTAGAATTTTGTTTCCCGGGTGTTAAGTACAAAAGAAATTTTTTCTTTACTTATTTTTCATGCGAAAAAAAAACGAGTGTTGCGATGAGGAAGGTGACTGAATGGTTACTCCTTGTTAAATTGAGTTGGTGCTGTGTGCCTATGTCAGCGCTGCTTTTAGAGCCATAGCTCCTAGATTACTACAGGGCAGCTAATTTTCTCGTGATCCCAAGGCAATGCGGATTGCGAAAAAGGAGCTGAAGGATATTTCTTTGTATCATGGGTTGGCTTCGGCGTCGGGACTAGAGATGACGGACAATAAAAGAAAAACACAATTGACAGACGGACGGACTGACTTATGTTTATGTTTGCCCGGAAATATACAACCCTTGTGCGTTTTTTGAAAATATATGCGGACGGACAAACAGACGTGACTAATTATCTATCGGCGCAGGTCTTTCGCGTGGTATATCCCCACTTCTTTTCCCGATGGATCCGTTATCAAGTAACGGTTAGGTCCCATTACCTTCTTTATGCGGCTTTTCAGGAATCGCCTGTCCAGCTTGGCGTTGTAATGCCCCGCGGCGTCACTTTGGCGGAAGTTTCGCCGGAAAACTTCATCTCCTTCTTTGAAATTAGCAGATCGTGACCGGAGATTGTACTGCGCTTCATTTGCACTACCTGCGGCCTTAATCTTCCGTCCGATTTGTTGGCGGAGGTCTCCTAGACGTTCGTGGGGCTCCAGCGCAACGACGGGGTCTCCCAAACACTTTAATTGCCGTAACAGTCGGTATGATTTACCGTGGCAAATCATGTGCTGTCCAAAGGCGGCAAAGTAAGGGGCGACACCGGTGACAGAATGATACGAGGATCGCAGGGCGCATGTGATGGCAGACAATCGACGATCCCAATCCTTTTGAGATGGGTGAACGTAGGAACGGATCGCAGGCAATAGGGTGCGGTTCAAACGTTCTGATGCGTTGGACTGAGGAGAGTATATGGGCGTCAGTTGGTGTTCAACGCCATACTGCTCAAGTAGGCTCTTAAACTGCCGAGACCGGAACTGTACTCCATTATCTGAGTACACACTCTCTGGAACACCGAACACATGAAATACCCGGTTCTCTAAGAATTTCACGATCGATGGAGTTGTAAACTTACGGATAGGTTCCACCATTGGGAACTTTGAGAGCTGATCTAGAACGACTATAGCTCCGATGTGTCCCATTGAAGACCGAGGATATGGACCGAGTAGATCGATGTATAGACGCTGGAACACGCGTTCTGGAACGTTGAGTTGACCCATAGGAGGTCGAAGAGGCTGGTTGGGCGCTTTGGTGCCTTTACAGGTCTCACAGGCGCTCACGTAGTCTTTGACCTGGGATGCCATTTTAGGCCAAAAGAAGTATTTCTTGAGTCGCCGTAACGTCCGACCGTAACCTCCGTGGGCACTTAAAGGATGGTCATGTGCGCGGAGGATCAGATGTTGTGTCATTTCCTCCGGTACCCAGAGTTTCCAAAACTCTTCTTCCTGCCATGGATCACCAGTGGCGTATTCATTTCGTCTATACACATAGCCGTCTATTACCTTCAAATCAGGCAGCTGTGTTTGTTGGGTCGCTATGGTTTGCCTCAACTCTTTGTAGCTATCTGATTCGAAATGTGGGCTGTCCAAATCTATTTCGATGGGGTCCTCGTCAGTTATTGTTAATTCGGCTCCCTCTGGGGAAAACATCCGTGAGAGAGTGTCGGGTACGATGTTCTGGGTTCCTTTCCGATGTTTGATGGAGAACTTGAACCCTTGCAGTTTAAGAGCCCATCTGGCTAGGCGTCCACTTAAATCTGCCTGGTTCATCAACCATTGTAGTGACGCGTGGTCCGTGATGATCTCGAATTGGTGGCCCTCGATATAAGCTCGGAATTTCTTCACAGCCATTACCGCTGCCAAACATTCTTGCTCGGAAACAGTATAGTTTCTTTGGGCCGAATTCAGCTTATTGGACATGAAGGCGATGGGAGCTTCCTCTCCTTCGTCGGTCAATTGCACTAGCACGGCTCCTACTCCATGTTGACTTGCGTCACAATGAATGGAGAAGGGCTTCGTGAAGTCGGGGCTGTGCAAGACAGGAGCTGATGTGAGGGCTTGTTTAAGCTCTTCAAATGCCTTTCGGCTGAGTTCGGTCCAAATAAACTTCCCCTTCCGCAACATGTCTGACAGGGGCGCTGAAACTGTTGCATAATTCCGAACAAACCTTCGGTACCAGCCGCACACACCAAGGAAACGTCGTAGCTGCTTCACAGTTTTTGGTAAGGGGAACTCATCAATCGCACGAGTTTTGTCTGGATCCGTTTTGATAGTGCCATGTCCTATAACATGACCGAGGTATCGGACTTCCTTCATGACAAACTTACTTTTCTGTACGTTGATGGTGAGTCCCGCCTTACTGATGTGCAGGGCTACTTCTTGTAGAAGTAGGAGGTGTTGATCGAACGTTTCCGTGATGAGTAACAGATCATCGAGGTACACGAACACTTGGTGTTTTAGGTGAGGTGGGATGACCTTGTCCATCAACCGAGTCATCGTTTGCGGCGCGTTACACAGGCCAAAGGGCATTGTGACGAACTGATATAATGGTCGTCCAGGCACTGTGAAGGCGGTCTTGTCCCTCGAGCCCTCATCGAGTGGAATTTGCCAGAAGGCGTCTTTTAGGTCGAGACTGGTGATATAATTGGCTTTCGGCAGTCTCCCTAGTATTCCATCGATGAGTGGAAGAGGGTACGCGTCCTTGATGGTAACCGCGTTTACCTTACGGGCATCAAGACAGAGGCGGACTTTACCTGGCTTCACAACCAAGGTTACCGGTGATGACCAGGCACTTTGGGACTCCTCTATGACCCCTAACTCGAGCATCCTATCTAGTTCCGCATACACCAATTTCTCCATGGCCGGCGAGATGGCGTAGTGTCTCTGTTTAATCGGTTTACTATCGCCAACGTCGATGGCGTGTGAGACTAGGGTGGTGCGGCCAAGGCCTTGGGTGGCGTAAGATGGGAAGGCAGCAATGGATGCTTCCAGGCGTTGCCGTTGGTTAGGCGTCAGGTCATGCCTATCGGGAGTACAAGTGATTTCGTTGACATTTCTGGTTTTTAAAGACAAGTCGGTGAATAAATCGGAGGCCAGTCCAAAGCGAAGGACGAAATCGACACCAAGGTATACATTCTGAGTCAAAGACGGGATAATGTAGAACGTAATATCCTTCGTCTGACCCCTGAACGTCACGGGTGTGGTTAGTTTACCTCGTATAGGGTGTTTGGTGCCATCAGCTGTACTGATTTCAGTGCGCCAGGGTTTAATCAAGTTCGGATAGTCTTGGAGCACCTTCGAGCCAAAGCTCGAGGCAAGACAACTGATACTGGCACCCGTGTCGATCATAGCAAACACGGTCTCGCCCAACACTTTAATTGGATGATAAGGTCTGATCTCATTCTCAGCAACCTCCGAGATGTTACACGAGTTTACGGTTTGACGGCAGGTGCGCACTCTCTTGCGGAAATTCCGCCAACGACGGGTTGACCATTTTGTCGTGCACGGACGGGAAGTGACGACTTCGGAAGCAAATATTCGCTCTCGAGCCACCCTATATTCCTGCAGTCTAACATGATAAGGTTTTAGAGTGCGTACTTGAGGCTGCCGCGGTTCTTCTGGCAGTGACTGCGATGGTCGTTTTAATATTGTCGTTGGTGAGGTCTCCGGAAGAGAGTGAACATCCGCAGTCGTAATGGTCATGGCTGGTGGGTTAAGGTCAGGTTTGTTGGGGTGAGCCGCTGACTGAGGAGCTACTGCTGGGGTTTCGAGTACCGCTGAGGTGGTCGGGTACTCTTTTGGCCGTTTTTTCGCGCGGCACATTCAGAACAGTCCGGGAAGTAAGTGTCCGGCTTGCCGCAACCGTAGCAGAAAACCTTACGTTCTGCTCGGCATGAAATGAACCGGTGTCCGGTTTGGTGGCAATTCCAGCAGGTCGTAAGACTTCCCACTGCTGCTACAGCAAGATGGTCTGGGTCCAAATCATCCTCCAGATCTAGGGTGGTATAATCTGGGGCCAATTCCGCGATTCCTCGTCGAGGACCCGTCCTGGTTAGTAAGTATGGCTGGTCCCGTAGGTCTTCCTCAAACCCTTCTATGCGACGCACATTTCTCAGCAGGGCCTCCATACTCTGTGGATCGGAGTTCACGATATGCCGACGAATCTCCGGTCTTAGATTGCGCTTTAGCAGGCGCAGAATTTGGGTAGAAGACAATGGCTCTGACAGCTGGTCATTCAACCGAAGGATATCGGCTCGATATTGATGGAAGGACTCGTCCGGACGCTGCCATCTAGCATTCATCTTGTCCAGGACTAATTCGTCTATGTCGACCGTAGGGTATTCCATGCGGAGTACCTCCTTCAACCGTGACCAGCGTATGGATGGTGGGGCTGAATGTATTCGCCAATATGTCTCCAGTGCTGCTCCCCTAAGCAGCATTGGCAAGTATCCTGCGAGCGCTGTGCGGTCTCCTGCTAGCATCTGCTCAATCAGCGACTCCACCGTTATAGTATTGGGTTCCCCACTGAAATGTAGATTCCATCCCTGGACGATGCTGGGGATCTGTGTTGGCTTCAGCCGATACATGTCGTGTGGATGGAAGCGTTGTTCCGGCGGAATCACGGGAGCTTGATTAGGTGGCGGTGCTTGGCTCAATCGGGGCCGGTAAACTGGAGCCAACGGATTCATGGCTGCACCTGGCCGGATCCGTTCGGGATCACGCCGCGAGTCTACCGGGAAATCCCACGGATGTGGGTCCGACTCCCACATAGGAGGAGTTCTTGGCCGGGGTGGTGCGGGGTTCTCTCTCTGGCTTTCTAGCGAGGCTAACCGGGTGGACATGTCCTGTACGAGCGACATCAGATCTTGCAAAACTGTCGCTTCCACAGCCACAGGGGGACTCGCTTCTTCTGCAGGCGGAACTGCTTCAGCCCTGTAGTCTTCGTCTCGTGCACTCCTTGTCGTGGATGGAAGGGGTCCGCTTTTGGGGACAGCTCCACTTGCACTGGAGGACTGAGATCGTTCTGTTGCTGGCTGTGCGATTTCTAAAGGCTGACGACAGAGCGGGCACGTGGATGAGGTTTGCCGCAGTTGGGCCAAACACAGCTGGTGTAGCGCATTGCAACCTCTGGCTTGTGGTTTCATCCATGTCCTCGTGACATATGGAGCACAAGAGAGCTGGTCCGGCATCCGACCTTAACTTCCTCCTCTCTGGCGTGCGTTTAGTGGGCATGCTAAATGAAATTTATTTTTCTAAATAATATTTAACTATAACTATCTATAATTAATGAAAAAAAAGTGAAAAAAAGAATGTAATGTATAATATATATAGCTTCCAAGTGGCCGTCAGTGGCGAACTATAAAAGTACCTCAAAAAAAATGTATGAAAAAATTTAAGTGGTGATCGAACTATCAAAAAAATAATAACCGGTCTTTCCCTTCCGTCCATCCTCCCAAGTATGGACACCATGGCACAATCCTTCCAAAACGTTTCAGGGACACTCTCTTGTGGCACCATGAAAATCAGGGTTCAGAAGTGATCCCTCATTAGCAAACTTCTCAAGTTACAACTTGTCAGCCCAGGGTGGGATTCTAATCCACAAGCAGCGCGTGTCTTGTCATGGATAGTCATGGATTAGCTAATCAGCCAATCACATGAAATCAAAATCCATGTAATTTAAGACACTTAGGCACCGCTGATTTGGGGAGCGGATCAGAATCCTCCGCAAAATAGCTGTTGGGATAATAACCTCCAAACACAAAAAGGAACTCTAATATAATTTGGCCTTACTAGTTATACAATGGTGGTAAACCACCAAAGTATAAATCAAAAGAAGGACCAAACGATATTGATGTCCGAAGACAACACACGTTCGGAAGTTATTAGGCTGCTGGGGCACGATTAGTGCAAAAACCCTCGGGAGTTATCTACCCGCCAAAATTTCTAACACCTAGTGGGGACACCTAGAGACGATGGACTGTCTCGTGCTCACGACTGATGATATAGCCGGGCTTTTCGGGCCCCACTTTGGGCGCCATTTGTAGTGAATAACGAGTTTCAATAAGTCCGTGAAGGACCGCAGCGATGTTCTGCTGCCTCGGCAGAGGAAGGTGTTGATTCCTGCCGAGAATGCCCTCGTCCGGAGACGCGTGAATGCGCTGGTAGGCTAGCATTGCGGTGTCGTGGGGCGGATTCGTTTCCCCGGCACGAGGACTCACTACAAAACATTTCGCATTCACGAATTGCTTGCAGAGATCAAGAGGACGACCGAAGTCGCAAATCTGTAGATAACCTCCACGAAGGAATTACGACTTGTTGCGAGAACAAGTGCAACCTGACAAGAAAGACTAATTTGGGGGTGACCTCGTCTTTACCCAAATACATTCAGGGCCCACAAATGAAAGATGGGCAACCGGGTGGTGGTGGAGCCCCTTCATGCCCACCCAACCGGAATAAATCCAATGTTAAATTGTTGAAGTGGCCAGGTATTCCTCTTCTGAGTGGAAAACTCATACAACTTGAATTATATGAACTTTCCCATCAGAAGGGGAGTACCCCGGTGACCAATTTATGTCATAGAGTTATACAATTGAATCGCATAACTCTATGCCATAAAAAGGCACTTGGCTTGGGCCACTCAACCCATGAAGTCTCCTGAAACAAAAAGGATTAAATTGTACCCGGTGGCTGGCTCATATCTTGGGGTGGAAGCCTGCCACCGTACCGGGTCCTATACTCGGTCAGAAAAACCGGAAGGGAAAAGACCAATTTTTTTGTTTAATTCAGCATTCTTTTTTTTATTTTTATTTTTATATAATTTTTTGAAAATAAATTATATTATATTAGGAATCGTAGATTTAAACCACACAGTGACCTAACCAAAAAAATTGATACGTCGTGTACAAAATTTGTTACTTGAAGTTACAAAGAATTATAGTTCACGTTACTATAGCATACACATCACGACCATAAGAAATAGGAGAAAAATTGTACATAGCAACATAAGTTACACTATTATTATGGAAATAATAAAATATTGCTTTTTAAATTTCTTTTGGTTTGAATATATTTATATTCTTACGCTAGTATTTAAGAAACTGATTGCAATTTCATAATTTTTTGTGTAGAATATATTCGCGTAGTTTCGGTTCTTTGAATAGGATATTGATACATATCGTACATGCGGATATTTGAGATAATTAAATATTGTGTGCCAATATTATAAGAACTAGTATACGCATGCTATTTTGGTTAGAAAAAAAAAACATAACTTGAAAACATCACATTATACAAATTGTGACAGTCTATGCACTATTTTACATATTAGGATATATTTTTCCCTAATTTATCCTGTTCTGTGTTTGCTTCCATACATCTTTTCCCGATTGTATAGTTTGATATTTTTTTTTTTTCCAATCATTATGACATTGTATGCTTTTGTACCCAGATTATTGTTTTACATTTAGATTTTTCGAATGATATTGTTTCGTATAGAACATTGCAATAAATAGGTAAATAATTAAATATATAATAAAAAAAATTAAATTAAAAAAAATGGTACTTACAATACCTTTCCCTCGACGACGAGCGCTCGTTGACGAATTGTAGGTAAGCAAGTCCTGTAATTCATTTTTAAGTGTATTATTGTACCGGCTGTAATTTATGAGTCACGACTTCTTTCTTTTGGTAGTGTAGATTCGCATTCGTATAACAACTATTAGTACACGAGTAGGAAGGCATAAAATATATCCTAAGTGTGTATACAATCATATAAAAATTCAGCTATCCAAGTGTAAATACATGTAAACTCTTTTTTTGAATATCACAAACGTATGGTCTTTGAACGTGGTAATGCTTGCTGCTACTTATTCTACGGCTTTTAATGCTTAATATTTCTTTATATGCAATCCGTTGGTCAATATATGGATTGAGTGATTTGACTAATTCTCCTGGATCTAACTTTTCAGTTGATTTATCACTCTTTGTTGAACTATGTTTGAATACACCATGCGCCTTTTTGCATCCAAACGGTGTGTTTTCCCAGAAACAGGGAGTACGGTCCCGCCGTTTCCCAATCAACATGTGCCGCTCCGTACAATGAAGATCTTCACCTCGGCCTTCCAACCACCTGTTGCACAACACTTCGGGACCTAATGCTGATGGCTCATGGCGATATTGGCAGCTGCTATCATTTTTTTACAGGCACTGTCGTAGAAAAAGTAGCAATATGCGAAGTTTTTCCTTTTTTTTCTTCTTTTCTTTCGCTGTGCATCCACAGGATGGTAGAAGTTGTCTCTGCCACAAACGGTTATCTTAATAAGACTCCCTCGCCAACCATTCAAATCACTTCACCTGACACTTCACTGGCACTTACTCGTATCCGCCTTGTGCACGGAGCGGTTTATGGGAAACTCTTCACTGAAAACATGTTCGAGGCACACGCAATAACCTCGCTCGTACCATGTGGAAATAGAAGTGCCATCTACGTGTGAACATGCGGTGGTGATAAGGCACACTCATTTCGGTTATTTTTAAAATTCTAAATCGTTTTTTTTTGTGTAGATTCGATTAAGTTTTCAATTGAAAGCAATTTATGTTTATAATTATTAGGCGTAATTAAGGGGGAAATAAATCGAAAGAATAGGACAGGCACGCGTTAATTACCGACAAACAAAACAATTTTTAATTAATATTATGGTTGGAATGGGTAAAATTTGACAAATTTTGTGGGGTTTAAATGATACAATGATTTTATCGTTCCTATAATTTAAGGGGTTAACCGTTTCGTTCTAAGCATTTGCATACCGCGTTACACCGCAATTAGTTAAATTATATTCAAAAGATATTGAAATAAAATCACTACACATTAAAACAATTTTAGAATTTTGTTTCCCGGGTGTTAAGTACAAAAGAAATTTTTTCTTTACTTATTTTTCATGCGAAAAAAAAACGAGTGTTGCGATGAGGAAGGTGACTGAATGGTTACTCCTTGTTAAATTGAGTTGGTGCTGTGTGCCTGTGTCAGCGCTGCTTTTAGAGCCATAGCTCCTAGATTACTACAATTCATATTTCCCAAATGAGTGGAAGAAGGCTAAGGTATTTCCGATCTTGAAGAAAGGAAAAGAATCTTCATGCCCCTAAAGCTATCGCCCAATCAGCTTGCTGCCTAACATCAGCAAGGTGTTTGAAGTGATACGTGTCAGGCATTCGACCACACATGCAATAACGAAATTAACCTCAGACATCTGTTGGAAACTAAATGATAGACAATGTGTTGGAGCATGTCTCATTGATATGGAGAAAGCCTTCGATACGGTGTGATTAGATGGCCTAGTTTATAAACTCCTTCAGGACAAGTTCCCCAGACACCTTGTCGCCATGATGTGCAATATGTTATATGGGAAATCGTTTGTTGAAACTGATGGAAATCTGACAACAATGCGCGAATTCAAGGTCTTGAATGGTCTACAGCAGGGAACAGTTACTGCACCTCTGCTCTTCTCAATATTCATTCGCAGGCTATTGAACGGCTTTGACTTTAACGTCTCGCGATCATTGGTAGCGTTTGCTGATGATCTGATCATCCATACGGCAGTTCGAAAAGCTACAATAGTTCAGAGCAATCTCCAAATAATTTTCAGTGATGTACAGCTCTACACTGACAATTGGCAAATGAAAATCAATGCGCAGAAATGCGAAACAATCCTGTTTCGGACCACGCTGCAGGGGGTCAGTCAAGACCTGAAACGTAATTAGAAAGATTTCCACATCATGGCTGGTGAGGGTAGTTCCGAACGAATTCCACGAATCCTGTGTTCGATACCTCGGTGTTCATCTCGATCAGTATCTGTACTATACTGAACATGTCAAAATCATGCTCAGTAAGGCACAAAAAGTAGTCATGACCCTACGAAGACTCTTTCATTCCAAATACATTGATTAAAAGGTCAAAATTATCTGTTACAGGACACTGGTTAGACCAGAGATCTGGTACAACCAGAGTGCTAGTACTATGTAAAAATTAAGAGTTTTCGAAAGGAAATGTCTACGTGCATGCACTGGTTTGTACAGAAAGCCTGAGACAGATTGGAAACATTATATATCGAATAGAAGAATTTATCAAACTGCTGAAGTGACAAGAGTTGATATTTTTTATTGCAACTTCTTCGGAATCATATCGCAAGATCTGTGACTGTGAGTGAAAAACCCTTGGATTTCACAGCCGTTCCACCCTAGAGACGGGTATATTGCGACTTGCCTCGCTACTGGCTTTGTTCCTCTGGAAGCATTCATGTATTTGGACATGAATCGATATGTTTTTGATTCTGACGGCGTCGCAGTCATATATCACATATAACGACGGGCCACCGATAAAAAGATATAATATCCTCCAATTTGAGTGCACGGGACCACCAAATCCAATGGAGATCTCATTTGCTAGATTCGTTGAAGCTGATCGAGCTGAAATGGGGCAATCTAGATATTGGTGGCTGAATGACAATGTCTAAATTATTCGTGTTTATTTTCAGTTTTTGTGTTTTTCGTTACTTAGTTTTTGAGTTTCAGCTCATTATTGCTACATTTAGTGTTGTTGTTTATTTGTGTTAAAAATTAGGTATAGGTTAGGTATATGTTATGTTTATTTGACGAGGTTAGAGATGAGATTAAACGCGTAGGTTAGGAATATTGTGATAGAACTTTTTAGTATAAGATAATGTTTTTGATTGAATTTTATTAGAATTAGGTTATAACATATTAGGTGTAGGATCAAAGTTCACTGTTGTGTTTGAATTATAAATAATTTTTGAATAGTGTAGTTTGGTTTTTTCTCTTTTTTCCAATCAAGTCATAAAATATGTAATAATATTAATTAATTTGAATTTGCTAGTTTTTTTTTGCTAAAATGTGTTTAATGATAACGTACAAATTTAGAGAGCCATTTGGGTCATTAAGTTTTTGTATTGTTATTGCTTGGAATTTGCTTTATATTCTTTTAAAATTTATAACGATTAGTATTGAATGAAGCGCTTTTGACCTTGACTTTGACTAGTTCTGTAATAGATTAATTAGCTCAGAAAAATTCATGCTTAAATTATTGAATTGACCATAAACCAAATCTAAACATGGAGAAACAACGAGACAGAATATCTTTTTCATTGAAAATTTACTTTATCGTAAGAAATTTTGTTTAAGGAATGCTGGTGTCCTAAGTGAAAGAACTACATTGTTCTTTCACCAGAGCATTTTAGCTATCAACTTAATAGCATTTCAGCTGGTTCCAGCATATGGGCTGGTTCCATTAAAAATCTCGCAGTTTCGTACGAGGTGACCGATATACTCCTCAGGAGCTGCCACATCAGTCACCTCGGGGCAGCTCGACTGCGGGGCTTCCAGGTGACCACGAACCCACATATATATATATTTATATATATATATATATATATATATATATATATATATACATATATATATATATATGCTGCAGCATGGCAGTGCTGCAAGCTCTAGTAGTTCTTTCACTTAGGACACCAGCATTCCTTAAACAAAATTTCTTATACGTTCGCCACCACTGCGTAATAGTGGAAATTATTGCTCGATAGAGCTTGCAGCACTGCCATGCTGCAGCATATATATATATATATATATATATATATATATATATATATATATATATATATATATATGGGGTCGTGTTCATCTGGAACCCCCACAGTCGAGCTACCCCGAGGTGGCTGATGTGGCAGCTCCTGAGGAGTATATCGGTCACCTCGTACGAAACTGCGAGATCACTTTATCGTATTTCGATTAAAATGCCTTAGTGATTTATTAATTTTTCGTGACCGGAATCAACTCGCGATTCAGTCAAAGGAACTAGACGGTGAACCAACAGGAGCAGTAACCCTCCTGCAAAGACGAATCCAGCAGAGGATGTTTTCTTGAATATCAAAGACAAAACAAATAATAGATTCGAATAATGTAAATGTATAAGATAATTATTCAAACGTAATGAAATCAATTAAACAAACGCATTTCATTACTGATCAAGTTGACACGTATATAGTAGTAGGTAAGTGGTATAGAGAAGTATTTCTCTCTCGCCGGAAGCCATAATGTATTATATAGGATACACACCAAATCAAGCTCCCAGTTCGAACCAGTATGCATAGGGTATACTGATATTGTAGCAAAAAAGGCGCAAAGACGACTAGCAAAATTAAATGGGCTGTAAATCGCCCTTCCCGGCCGATATTCGACACCAATCAACTCCTGTATAACACCACTACTACTTACACTGTCAATCAAACTAGATCTGTATACTAAAAAAATCAATCAGATGGATCATCTAAATAATAAAAAACTAATATTAATATCCAATAATTTATACAGAGAAATTCGAATCATATTTGAAAATCTAATCTTGTCTTTCTGAAGATCACTCAAATAAACTTCAATACGATTGAAACATCATTTAACATACAATTTATCAAAGACATAAAGTGTAAGTTGACTAACATGCAAAATAATGAACAGTACAATTAAACATTAAACACAAGCAAGCAAAATGAAATAAATAATGAGCAAACAAATGCGTGTCCGTCATTATGGCAACATAACACTATTTATCACTCAAACAACAGAAATAATAACGCGCACCCACATGAATATTGAGGTCTGATCTTTTAAATTAATTAAGCATCCGAATAATTTCTGTGATCATTTAATGAAATCAAGCGAATCATTAGTTGCTACACACTTATGTTTCACAAATTAATTACATTAAAAAATATGCATTTGACTAAATGAATTAATGAGTAGACATCTGGACAATAATTTTTAATACAATTAAATTAAAGTACAAACAAAGTAAGCAAACTGACGGAAAGGAATATAAAAACTAATTTTCATAAGAACTACAATTTACCAGTACAAATGCTAAGAATGTAAAATAACTTTAGTTCCACTGAAATAATCCAAGTGTATGAACTGTCAAACAATAAAGTTTTAGTTATTATAACCCAATACAACATAGGCCAACTCAATGCAAACAAATTTACCTTTAAACCTATTATCTTTTTCAATCCCGCTTTGTTTCACTCTCAAATGACCCAATATACATCTAGCACCCAATCAACAATTTCATATTGTCAGCAGTAAGAAATGGAAACTATTGGTTCTATAGAGAATGGAAAAAAATTATAAGGTGAGTGGTCCCCCAAAAACCCACAGTCGGCAGCCACAATTGTGGTCCCTTCAAAACGAAACTCAGCCTTTAGTCTAAAAAATAGCCTCTAAGCTGCTGATCCGAAACCATTAGCAGACACGCTATTTGTATTTTTTAGTTACATGATCACTGGAATGAAAACTAGACGATAGCCTCTGAGCCGTTGAAGTGACCTCGTACGACACGGTACTGTCTTCTAGCAAGGTCTAGAACTGCATGATACAAAACCAACCAGACACTCACTAGGGTGAAATAGACGGAACATATACATAGGGGTCTTGAATGGAGGCTAAAACTATATGTCCCAAACCTAACATATGTTATAGTGATAGGGTTGCTTTGACCTATTGCGGAGAGTATATATATATATATATATATATATATATATATATATATATATATATATATATATATATATATATATATATATATATATATGTATATATATACATGTATATATATATATATATATATATATATATATATATATATATATATATATGCATATATATATATATATATATATATATATATATATGTATTTATATATATATATATTGTTACATGTACAAAGAATTCTGCGAGCTACTGTCGCAATCGTTTTCACCACCATTAAGTACATCAACAAAATGAATATACTCGAAACCCCGAGAACCCACCAAGCATGATCAACATCTGAAAGTGACGTCACTCCATTCATTAAGTTGCTCGAATCTACCAGGTACCTCTCGCCAGAACATTCGCCAATGTACGAGAAATGGGTTGAATAGGTAAAGACCCTATATAAAGGCGAGCTGAATAAATAGGGGGATCATTCATTAGAACCGCGATAAGAAAACAATGCGAAAGTGTGGAGTGAGAATTGATCGAGTAATAGTAAAGTGATTTTCGTTGATTATGAAGTGATTTTAGTAGACAGTTGAATTACAAATTTATAGACTAAGTGAAAAATAAAATTAGTGAAAGTGTTAAATTGATTATTGTGCATTTTGAGTAAATAAACACTTTTAACTCAATTTAAAAGACAGTGCGTTTTCACTTCCCCGGAACATTAAAATTATTGGCCGCGAATCATACACGCGACAATATTATATATAAATATATATATATATATATATATATATATATATATATATATATATAAAATATATATATATATATATATAAAATATATATATATATATAAATATATATATATATATATATATATATATATATATATATATATATATATATATATAAAATATATATATATATATATATATATATATATATGGGATATAACGAAAATTGTGATCACGCTAGAGGTTGCAATTTCGCTCTGATTTTCACCAAATTTTCAGGAAAGGTGTATCGAGTAAATATCTCGGTTAAGTTCGTGAACCAGCTATATCGGCCACGCTAAAACAAAATGGCGGCCATTTTAGACGAAAAATCGTGATTTCTGCTCTGACCAAAGTATAGCTCCGATTTGCATGAAATTTGTTACAAAAGTTCACTGATATATGTGGTGAATCTCACAATAACAAATCCAAGGTCGGTGCCGCAGAAACAAAATGGCGGCCACTCAAAAGTTGAAAAACGTACAAAATTTTGTTGTTGTAGTTTTGACCAAAGCTTTCAACTAATGTCAATGAAATTCGGTAGTTTGGTAGAAACTATAAGTGTCTAAAGAGTTATGTAAAAAAACTGGAGTTCAGGTCGCAAAAAACAAAATGGCGGCCAGGTGAAAATCAAAACTTCAAAGTCTTCTAAAAGTCGCAATTTTAATCCGATGTATATGAAACTTGATTTTAAGATAGAAATCAATAAGATCTAGAAGCTTTGACATTTTGGTGATCCTGCATGTTCAATTTTCAACATGGCGGCGTTTTAAATATGCAACTTTTTCAGCTTTTCGTGGCCCTCTGGCGGTCACATTTTCCAACGGATTGTGATGAAACTTGAGATTACGAATCTTTGTACTAAGTTCTTGTTTTATGAGGAAAATTGATGACTTAATTTTTTTTTTTTATTTCTGTACCCCTCGAGCAGCCAAGTTTCTCAACAGATTCCTAGAAATTTGAAATTGTAAGTTATTAAAGCAAGTTAATTTAACCGGCAAAAAAATTATGCTAATCGGATGACAAATGAA